>CM054134.1:575493-681981 GCA_028751875.1 Rapana venosa | reverse complement strand
AAAATCTTCACATTGCGACACAGCCCTTGCTTTGGTTTTTACATTTACATGTTTGGCTACAACAAAATCTTACATTGGCAAAAAGCCTTGTTTTCGGTTTTTACCATTTACTTTTTGGCTACAATCTAAATCCTTCACATTGCGCACACAGCCTCTGCTATCTGGTCTTTTCCCTTTAAACATGTTTGGCTACAGTCTAAATCCTTCACATGCGCACACAGCCCTCTGCATTGGTCTTTTCATTTACTTGTTTGGCTACAATCTAATCCTTCACATTGCGACACAGCCCTTGCTTCTGGTCTTTTACATTTACATGTTTGGCTACAATCTAAACCTTAAACATTGCGCACACAGCCCTCGGGTATCTGGTCTTTTCATTTACATGTTTGGCTAAAATCTAAATCCTTCACATTGCGCACACAGCCCTCTGCTATCTGGTCTTTTACATTTACATGTTTGGCTACAATCTAAATCCTTCACATTGTGCACACAGCCCTCTGCTATCTGGTCTTTTACATTTACATGTTTGGCTACAGTCTAAATCCTTCACATTGTGCACACAGCCCTCTGCTATCTGGTCTTTTACATTTACATGTTTGGCTACAGTCTAAATCCTTCACATTGCGCACACAGCCTTCTGCTATCTGGTCTTTTACATTTACATGTTTGGCTACAATCTAAATCCTTCACATTGCGCACACAGACTTCTGATGGCTGATCTTTTGCACTTATATTTTTTATATTCCTTTAATTGTTTTGTTGTTGTTCTTGTTCTTGTTCTTTACATTCACGCTAGAAACCAGTGCTGTGGTGAATGTATCGCAAGGTGACATTCTTCTCCTGCAGGATTTCAGTTGGGTGATGAGATAGTAAAACCAAGGGGAGGGGAAACAGTCAGGAGAATCGAGTTTTGACAGAAATGTTATTTGGTGAGAAAACAGATTTCTGCAATAATTCACGTAAAGCCCAAACGGCTAGTTGGTTTCCCCACCTCATTAACCAACACAGAGCCTGGACTGAGTAATCCATTGATCCTTTGCTTGGTGGTTTGTTGATCTGTGGGTTTTCTGGGGAAAGGGGGGGGGGGTAGTTGGGTTTGTTTGTTGTTATTGGGTTTGGAGATTTTTTTGTTTGGTGGGGGGGGGGGGGGGGGGGGGTTGTTTTTGGGTTTTGTGGGGAGGGGGGGGGTTTGGTTTGGTTGGGGTTGTTTTGGGGGTGTTTTTTTTTGGGGGGGGAATGAGTGGGGGACTGGTTGTTTTATTTTGCTTTGTTTTTCTTTATTTCCGATTTGGAATTAGATTGATTACCCAACGCGGTAAGGCTGGACACCTACCCAAGAATTGCCTGGTGGTTGGGGCGTGTGCCAGTGACCGCAGCTCGGGGTTGAGCCTCACGCAACCGGGTTTAAGGGGAATGTGGCCGGATTCACATCAGTGTGACCCCACCCCCGAAATCTTGGATGAGCTTAAAACATAATTATGTCTGTATGCGAAAGCACGCAGACATCTTGGCTTTATGTCAAAACCGTTCGCCTTTCGGAAGAGTAGGTATTGTGTGAACGGGGGAATTGATGACAAGTTTGAAAATGCATGTACACGGGGCCCTGGATTCCTCAAATTTTAAAAATTAGTTTTAAAAAGGAGGTACGCAGGGTTTTCACACTTTATAAAGGAAAGAAGAAAGAAAGAAGGGGGAAGACAACGATTGGACGGACAAAATGACGCGAAGAAGAAGAGAGAGGCGAGAGCAGATAGACGACAGACAGAAGACTTTACCGATTGAAGAGAAGATTGAGAAGATAATTATATTCAATCGCGTCATCTTTTTGATATCGTGGGACAACAACAAAAATACCAAGCAAATACTAATCAAAAAAAAACATTGTTTCTTAAAAAAGATCGGTGGTTAGAGTAACGGCCTGTTAGAAAGCGAAAAGTCCGGGTCTGAAGTGTGCGGCGGTCGTCCCGTTTGGACGAAATTTTTACCAATCCATTAGACCATGAGTGGTGGTCGGGCGCTAGTCTTTCGGATGAGACGATAAAACAAAGGCCCGTTGTTACACGTAATTATTTAGCGCACGTAAAAAAAACCCACGGCAACAAGAGAGTGTCCTGGAAAAATTTCTTAGAAAAAAGACTCTGATAAGGGAAAAAAAATAAGCTGCAGAAAAAAAAAGGAAAAAAAAAAAAAAAAGGGGAAAGGGTGGCGCAGCGCTAAGTGGCGACGCGTTCTACGCTCCCCCGGGGAGAGCAGCCCGAATTTCAGGGGGGAAAATTTCCCCGTGATTTAAAGTGGTTGAAAAAATCTGGCGCTTTGTTTTTTGGCTTTACAGTTTTCAGCGCTAAAAAAAATTTCCTACTTTATTTTTATTTATTATTAATATTGTCCGTAAATTAGCCGCAACACTTGCTACAAAAGTATGCTGGCACTCCCTACACTGGTGTGTGCCTTGAAAACAATCCAACACAAACGCAACAACAGCGATTTTCAGAAAGTGATGGTCGTGGAGCAGTTTTTAAGCTACTGTGTTGTTGTTCCTTTGGTGTTTCCTCTTATAAATCTTTGGGTGTTAAACAACAAGCAGAACTTTGTATCTAGGTCAACTTTCTCTCTCGCTCTCTCTTTTCCCTCCTCTCTCTCTCTCTCCTCTCTCTCTCTTCTCTTCTCTCTCTCTCTCTCTCTTCTCTCTTCTTCTCTCTTCCTCTCTCTTCTCTCTCTCTCTCTTTCCTCTCTTCTTCTCTCTCTCTCTCTCTCTCTCTCTCTCTCTCTCTCTCCTTCTCTCTCTCTCGCAGACGAAAAGGGAAAGGTGGCAGGATGGTTAAAGCGTTTCCCTGCCAACAAGTAAACGTGAGGTTCTGGGTTCGTTCCCAGCCTCGCCCTTTTTTCCCAGTTGGGTTTTAAAAAAAAATCGAACTGAAAGTCAAAGTCCTTCGGATGAGACTATAAACCGAGGCGCCGTGTGCGAACGCATGCAGAACATCTTGCGCACACGTTAAATCCTGTTCCGCTTTTCGAAAGAGTAGGCCATTGTGTGCCGGTGGGAACAGATGACAAAATTTACAAAACCGCATACACACGGGGACTGGATGTAAAACAGCACATGAGTGCTTATTCCATTATCCTCCATATAAAAAAAATCTCTCTCTGAGGAAGAAGAAGCTGATAGAATCTGGAAAAATAATTATATTGTGAGAATGTTTACTATGATACATTACTAGAAACGAATATCTTAAAGTCACATTTTGTTGTTGTTCTTGTGAAGACTCAACGGTGTTTTTTCTCGGCTTCAGCTCAGAGGACGGGATAGCTCAGTGGTCAGAGCTCTCGCTTCAACCCCACCCACCCTCACCCCACCACCCGCCCAATCTCCCCGCACCAGCTAAGGTTAAGCAGCATCGAGCGTGGTTACCACTTGGATGGGTGACCGTTTGCATACCTTGGCTTCAGTACAGACCCTCAGTTCACCCAGCTGTAAATGGGTACCTGCCCTCTTTAGGGTCAGGGAAGGTAAAGCAGCGAGGGAGAGGAGATGGGCGCCGCCCTCAACAATATGCTGGCCCTTTGAGGAGTTGAGGTCTCTGATGCCTCATTCCTCGATGAACACATAGGTTATGGGACACCTTTACGTGGTTGGTTTGTTGTTGTTTTTTACAGCTCAGAGGGTCAACAATGGTGAGATTTTGCATATGAAACCCTTTTTGCCCACAATGAAGGTAGCCGCATTCCGACTTCGGGGAACTCAACTTTTTAACTTGTATGTTCTTGTTGTTGATTCCTGAGATTCAGAGAGGAAAACTACAAATGTCCAGCAAAATCTCGTGGTGGGTTGACTACTGCCTCAAGTGCAGACTGTTTAGTTTTATTTTATTTTCGCCCATTGATTCATGGTAAAAAGACTGACAAAAAATTATTAGATTTTCTGGGTGTCCTTGGTTTGGGTTTGGGTTGGTTGGGTTTTTTTATGGTTGGCTGGTTTGGGTTTGGTTGGTTGGTTGGTTTTTAGTTGGTTGGTTTGGGGGGTTGGTTGGTTTGGGTTTGGGTTTGGTTGGTGGTTGGTTGGGGGTGGGTTGGGTGGTTTCTGCGTCTGCATCAGAAATGGGTTTTGAGGTTTCTAAAATTTTTCAAACACGTTTTCAAGTAGAAAAAGTTAGAGATTCTGGGGGTGAGGACGGCAGGTGAAATAAGATCCCCTCTGGTTTGTTTCATCAGATGTGCGCGCAGCTGGAACATGTAGAGAAGCTCATTAATTTTGCCATCAAAAAGCACATCGTATTAATTGGGTAATTGCCGTGAGCGAACTTGGCAGGATTAAAGAATTGAGAACAAAAGCTTTTTGAAATTATTTATTATGAGTGGTGGGGTTTTTTTTTTCATTTTTTTTCTTTGAACACTCAGAAGCAGCTATTGTTGCGCCATATGAGAGAAAATGCGTCACGCTGCCGTTAAGCGCCTGACAAGTCAGGCCCAGCATATCCGACTTCGGCATTGGAGAGAATCGTTCTCTTTTAAGTCTTTCTGGAAAAGAGGCAGGAGGCAGAAACCAAGAAGGCAGAAACAGACAAGAAGGAGGTAGTGACAAGAAGGAAAGAAAGAAGGCAGAAACAGACAAGAAGGAGGTGACGAGAAGGAAAGAAAGAAGGCAGAAACAGACAAGAAGGAGGTGACAAGAAGGAAAGAAAGAAGGCAGAAACATACAAGAAGGAGGTAGTGACGAGAAGGAAAGAAAGAAGGCAGAAACAGACAAGAAGGAGGTGACGAGTGGAAAGAAAGAAGGCGAAACAGAAAGAAGGGGGGTAGTGACGAGAGGAAAGAAAGAAGGAGAAGGAAAGAAAGAAAGGAGGTAGTGCCAAGAAAGGAAAGAAAGAAGGGAGAAAAAACAGAGGGATAGAAAAGGGGAATTTCCCAACCGAATTTCAGGGGGGGTGTATTTATACGGACAGGCCCCCGGCATCCCCCCGGGAAAGTTTTTGGGGTTTGCCCTTTTTGTTAGAAATGATCACATTTTAGTTCCCAAACAAACCCTTGTTAGAACATCCTTCACAAATTTCCAAGTGGTGCCAGACGGGGGATCAAAAGAAGTGCTGTCAAAGTTCGTGAAGGGAACGATTTTAAATGAAAGTATTTCCTTTTCCGACATATCAACTTGATGCCTGGCAAAAAAAACTCTTTGAAAACTTGCGGTCAGCTTTTTTTAAAAACCCTTTTAAGTGCAAAGGGGCCCAAAACAACTTTAGGTATTGCAGAGCCCGCGCTTTAAGATTTAAAAGGGTTTTGGGTTTGTTGTTTCTGTCAAGGGGTTTTCTTTTTTTATTTTTTCGGTGTCATTGTTGGTCCCGGATGGAAACCCCAAATTTTTGGTTATTTTTTGTGAAAAGCTTTTTTAAAAAACCCAAGGGGAGGGCCCAAGTCCCAAAAGAAAAAGGCAAGTCTGAGGGAAAGTCTTCTTTTTTTTTACCCGCCCCCAAAACCCGTTTGGGAGTTTTGTTTTTGTATTTGGTAGTAGTATTTGTAGTAGTTGTATTTAGTGTAGTAGTAGTAGTTTTTGTAATAGTTTTATTTTCTTTGTTTTTTCATGTCAAAAGTACCCCAAGCTCAGCAGGGGCAGTTAGTTTTTTGGAAAATTTGTAGAAAGTAGTAGTATTTGTAGTATTTGTAGTTGTTTTGTTTTTGGAGGGGGGGGGGGGAGGAGGGGGAGGAGGGCAGCACCCTGCGCCAGCAGCCCCCGAACCCAGCAGCAGAGCAGACACGGGTTGTATTTGTAGTTTTTTGTATTTTTGTAGCTTTTTGTAGTTTTGGAGGGGGAGGGGGGGGGAAGCACCACCCGCGAAACAGCAGCATTTGTGGGTAGTGTAAATTTGTATTTATAGTAGTTTTTGTAGTATTTGGGTTGGGAGTGGTTTTTATTTTGTAGTATTAGTAGTAGTAGTAGAATTTGTATCATTTGTGTTAATCATGTCAAAAGGAGTAGTATTTGAAAGCAGCCGGGAAAAACCCAGCGCGGGAAGCGCAGCACCCAGCAGCGCAGCACCCGAAAGCCCCAAGCAGTATTTGTAGTATTTGTAGTAGTGTTTTAGTAGTGTAGTGGGGTATTTAGTATTAGTTTTTTGAAAGTTTTTATTTAAAAAAGTGTAGTATATTTGTTTTTTATCGGCAATTCCGGTTAGCCCAGAAGCACCCCGCAGTTGTTGTAGTTAAAAGTGTAGTATTTGTTGTATTTGTAGTTTTTGTAGTTGTGGGAGGGGAGGGGGGGGGGAGGGGGAAGGGCAGCTCCCAGCAGAGCACCCAGCGAAAGCGGGCGGCAGCACCCAGAAAACGACACCCAGAAAGCGGGCAGCAGCCATTTTGGGCAGTATTTGTTTTGTATTTTACCCAGTTTTTAGTTAAAGGGTTTGGGGGGAGGGGAGGGGGAGAGACCCCCAGCAACGCGAGGAGTCGTAGTTTTTTTTTAAATTGTAGTAGTTTTTGTAGTAGATTTAGTTTAGTAGTTTTTGGTGTTTTTGTAGTGGTAGTATTTTGTTTTTAGTGGGAGTTATTTTAATTTGGATCATTTGGGGAATTCTGGGTCAGAAGTATTTGGGAAGTAGCGGCAGAAAGGCAGGAAGAAGCAGAAGCCCCAGCAGCCAGCACAGCAGCAGCACGCAGCAGTAGTTTAGTAGTAGTTTTATTTTGTATTTGTAGATTTTTAGTAGTGTTGTTGTAGTAGTAGTATGAGGAGGGGGAGGAGGGAGTATAATTTGGGAGGTTGATATCATGTCTTTGTTATTATTGTTGTTATTATTATCATAAATAAATCCCCTTAATCATCATTATGATTATGATTATGATTTTTATTTTTAAATATTATTATTATCCTTTCTGTTGCTCTTGTTTAAACTTAAAAAAAAAAATTACATTCAGGTGCTATGACCCCAAGCTGTGCTAGTTGAGGCAAAATGATAAGGGCTAAAGGGCCAGTTCAAACCTTGACTTTTCCAAAAAAATAATTTCCCATGAAAGAATACCACTAATTAACGCCATAAAGGGTTTGGGAAAACCCAAAAAGATGAGGAGAGAGGGGAGAGAGGAGAAGGGAGAGAGAGGTAGAGAGAGAGAAAAGGAGAGGGGAGAAGAAAAGGGGGAGAGAGAGAGAAGGAGAGAAGAGAGAGAGGGAGAGAGAAAAACCCCGAACTCAAACCCCGATTTATTTCAAAAAAAAGGACATTGGCCCCTTTTAATGTTGGGGGTTCCAAACTGCTTAGTATTTTGGTGGGGCAGGGAAAAACGTAAAAATTGTTCCCGTTTTTAATCAAAAGTCGTAAAAAAAATTATGATTAGGAAAACCCAAATTATAAGAGGAGAAAAGAGACAGGGACAGGGAGAGAAGGAAAGTCGAAGAGAGATTCTTTGTTGTTTATTTTGTTTTTCTTTTTTATTTCGAGAGAAAGGGGAATAAGCACTCATGTACTTTTTTCATCCGTTCCGTGTGATCCGTTTTTTAAATTTTGTCATCGGTTGCCACCGGAAAACCCCTGGCCTACTCTTTCCCAATGCGGGGAAGGGTTTTAAAAATTTTGCGCAAGAAAGTTCTGGTGCGTTCGCACACTGGGCCTCGGTTTACAGTCTAAACCGAAGGGCTTTTGGGGGGGGGGGAGTTTGGGACTGATGTTAACTCCAAGGGGAAAATTTCCCCTTTTAACGAGATTCAAACCCGGGGCAGCCCGTCACGAAAAGTAAACACTTAACCACCGGCTTTCCTTTTCCAAGAGAGACAAAGGGAGAGGAGGGGAGGGGGAGAGAGGAGAGGGGGAAGAGAGGGGGGGGTTTAGGAGGAGTGAGAGAGAGAGCGGGGAGAGAAGAAAAAAAAGACAGACAGACAGACAGAAGGGCAGAGGAGAGGGGGGGGGGGGGGAGGGAAGGGGGGAAGGGGTGGGGAAAAAAAAAGACCAACAAGAGGAGCACTTTAAAAGGAAGAATTAAGGATTTATCCCCTTAGGTCAAGGCCAAGGGAAAAAAAAAATTTTTTGGTGACCCGCAGACAATTTAAAAAAAAAACCCAGGGTGGGTGATGGAAGGGAGACAGGAAGGGAGATAATTCTTGTGTCCCCCTTTCCTTTCCCAATCTGGGGTGAACCTACAGGGGGCTTTAATGGCCCTTTTCTTCTTTTTTTTTTTGGGGTGATGTCCGAAGGGTCTTCCGCGGTGTTCATATTCCTGTCCTTTTTAAGGGTAGAGGGGGTTTTGTTTTTAAAGGTCTTGCAAATTTAAACTTCCTCAAAAAGCAAGGTTTAAATTTTTTCAAACAGTCGTTTCGGGGGGGGTCTTTTTGCCCGGGGACAGCAAAAAGTTAAGGTTGGTTTCCTGCCTTCAGACAAGACGGGGGTCACCCTTTGGGAAAGATTTGGTTTTCAACCCTTATTTCCACAGGCCAACCAAAAACTCTAAGGTTTAAATTTGTTGTTAGTATTTCCAAAAGAAAATTTTTAAAAAGAAAAAAAATCACCTCAAGAAATTTTTTTTTAAAAGGGGCCCTTTATGGAAAATTTTGGGTAAGGGGCCAAAGCTTTGGCCTGGCCCGACTGGTTTCAGCTTTGGTGGGGGCACCTTCTGATAGGTTTCCCAAAGGTGTTTTTAAACCTCAAATCATCCTCGTGGCTTTACGCAAGCACTTTTTTATAACTTTGAAATGTTATTGAGCCCTAAAGAAAAAGGTTTTTATTTCTTGTGGCCTAACCCCCGTGCCAGGGAAAAAGTTGGGGGTCAGAAGGGGGAAGAAAAAATATTAAAATTTAAATTTTGTTTTAAATTTCCTTTCCCGATCGCGTTTAAAGGAAGGGCGGGTTTAGCTTATTTTTTTTTTTGCTTTTTCCTTTTATGTTTTTACTTTGGGAAATTTTTTTAAAAAGAGGAAACATTTTGGGCGCAATTTTTGTTTTGAAAGGGTTTTTCCAAAATTTTTTTTTTCCTTTATGTCTGTATAGTTTTTTGGTTTAACTTTGGAATGCCTCGAATTATCACCTTTTTTTTGCCCTTTAAAACCAGATCTAGGGATTGTGCCATTTTACTGGAAGTTGGTTTTTTCTTTTTGAAAAGTTGGTTTACCCCCAAACTATTTCAAATTTTACAATATTAAATAAGTTTTCCCCAAATGGGAATGAATTTCTGGTTTCATGTGTTGGGTTTAAAACCCCGGGTTTTTTGGTTTTTTTATAAAGAACCCGCAGAAACTGGGAAATTCGATAAACCCCCAGTGTGGATGCTTTCTTTAATTTCAAATTGGGAAACTCTGGGGACCATGTGTTGGGCGTTTGGTTGGTTTTCTTTCCTTCAAAAAAAGTTGGTGATCCAAAATTGATGCCTTTCCTAACAAATGCAAAAATTTCATCAGGAAGTCTGTTTTGGGGTTTTGAATGGGGGGCCGCTTTTTTTTTGGGAACACCCCTTCCCTGAGGAAACACCTTTAAACCGGCTAACCCCCAAAAATTCAAAAAGTGTCAGTGGTTTGGTAAAGGGGCATAGTGCCCAAAAAATAGGGGGGTGGTTACTTTTTCCCGCCGGGAAACTGCTTGCTCTCCCCCTTTTTCTTCCTATTTTTCTTGAATGTGGGGGGAAATTTTTGTAAACGCCCCCCAGGTGCCTTTTTTACAAAAAAACCGGCCCCTCTCTCTCTCTCTGGGGTGCTTCCCTTACCTGGGGGGCCCCCGCGGTGGTCTTTTCCCAGATCACAGCAGGGGGTAACCCTTTTTTAGTTGGAGGTGGGATTGAGTTCGTTTTCCCAAATTTAAGGACATGTTTTAACCCCTTTGAATATTTGGTTTTTTTACTCGCTGCATGAAAATAGGTGGTTTCCCACTTGTGCATGATGCTGCCATTTGGAGGGGGGGCCAGTTAAGTGTTTTTTTTTTCTTTGTCCCATCTTCCCATTCATTCCAAAGCCTTTCCCTTTTTTCCTCCCTAAACAAAATTTTAAAAAAAAAAAAATTTAAAAAAACTTGGGGGTTTCAATAACCCAAAACAGTCAACCGCAGTGGCAGTGGTTTATCCTTCAACCCAAAAATTTTATCGTGTGAGGATGGTTTTTTTGTTGGAGGAGGAGGCAGGGGGGGGATGAAGTGGCCCAAAAGAAAAGGAAAGTATTCGGGGTTTTTTGCCTTTTGGTCAAATTTTCATTGCACAAAAAATATTCCACGGGGTTTTAGAAAAATATAGAAACCCCTTTTCTTTTGTCATTGGGACAAAGGGGAAAAAATGAAATTCCCCAAATAATGATGTATGGGCATGATCCCGATGCGCCCCTCCATGACCCTTCTGCAAGGTTTAGTGGAAAGGGGAAAAAGAGGTGTGGGGCCGGGAAAAAGGGCGGGTTTAAAATTTTTGTGGCCCGGAAGGTTCTCCCAGGGGCCCCCACCCCCCAAAAGGGCCCCCCCCCCCACCCCCCCCCCCCCCCGTTCCTTTGGTGGATTTTGGGAAGGGGCAGAAGAAATGGGCAGCAAAAACTTTGGAAAAGGGGGGAGAACTTCTCCATCACCCCCCAGTAAAAAATTTAAAAGGAGACAGGGTGGGTTGGTCACTTCAGGTTTCCCCCAAAAGGGTTGGGGGGTAAAGGGGAAATGGCATTAAACATTTAAAACGTTAAACTCTTGTGGTTTTTTCCTTTCCCATTAAAACAGTTTTATTATCAAATGGACAGAAATTTTGGGTTTTTTCGTGATTTCCCCCACCCCCGGGTTTGTGTAAAGATGGAAAGCCTTTTTTACAAAAAATCACTTTTTTTTTCTTCTTTTCCTTTCTTCTTTTTTTCACCAATGTTTTGGTCTTTAAAATTTGTAAATTTTTTTGTGCTTTGTTCCCCCCCTGTTTGGGGTTATCTTGCCACACCTTTCTTTTTTCCTCCCCCCCCCACCCATCCCCACTCCCCCTCTTCTTCTCCTATTTTTAAAATAAGGAGGGTTGGGCTTTGTAAAGGGGGGAAGAAAGTTTGGTCCCCAATCCCCCAAATCTTCTATAATTGTAGAAAGGGGAAGGAAAAAGGAGGGGTTTTGGGCTTTAAAAGGGGGAGGAAAAAACGTTAGGCAATCAAGAAAATTTTTGTTGTGGAAGGGGGTTTTCTGTTCCGGGGCCTATGTGACCTTTTGGCCAAAAGGTTTGGGGTGGGAAATTTTTCCATTTCAAGGGTTTTTAAGTTTTTCTATTCTTTCTCCTCTCTCTCTTTTCCCCTCTTTTTTCTCCCTTTCCTTTTTATCCATTACAATTAATTCTTCTATTTCTTCTTTCTCTCCTTCCTCTCCTCTTCTTTCGTTTTTTTTATTTTTAATTTTTTATTCCCCAATTTAATATTTTACTTTCTACTTATTTAACATGGTTTTTCCCTTTGGGAAGGTTTCATTTTAATAAATAAAAATTTTTATTTTCAAAATTAAAAAAAAATTTTTTTTAGGGGAAAGATAAATTTCTTTTTTTAAAACTTAATTAAATTTTCTCGGGTTTTTTGGGGCCCGGAAACAGTTAAAAATTTCATTTAAAATATTTCTTTTAAAAAAAACAAAAATTTTTTTAAAAAAAAAAACAAAAAAAAATTCCAAAAATTTTGAGGTTTTTTGGAAGATGGTTTTATGATTTAACCCGTTTTTTTTTTTAAACTTTTTTAAGTTTTTCTCTGGCATTGGGAAAATTTGGGGTGGTTTCCCGAGGAAGGGGTGTTTGAACATTCCTTTTTTTGGGGGAAAATTTTTTGGTTTCCCCTGGAAAAAATCTTTTTTTTAAAAATTTTCCCGGGCCTTTTTGGTTGCCTTTGGGTTTTTTGGGGTGAATTTTTTTGATACCAAAACCCCGGGTTTTTTGTTATTTAAAAAACCCCTCCCAGGGTTTAAGGTCAAACGGGCCCAAAAGGTTCGCCCCGAAATTCCCCCGGGCCTTTTTCCTTCCAGAAAGGGTGTTACCGGGAACCTCCCATAGCTTGGGGTTTTTTTTTGGGGGTTGGGGGGGGGTGGAAGTTCCCCTTTTGGGGTGGCCCATTTTCTTTTTTCCTCTCGATTTTTCAAAAAATATTTGTTTTGGGGGGTTTTTTTCTCGTAAAAATTTTGGAAAAAAGGGGTCTTTATTTGCACAAAAAAAAAATTAATTTGGAAAAAGGTTTCGAAAATTTTCGGGGTTAAAAAAATTTAAAACATTTCCGCCCGGACTTTTTTGTTTTTTTGACCGGAGTTTAAAAACCAAAAACACCGGGGTTTTCCAACAGGGCCCCCGGGGGTACTTGAATTTTGGGGGGGTTTTTTTTTTTAAAAACCCGATAATAGAGGTGAACGGGTTTTTGGGAAAAAAACTTTTGGGTTTAGAAAGGCCCCTTTTTCCTTTTTCCTTACAAAAATTTCCCCTTTAAGGGGTTTTTGTAAAATTTTCAGAAAGGGGGATTTTAAATTTTTCCTTTTTCCTTCTTTTCCTTTTTTTTCTTCCCTTCCTTCTTCGAAACGGGCCCCCCCCGACCCCGGCAACTATTGCTGTTTTTTATATGGGGGGAAAAAAGGTCATGCTGTCGTTTTAAACGCCTGGAAAAAGCAAAGGGCCCCGCGCATCCGACTGGGGAATTTAAAAGAAATATTTTTTTTTTCTCTGTTTGGAAAAAAAAAAAGGAGGAGAAAGGCCAAAAAGGGAAGATAGGCAGAAAAAGGGGGTGACAAGAAGAAAAGGAAGAAGGCAGGGAAAAAAAGAGTTTTTAAAAAAAGAGGGAAAATTTTTTAGCACTCATTTTCAAAAAGGGGGGGATCCTTTTTTTAATGACGGCCCCCGGAATTTTTCACGGGGGGGAAAAGGTTTTATCAGTCTGAAGCTACACAGGGGTTTTTTCTCTTTTTGAAATGGGAACACCAAGAAGTCTCAAACTAAACGGAAAAACCCAGGAAGCCCCCCTTGCCCACTTGGCATAGACAGAAACTACAGGAAGTTGGGAGCAGGGGGGGGGAAATTTGGGTTTTAGGCCTGGAAGCCAAAAAAGGAAAATAATGGCGGATTGCTGGCTTCAAACCGGAACAAAACCGAGAGCGTTAAAAAATGAAATAAACCCCAAATCTTTTTTGGCTGTGCTTTTTAAACCCGAGATTAATTTAAACCTCTTTTTTTTCTCCTTGGTGATGATGGACGGAAAATTTCCTTAAAACCGTTGTTTATCCCCCGCATCCCCGAAGGGAAAGGGGGTTTGTGTGTTTTAAAAGGGCCCCGTCCGCAAAAAATGACCTTTAAAAAAAGTCTTAAATTTTTTTTGTCTTTTTTTGGTTTTCTGGGCCCTTCCCGGGGTTTCCGCTCCCCATTAAAAACAGGGTTGAAAGTGGGCAAGCCTGTTTGGTCATGTCCGGTGTACTGTGCGTTTTTGTGTGAAGGTTTTGTGCTTTAATATCCCTTTTCCCTACTCTGGCTTCCTCTACATTTTATGGGTTTTCTTTGGATCATTGTTGTCCGGCCTTTTTACTTAATGCGACATGCTGTTTCGTTAAAATTTTTATTCTCAAGGGCCTTTGGGGTGATATATATGTTTTTGGGCGTTTTTTGTAAATTTTTATGTTAAACCAAGGGGACTTGCTAATAAAATCGACATTGTGGGTTTTTTATTGTGATTTATTCTAAAGGCCAAATTTTCTTCGTTTTTACAGATTTATTTTTATGTCCTTTCTGTAAATTAAATTTATGCCTTTCCTTTGTTACTCTTTTCCAAAGACTTTTGGCAAGTATTTATATTTTTCCCCTTTTGGGAATTTTTTTTATCCTTTTTTCGTGTCATGAAAAATATAATTTCCCCACCAATGTGGCAAAAATACTTGGAAAATGCTTTTGGGTAATGCCTTTACTACATTGGGACCCCCTCTTGTGCTTTTACTCTTTTTCCCTTTTTCTTTGTGCAATGAGCTCTAAATAGACCATGCTGGTTCTGTAACAGTGCATACTTCAGGACCTTTGCGTAATTTGCTTTGTTTTGTATGCCAATTGTGTTATTTATTCCATATTTCCCGCTTTGAGTAATTTACTCTGTATTACCACACTGATTTAAGATCAACTCTATATTCTTTGGTGCAGAGCGCATCATGGCAGGCTTCAGCATACTGGTCATGCTGCCAGCCCATGTATAGCAGCCTGTCTGCCAATGGGCACCACGTGTACCACCATGAAGCTTTCTGAAGGGCAGTGGTCTGTCTAGGTTAAGGACACAACCAGACCCCACAGTCCTTAATGTCTTATATACCTGTGGTGTTACATGGCATGGACTTCTAACACAGTGGACATGGGACACATCAGGTGAGGCAAGTAGGGTGAGGCAGACAGGTGAGGCAAATGGGCTCTGCCCCCTTCTCCTACTGGCTGGTGTCCCCCCTCCCCCCCCTTTTGCATGACTTTTTATGCTTCTCAGCTCTTTTTGTTTTTATTTGTGGAGTTCTGTATTATCTAAGGGTATCTACTTGTAGCCCATGCGTGGTCCAAGTATAAGTTTTGCTTCATCTTGCATTAAACCTTTTTTTTCATTTGAGTAAATAGTCATTTACCTGCTACACTTCTGACAGTGGATGCATCCACAAAAGTGTAGAGAAGGAAGCTTTATGACACTGACTACAGGAGTGAGGCAAAGGCTTTACCCGACAATGCAGCTGGATCTGGGGTCTACAGGTAACGCGCCTGCCTGGTGATTTGATAGCACCGCGTTTGGGCCCGAAACCTTTCCCCCATCCATTAGACCATGAGTGGTAGTCTGGGTGGCTACTCTTTCGGATGAGACAATAAACCGAGGTCCCGTGTGTTACACATAATTATTTAGCGCACGTAAAAGAATACACGGAAAAATTCTGTAGAAAAAGCCTCTCTGATATGGAATCAAATGCATATGCAGACATGAAAAGAAAAAATAATGGGTGGCGCTGCTCTTGTGGGGACATGCTCTCCACGGGGAGAGCAGCCCGAAATTCACGCAGAGAAAACTGCCATGACTTAAAGTGGTATACATGAAATGAACTATCTCCCTGCATACTTAGGCGAGGGACGGTAACTCTTGTTTGCTTGGACCCAGCACTTTTCACGCTGGCAGCGATTAGAAATGGCACAGCACTTGGAGGTGGGGACTGGCGGCTATACTGGCTGTCAGCAGGTTGGAACGGAAGACATTTGTCTTGGTAATTGTATACTTTCCAGTCGTGTAACTTGTGAGAAGGTTACGACCTCTCATAAGAAGAATGGGGAAGGAAGATTTAGATCCTTCAGTAAAATCTCAAGTGAATGTGCGGGCGTGTACACCTGCAGATAGGTGTGTGTAGGAATTCGCTGTGTATATAATCATTAAGTGTGTTTGCATGCACAAGGGTAGAGATTGGAAATTAGACGCTGCATTATCAATGATTATCAATGTTCATTCATGTTTATCTCAGCATTCTGTTTAAAACATGAACTAAAGCTATAGTAGTAATGTGTTAATATTTCCTTTTGTATCATGAAAATTGACAATTCCGTAAAGTGTATTTACTTCAGGGGAGGTGGGAGGGGGCGCGGGGGGGCGCACAATACTAAACCAACCGATCTACTGCTTTTGCCATAAAGTATGAATCTTGAAAACATGGTACACCTAAACATGGTATGCTACTTACTGCTAAACTAAACATGGTATGTTATCTATTGATTTATTTATTTATACCACTTTAAGTCACGGTAGATTTCTCTGTGTGAAATTCGGCCTGCTCTCCCCAGGGAGAGCGCGTCGCCACAAGAGCAGCGCCACCCATTATTATTTTTTCTTTTTTTCCTGTCTGCAACATCCCGGTCAGAGCGGCTTTTTCTAGAGAATTTGGCCAGGGACAACTCTCTTGTTGCCGTGGGTTCTTTTACGTGCGTTACATAATCATGTATAACACACGGGACTTCGGTTTATCGTCTCATCCGAAAGACTAGCGCCCAGACCACCACTCATAGTCTAATGGATAGGGGAAAAGTTTCGGGCCCAAACGGGATCCGAACCACCTTACACCTCCGACCCGGACTTTTCGCTTTCTGGGCAGGCGCGTTACCTCTAGACCACCGATCAACTCAGACTGTTACACCTAAACATGGTGTGTTATCTACTGCTACACCTAAACATGGTGTGTTATCTACTGCTACACCTAAACATGGTGTGTTATCTACTGCTACACCTAAACATGGTGTGTTATCTACTGCTACACCTAAACATGGTGTGTTATCTACTGCTACACCTAAACATGGTGTGTTATCTACTGCTACACCTAAACATGGTGTGTTATCTACTGCTACACCTTAACATGGTGTGTTATCTACTGCTACACCTAAACATGGTGTGTTATCTACTGCTACACCTTAACATGGTGTGTTATCTACTGCTACACCTAAACATGGTGTGTTATCTACTGCTACAACTAACTAAACATTGACCAAAATTGAAAAAAACTGTAAGATGCCAGAATGTTAGGGTTGTGGGGGGGGGGCTAGTTTTCTTGATGTAGTGCTTTTTCTCAATATCTCGAGCAGGTATTTCAGAAAAAAAACCATATATCAATCACCGCAATGGGAAATAAAGAACAGAACTGGCAAAAGTTAACACATGCTTGGAACAGTCTCAAATTGAACAACACCACTACCACCATCAAAAAACGAGATAGAGAGAGAGAGAGAGAGAAGAGAGAGGGGAGAGAGAGAGAGGAGGAAAAGGAGAGAGAGAGAGAGAAAAGATTTTCAAGATTTTCAAATGTTTAATGTTTTTTTGGCCATAGGCATACATACACATTGAGGGAGGGTGGGGATGGGGTGGTCCATTAATGTATGACAACCGAAATATAATAACCTTTTCCCAATGAATACAAAGTACAACCCTTTATATATACAAACAAGCATTTAGATATTCTAACTATTGCTGATATCAGCTTTTTATCATCTGTCCTTCTTAGAAAAATTAAAAAAAAATTTAATATCAAATGAACAAAAAAATTTCCTGAACAAACCTCAAGTTAATATTCGGAAAAGTGGTGGGGGTGGAGGTGTTGAGACTGAAGATGACCTAACTTTCAAGAATAGCCTGTCTTTTTCTAATAGCATGAAACACATATTTACCGACATGGCGCAGACATCTTCGCTCTTTCCATTAGCATCTTGACAGAGGTAAATCAAGAAAATCTTTAAGGAACTTTTCTCATGTCATTATATAATGAACAAGTTAGTAAGAAATGTCGTCATTTTCTTTTGGGAAAAACCCCATGCACATTGCTTATCCATCGGGTTTTCACTGTACCTATGCATATTGCAGTTTTAGGAAAATACACCAAGTCTTACATGTGAAAAATGCGACTCTAAAACATACTAAAATCAATGCATGAAAGTTTATCGTTCTTTGCAAAGACATCTTTAAACGTTCTATACATTTCGTATCTACTCCATCACGTAGGGTAGATGCCCTTTCCCTGCTTGAATATATCTATAATCTTTTTTTTGAACTCACTTAAAAAACTGCGTTCATTACTGGTCCCTTTGGGTTTTTCATCCATACAAACGAAAACCCGTGCTACTTAACATGTCCTTAATATCTGTCACCCAACATTTTTTACCCGATTATCCAAAGACAAAAGCATCTGATAACATTTTTTTGGAAGTCTGTCTGCTTCCATCTGCAGTAAATGCAGCCAATACTTCACAGATCTGACAGTTGTTTTGATGAAAGAGGATATCTGCCTAGCTCACCGTACACTAATTTTGTTTGGCGTTTTCAAAGGTACGCCCAGATATCGTTTGCAAGCTAAAAGGGTGTACATTTTTCAAGGTTATTCGAGTCTATTAACTCCCGGACTTCGAGGAGTATACAATTATCGACTGCACTTTTGATCAAATATCTTGAAAAAGTTTTTTGTGTCATTTCTTTGCATTTTGAATAAGTTACTTAAATATACACGTCTTTTACTTTTGTAACAAATTAGCGTTCCAAGTTTGCAACTTAGTTTTGTTGTAAATGTAAACCCAAGGTAAGTGTAACTGTTTACCACTTCCACAAGATCACCATCAAAAAAACATTTTTCATTTTTGATAGGTGTCCACCTTTTCTAAAAACCATAACCTTAGTCTTTTCTTTTTAACTCTAAGTTTTAAATTATCAAAAAAGTTTTTGATAATTCAGTTGGAGTCTGCAATCCTCTGGGAGTGGTTGACAACAACCACATGTCAGCGAAAAAGAGAATAAACAATTCAGTCACATTTTGGAATAAGCTGAATCCATGAACACCAAATTCATTAATTGAGGGAGCTAAGTTATTTATAAACAGTGAAAAAAAGGGTCGGACTAAGAACACAACCTTGGCGAACCCCCGTAGGACATGGAAAAAATCTGTATAGTCGTTATTAATTCTTACACAGGATAGGAGTGGCTATAATAGTTTTGAGGGAGCAAAAAACTTTCCCCTCACCCAGCATCAAGGACAGCTTCAAGTGTTTTTGGTGATGTACAGAGTCAAATGCTTTCTTGATATCAATAAATGCCACGTACAGCTTTCTTTTCCACTATTTAAGACATTTCTGGATAACAGAATACAATGTAAAGATATGATCGATGTGGAATAATTTCTCCTGAAACCTCCCTGGTTTTCAAACAATACTGTGCGTGTCTTCCCAAACCCACAAGTACAGTCGTGTGTTAAGTTGTTTGTGAAAATTTACATAATATACTAATTAACGAAACCCCTCTATAATTGTCTGGGTTGTCTGCATCCCCCCTTTTTGAAGATAGGGAACACTATTGCTTTTGCCCATTCTTTAGGATAAATGCCTTGACTAAATATTTGATTAAAATTTTTCCAAAAACTCTATCACAACTCCATTCCCTGCCTTTGCATCTCTGCTGTAACCCATCTATTCCTGGGGTTTTTGCCACATTTTAGATTTTTTTATTCCCGTTTAATTTTTTCTTTTAGTAGGGGCATATTCAAGATATGGTCTTTGTCTTCTTCCAAATGCTATCTGAATCAGTGTTATCTTTGAGCTGTATTTTCCCAGTATTTACACATTCTTGAAATGTTCATACCATTTTTCCCAGTTTTTTTTATCACTGATGCCAGTCCTTTCACTCCTCCAATCCTTTTTAGTTCTTTCCAAAATAATGCAGAATCATTGCTTTTTTTTTGCCAACAATCAGCAAGATCTTTTCTGAACCATCTCTTCTTTTGTTTTAACAAAAATCTATACTGCTTTTTCCCTTCTAGATATGTTTTTCTATCAAATCATTACTCGTTCTTCTAAATGTTCTTAACTGATTCTTTGTCATTTGTTTTGCTCTGTGAATTCAGCATCAAACCAAGGAGATCGCCTGTGCTTTTTCCCCACACTACATTTTTTAAACCCATGCACTTACTTGCCGTTAGGAGGCAGTCAAAAAATAATCGGGGGCCCTTTTATCCACATTACTGCTAGTGAATAAAATAGCCTTTTCCCAAATTTTAAATTCTAATACTATTATCTTTTAATTGTCTTTTTGAAATCTCCCTCTTTTTCTTTCTCCCAAATTATTTTTTCCCTCAAACATGATTTTCTCGCTTCCTTGTTAGTATTATCAATATTGTCCTTACTATTGTGTTGTATGTAGATTTTAATACGTAATTCGACAGGTAAGTGGGTCTGATTCTATTTTCATCCAGCACTTTCAGGTTTTCTATCTTTAAACCAGTTAACAAATCACATGATACAAAAAATAATCCAGGACACTTGCACCCGGCTACACAAAATAGGTGCAGCTGCCATCGTGTCCATAACCAGACTACCGTTCAAAATTACACATTCAGTCAATTACAAAACTCCAAAAGTTGCCTACCAAAAATTAACATCTTTGTCTTCTGAAGTTCTAGAAAAAAAATAATTTATTTGCGTTTTTACATCAAAAGGTCGAATTCATCAGAACTCAAGTCGTCACAGTTTTTGGAAGCAGTTCGTGCATTAAAATCACCAGAAAGCATCAAAAGAAATCATTCATGTGTTTTGTAAAGGTCTATAACACATTTTTCTAATAATTCTAATCCATAGCCATTGTCAGTTTTGTTCCAAATTGGCGAGTCATGTGGGGGAATGTACGTAGATAATAAATAAAATCTTTCTTTGTGTTCAAAAAGCTTTTACTAATTTTCAGTATAAACATTTTTCAGTTTCTGTGTGAATTCTTTTTAAAATATCAGAGTAGCATTTTTCACGGAACCACTACACCTCAGAGTGTTTTTGCCGTGCTTAGTAAGTTTTCTTGCTTTTGAAATATAACTGCTAACTGTGCAAATGATGCTTGTCTTTTAGTTATCAGAAATAAATGTTTCTGTTAAGGAAACAAAATCATACTGTGTGACAAAATTAATAAATCTGGGTTTTCTAACTTAGGAATCAATCCACACACGTTGTAACACAGAAATGTATAACACCACATTTACTTTCTGTATATCTGAGGGATGAATTTTGCTTGTCATGTTTACCAACCTATTTCTGTCATGCTGTGCCTTATAGGGTATGATGCCGGCCAAACCCCCATTCATTCTCCCTCCCTGGTGAAGGGCTCCTAGAGTCATTTCCCTGATTCTCACGGACTATTACACTGTCAGTGCTTCCTGTTCTTGGCGCCGCCTAAAAGCATCAGTGATACTGCTTTGGCTCAGCGTTCTTTTCTGGTTGCTGTCAGAGCGAAGTGTCCGTGTGGTTGGTCGTGATTCCCTTCTTCTTGCCTGCACTTTCCTCCCTGCCTTGCGCGCAGAAAAGTGACTTGGCAGGCTGGGGAATTCTGGACTCCAAGCCACTGCTCCCTTTTACTGTCCTGGAACATTCACCTCCCGCCTCCTGTTTTTCCGCTTCGGAAGTGTTGTTGAAGCTGGTTCCCCCATCCTTTTCAGTCAGTTGTTGGCCCTGTCTTTGTCAGCTATTTGGTTCGAGTCAATTGCAAGTTGTTGTTATTACATGTTGTAAAGTCATGTCCATTACGTCTTTTTCCTGTTCAGCCATAGTTCTCCATCATTGTTTACTGTGCTGTTAGTTCTGGCATTTTGTTGATATGATTTTAGTTTCTCTTGTGTTGTCTGTTTGTCCTCTGTCTGCCCAACTCTACCGTTTTCTGCATCCCTTATGTCTGTGTTGTATCACCGTCCACGTCCTGGTTTGCCACACAGCAGCAGCACGTGTGACTGCTGGCGCAGCAGGTCACTGGACGTGTCTCTGTGGAGTGTGCCGACCCTGTGACTGTTTCCCCCTGCCGTCTGTTTCCTGGTCTGCTGGTTTCTGCTGTACTCCCCCGGTCTGGAAGCCTGCCCGCTGTGTGGTTTTGGGGGTCGGCGGACCGCCTGGCTGTAAGTCTGGAGTCCTGGAACCCACCGGCAGTCTGTTGGCAAACGTGCTGGTGGCCCGTTGGTGGAGCTTGTTGTGGTGCGGTTTCTCTTCTCTGGACAGGGTCGTCATTTGCATGCGCTGATAGTTGGGACTGCCATTTGACGCTCTTGGATCCAAAAATTTCCCTTTTTTCTGTGTAGTCTCTCTGTAAATTTTACGCGTTTTTCTCAGTCATTCTCCTTTGGGAATATGTCATATGGGGAGTCGAGTAGTTTGCGGTTTTGCACTACCAGAATGTGGGAGTTCCCGATTCTCTGGGTTGTGCTATCTCAAGATAATCTTCATTGTGATCACTTGCTTGTTCTCTCCTGAAGTTGTGTTTTGGAACATAGTTTTTCATCCTTCCCCTTTTGACTTTGCTGATTGGCGTGATTTCTGGTGTATCTACGATTTCTGTAGGTACTTTCTGTGTCGTCCTGAGGTAATAGTTTTTATTCGTGAGGTTCCCGGCCCAAAAGAAATCACCCTTCATCATAGCTGTCTTCTGGATCCCGCCCATCTGGAAATCGTAATCGTGTTCGAGACTGGTATCGGTCCTTATTGATGACCTCTAATCTGCCGTGTCTGTAAAAAGCAGTTATACCCTGCCGCTTGTAAAAGTCTAACAGTTGTCTCTGCCTTGTTGTTAAATCAGAAGTGACTCTGATATTCTCACTTCTCAGTGAGTCTCGTAGCTCTCTGTCTGTCAGTATTTCCATTTTGTCCCCCCACCTCTGAAACTGTACAATCAGTGGGCGAGCTTCTTCGTCACTCTGTCTTCTTCCTAAGAATGAAAGATTAATGTTATTATGAAAGATAACGTGAATGGAAAGTGGTTATTACATAGAAAATCGTCTGTACATTCCAGTTGCATTTTATCAGTATACAAAGAGGAAGCAATAAAAGATGAATCACATTCAGTCTATGAACCATCATGGAGAGAGAGAGAGAGAGAGAGAGAGAGAGAGAGAGAGAGAGAGAGAGAGAACTCTGAACTCTGAACTGGTTTAATTGCACATCGGCCTTGGGCCACAATACAATGCAAAGTTGATTTGGGAAAGCATCACGATATAACGCAGTATATAACACACAGTAATCAACATTCAATACATATTCATGCGTTTTCAGTATACGGAAACACTTCTAAGGTGCTGATTAAATTTAGTGTTGTTTAATTTTGCTTAGCTAGCTTTATCGGAAACAAGATTACTGTACATATACGAGAGAGAGAGAGAGAGAGAGAGAGAGAGAGAGAGAGAGAGAGAGAGAGAGAGAGAGAGAGAGAGAGAGAAGAGTTTGTTTTAATACTACTACTAATAATAATAATATATGGAATTTATATATTGTGTACTCTTGCCTGAAAAAAACCCACCTCTCTCTTTTAATCCCTCATGATACAGTCTGAGCTGTCTCAGCGTTACTGGCCAGACTTCGCCCCATAAAAATCAAACAACCAAACAAATCCTCAAGGCGCTGTTTTGAAGTGGACTGGACTCCCACCCACTTCTGAAAGGGCTTCTTTGTGCAAAGTGGGCTCAGGGCATGTCAGCCCTGCCAGCCATTAACAAGCACACGGTGCCAGACTGGGGAGTGAGTGTTCTTTTACCGGCTGTCCTCTCCTGGAGCCCCTTGTCATCTATCTTCCGCGGTTGTTTAGACTTCCAGCCAAGCCAATTAGCGACAAGGTTTCCTGCCCGCCCACCCCCGGCAACAACAAGGGGCCAAGGTTGGGGAAAGTAGAACAAGATTTATACGCTTCTATCTGTCTGTCTGTGTCTGTCTATGTCTGTCTCTCTGTCGGTCTGCCTTCTCTGTCTATCTGTCTATCTGTTTCTGTTTCTGTCTTTGTTTTTTTTGTTTTGTTTTTTTTATAATTCTTTTATATCGAGGATAATGGAATAAGCACTTATGTACTTTTTTTTATATCCAGTCCCCCTGTGTATGCGGTTTTGTAAATTCTGTCATCTGTTCCCACCGGCACACAATGTCCTACTCTTACGAAAAGCGGAACAGGATTTAACGTGTGCGCAAGATTTTCTGTGTGTGTGTGTGTGTGTGTGTGTGTGTGTGTGTGTGTGTGTGTGTGTAAGTGTGTGTAAGTGTGTGTAAGTATGTGTTGTGTGTGTGTAAGTGTGTGTACGTGTGTGTAAGTATGTGTGTAAATGTGTGTTTGCGAGCGCATGCAAAGTAAAATGAAGTGAAAATTTTCTCAGCAGCTTCTAACTGAACACTGTAATGTAGCTAGCGCTGAATGTAACTGTC
This sequence comes from Rapana venosa, assembly GCA_028751875.1. NCBI lineage: Eukaryota > Metazoa > Mollusca > Gastropoda > Neogastropoda > Muricidae > Rapana > Rapana venosa. The sequence goes on along the minus strand of CM054134.1, from coordinate 658,395 downwards.
AGAATCGGCAGACGGCTACAACTGAACAATAAGAAGAGCATCACAAGATATTTTGTTATCTAAGAATTTTTTTTTAAAGGTTATCAAATGTTGAAACATTCATCAAACATTTTTTATATTAGATGTGATATCAACGGTATGCACACATTGAAAGATAACGAGTAGTGAATTAACCAGAAAAAAGATATTAGAGAATAAACATATAGGATTAAAAAAAATGTATGTTTCAAGCTTTGGGAAGTTCAATTTTGTATCCCCTTTTGTTCCAGAAATCACAAATTTGCATCTTTCACCACATCCAAGTCTTGAAAAAAAAAGAGTCAAGTGGTTTTTCATTTTAACTCACAATATGAAAATGTTTTGTGGTTTCAGCCATGTTGTTCTTTCCATAAAAAGGCAGCCAAAGCCTGTGGCAAACACTGTCTAACTCCAGCACTTTCTTCAAGTACAGTGCCGAAGAATAGTCTAGAGCTGTTCTGTAACAATAAACAATCACATTGAAACACTCAATGCATAATGTTTCGTGCAACAACATCTTTTAAAATCTCTTTTTGTAAAAATAAAAATAGTTTAAGAGAAAGAAAGGCAACCCTCTCCCCCTTCACCACCACCTCCACCTCCCCCCCCCCCCAAATCAACCCCCCCCCCCAAAAAAAAAAAAACAAAAAAAAAACAAGAGAAAAACCCAAACAAACCTTGCGTCGTTTACACTAGCTCAGCTGTCAAGACTGTCCTGTAGGAAAAAACTAAAATATCAGCTTGCGTCTTGGAGAGAGCCAGCCCCCTTTCCAGTGAAGAGGTTGTGTCAGTACCGGCTTTCCACATTGCCGCCATGCCAGTGATGGAAATGACACAGCACCAGAGGCTGGGGGTGAAGGGGGGGGGGGGGTGGTGAAGGGGGGGGGGGGGGGTTTCTGGCCAGCTGTTAGTGGTGAGAGACACGAGTCATTTATCTTGGAGACTTTTTCCTTTTTAAGAGAGACTTGCTGTGGAGCCAGTTAGCGACAAGGTGACTGACTATCAGCTGGCAGCAAATTTCAGACTAAGTGTAGTGACTTAGAGTCACGTAGATTAAGGTCAGTGTGTGTGTGTGTGTGTGTGTGTGTGTGTGTTTCTGTGTGTGTGTGTGCGCGCGCGCGCATTTGTGTGGTGTGTGTATGTGTGCATGCGTGTATGTACGTGCGTGCGTGCTTATGCGTGCGTGCGTGTGCGTGCGTGCGTGCGTGTGTGTGTGCGTGCGTGCGTGCGTGTGTGTGATAGCGCTCCGTCATCTGAATGCAACAAAAGAAAAGAAAACGCTATCCATCAGGAAGGCAGTCAGGCAGGGGATGTGCTTGAGCTTCCAGGACCCAGAAGTAACAGTGGAACAGTCATCAAGCCCCAAGAGCTATATCACCACACACACCTCCCACACAGGCTTCTCCCGAGTTGTTTCTGTTCTCTCTCTCTCTCTCTCCTCTCTCTCTCTCTCTCTCTCTCTCTCTCTCTCTCCTCTATAACAACAGTTCTTCTTCTTCATATCAGACCTAGGGTCAATGAACTCATAAACCACCCAGAATGCCACCTTCCCCTCCTCCCTCCCCCCCCCCCTCCTCTCTGTTTCTGAATGTAAGGGAAAAGAGGTTGGGGTGGGTGGGGAAAGGGGGTCAGGGGTATTAATTTGGGCCCTGAGAAAAGAATCCTGTTCGATTTGCATGGGATCAGAAAGTCGATCTGATCAGAAAGTCGATGTGCAGGTAATCATCAGAAAGTCGATTTGCAGGTGATCAGAAAGTCAATTTGATCAGAAAGTCAATTTGATTAGAAAGTCGATTTGCAGGTGATGAGAAAGTCGGTTTGATTAGAAAGTCGATTTGATCAGAAAGTTGATTTGATTAGAAAGTCGATTTGCAGGTGATCAGAAAGTGGATTTGCAGGTGATCAGAAAGTCGATTTGCTGGTGATCAGAAAGTCGATTTGCTGGTGATCAGTAAGTCAAGTCATTGTATCTGACTTTACTGATGTTTAGAAATGGCTTTATGTCTGTGCTGCTTGCATGTGGTACACGTGTATATACTTGTACGTGAACGTGAGTCTCGTATATCAGGGTTTGCTTGGAGTGCCCCAGTAACTTTGTTGCAGAGCCATGTGTGGGAGTATATCAGATAATGTGTTGTTTGCACAGAGAGGCACATGTGTGGTGCTGTAACGGCTGCAAGCTCTCTGAAGACATTACCTGATTTATTCTTTTATCCTTTAGACGTTTGATCCTTTGCTCGTATTCTAAACGTTTTTCTCTCTTTGAGATATGGGGAAAAGTTGAATTTGAATTTGAAATGTGCGTGTGTGTTGTCAAACCAATGGTATTTGGTGTCAAAGTAGAGCAGCATTGCTGAAAGATGACAAGGCAGTGATGACCTGGTGGTCGATCATTCTTTTAGCAATAACAACGAATAAACCCATCACAGCTTCAAGCTCTATAAGACTGCAGTTCTCCCAACCTCGCAGTCTCTTCCCCCACACACTTCACCACCACCACACCTTCACACCACCAGCACCCCGCAACAAGTTTTTGACGGGGTAGAAATGTCAGGAAGCGATTTGTCTTTTATTCCCCCACCTGCAGACACTCGTATCCCATGATTCCGTGCAGACTGCAGTCACATACTGACACACAGGTTCTTTCTCCTCAGTCAGCGGGTCTCGGACAGGCAGTGATAGGTTGAGGACGTGCAAATCAGCTCTGTGTTTTCTTTATGGATTGTAAGCAGTTGAGTGCAGTAATGTAGTTGAAATTTGGCTGATGTGTGTGTAGTGTATGTGTGCATACGAAAATGTTATTAGAATGATGGACAGGTCAGTAGTTTGTTTACAATTAACATTTGAACAATTACATGACATATAGAAGGATTTGATTGTTGGAGTTAAGCAAGCAAAATTCATGAATCTTCCTCTTCAGTTGCACATGCAGTTGGTTGCACGTGGTTATTGTACGCTTGGGTGGACCTTGGTTGCAGCCAAACAGAATTTCGTGATGTGTCTGTTGAAATTGTGTTGTGAACTCCAGTGTCACATGTGGTAAACAAAAGCTGACTGTTCTTCAAACACAGACACCTGAAAGCTGCACAAAATATGTCTGTTACACCTCAAGTAACCTTCTCCATTTTATTGACTGGCAGTTTGGCCAAATGCAACGTGGTCTACAAGTCCATTTGCCAGGGATAAAAGACAATATTGACGAAAAATTTCGTAGTCTAGGAGACAATATTGCATGCTTCTTCACTGAAGTCAGTCAACTGAAAGAAAACAGTTCTTGAACATGAAGAAGACATAAAAAAAATGAAAGAAGACAAAGAAACTATGCTGGACAGGATAGAAGTTCTTGAAAGAAAACTGGAATCCACTGAACAGGACACCAGGGCTCTAAACCTGAGGTTCATTGCATCGGTGAGTTGAACCGGGAAGATGAAAATATGACAAGTCAAATGGTTATAGATGTCCTGAACAATCATTTATCTTCTCCCACTTGGCAACACGATGACATCTCTAGAGCATTCCGCATTGGAAGGCAACGTTCTCACCATGAAGAACCCCAGCAAATACTTGTGAAGTTCTGGCGATGGACAGACAAGATGGCAATCTTGGGTGACAAAGACCTAAGGGACAACCTGAGAGCAAGTGGTATCCGAGTAGCTGCTGACCTGACCACACACCAGAGAGAAATGCTGGAATTCCATCGTGGTCTTGGCAAGACGGCATACTACCGTGGCAGAAAACTTTATGTGCGAGAGAAGGAACACTCAAGGTCATTCAGCCACAGTCATCGGGAAGACAACTGGCCTCAAGCACAATCTAGCAGGCAGAATGGATATGGCAGGAATGAAAAAGCCTGGTACTCAAACAGCTACCAGGCTAATAGGCATCTGCAGTATAGACACCAGCAAGGAAGAAGACTTTCTGACAACACCCAACAAGATGAGGCTGACTCGTTTACAAGCCACTTGACAGATGGAAACAGTCCACCACGTGGGTACCAGAACAGGAGAAGTATGGCAAGCCACAGAAAAGCAGATTTTGAGAATTACCCAGGCATCAACTCCAGAGCAGGAAACGGAGCAAGACACTTGTCTCAATCCAGACTTCAGGACTGTGGAAAGAATCTTCTGTGCCAGTTGTTCCAGGCTTTAGGTCGTACAAGGGGGTGGTGCAAAATGGTGCATCACATGGACAAAACAACTTTGAACACAAAAGAAGTGTCATGAGGAAAGACCCTTTCCAGCAGACTAATGTTGTGAATGCAAGGTCTAGAAGCTCCAGGACTTCAAATGGTACACAGAGAGTCACCAGGCATAATCTGCCCCCTTCGGAGGAAGATGGTGCCAAGAAAACTGACAATAACAAGCAGCACCAGTATAGAAGTTTGGAAGTATCTACATCCAATGAAAACTTTGACAGTGTTGACTTCATCCCTGAATCAAATGAAAACAAATCCAAAATACATAACAGGAGGTTAGCAGTGACAAGTGATGATGAGAATGTGCTCAGTGACATAAATAGCATCACAGAGCCTGAAAAGGAAACTTTCAATGAAGAATCATCTATCAGGCTTAAAAGAAACAGTATATGCAGTGAGGATTCGATGAACTCTGGTCATGCACAAAGCACATCACACAGACAGACAATGTGAATGAGAGCTATAGAGATGAGACAGACATGACTGATACAACAGATAAAAAACAATAAAGATAAAGATATTTCTTCTGCTGATAGACAAGACAGTGAACATGTATGTGATAAACAAGAAAATGCACTTGCAAATGATACACAAAACAAAGAACATGCATGTGATAGACAAGACAATGAACATACATGTGATAAACAACACAGTGAACATGCATGCATTGACCATGATCAAGAGAAGGGTCAGACTCCTACAAACTTGCATGCACTGCGCAGTGCCCGACCAAAGAGGGCTGCATCTAGTTCTCGACTAGCCAAGCAAACAGGCCAGAAAACTGCAGTTCGATCCAGCAGTCAAAGCAATATTGTCGAGTCATTTAAAAAAGCAGAGTCTGTGAATCAGACAGGGGACAAAAGCAAACCACAACACAAAAAGAAGAGTGCTTCAAACACCAGCAAATAGGGATTCGGCCGGGCCACTTTATCCAAAAGCATGTTCTCAAGAAAAGAGGACCTTTTCAGTTCATGTTAAAATTTGAAACAACCTGTGTACAAAATGTAAATAATAGCTCAGTTAAATTTCTTAATTACAATGTAAATGGTCTCCTTCCAAAATTAGAAAATGTTGATTTCATTAATTTTCTTACTTCGTATGATTTCATTTGTTTAACTGAAACATTTGTTGGTTTTGAATTTGAATCAGATCTATTTAATGAATATGTAACATTCACCTCAAAGGCAAAGAAATTATCCCATCAAGGGAGATACTCAGGTGGTGTGATTGTTTTAGTGAGAAAAACATTTGCTAGGTTTATAGAATGTATCCATGTGGAACAAGAGAACTTTGTTGTGTTAAAAATTGATAAATGTCTTTTTGCAACAGATAAAAATATTATGTTTATGTGCTGTTATATTCCTCCGTATGATTCACCATTCTGGAATGGTCAACGAAATGATTTTGGCTTAGAGGTAATAGAGCAATGTTTAGCATATCTGTATGAATTGCATAGTGATTTTTATATTCTGTTAAATGGAGATTTGAATGCTAGAACAGCACATGATAATTATTCTTTCAATGGGGATAGCACTGATTTTGAAGAAATGTTTGGTTCCAATAATGACCAATTCCGAAGGAAATCACAGGATAGTACTGTTAACAATTTTGGTGCACAACTGATTGAACTTTGTAACATGTATGATTGTCTTATATTGAATGGGCTGAGTGAAACAGATTTTGATGAAAGTTGTACATATGTTGGATAAAACAGGGGAAAGCACTGTGGATTATTTTGTTTCATCTGTTGAACTTTTTCTTCACTTCAAATATTATCCTTAGTTGTTGAAAATTTCACAGAGTCTGATCATTTACCCGTTTCCTAAAGATAAAGACAGCTGGAGATGGCAATGACTGTCCTGATAACAAAAAAGTAAATGAAAATGCTGTGTTTGAGAAATTTATCTGGAATGAGGCACAAGGGAAAAAGAATTCAAGAAATTGTGGGAGAGCACACATGTTCAAAATAGATTAAGAATGGCCATAAAAACTTAAATGAGGATGTAGATAAAGCTTTAGATATATTTGTAAATGTATAAAAAGAGTCTAGCGAATGTATGCTCAAAAGGTGTCGTATTCATAGGACTAAAAGATCAAAGTGGTTTGACAGTGAATGTGAAAAAACAAAAAAAGAATGTAGAAAAAAATTAAAATGTTTTAGAGCAAGTCGAAAAGAAGTAGATAGACAAATATATGTTACAGCAAGGAAACAATACAGACATTTGTTGAAATCCAAAAGACAAACTTTTAGAAAACAAAAGACTGAAGCATTAGCAAAAGAAATTAACAATGGGTCACCTTTTGGAATGAGCTAAGAAAAAATGGGTTGTACAAACAAGAAAAAGTAGTAAATAATATTAGTACAGATGAGTGGTTTAGACATTTCAAAACTGTTTTCCAAGGTAATAATGAAGAACTTGAAAGGGATGGCGGTATTGAACTGGAACCTTCAGAGGATATAGATAATATATTGAATACAGAAATATTAGAAGTAGAAGTTGCTCAGGCAATAGGTAAACTTAAAAAGGGTAAAGCTAGTGGGATAGATGTCATTTTAGCTGAAATGTTACAGACTGGTGGTAGTAATATTGTAATGTTTCTAACAAAATTATTTAATGTTATTTTTGAACGAGGTATTTACCCAGAGGAATGGTCAAAAGCCATAATTATACCATTGCATAAAAAAGGAAACCCAAATGATGTAGATAACTACAGGGGAATATCTCTCTTAAGTATTATATTCAAATGCTATACTTCAATACTTAATACACGACTATACACTTGGTTAGAGAGCAACAACTTAATTTCAGAATGTCAAGCAGGATTTCGAAGAAAATATTCAACAGTTGATCAAATATTTACACTATATGCAGTTATTCAGAGCCAAATAAACAAAAAAGGAAGAAAACTCTATGTTGCTTTTGGAGATTTCAGAAAAGCTTTTGATTCTGTTCAGCATAACAAACTCATGCAGTGCATTCAAGATCAAGGTGTACAGGGTAAATTCTTTGCTGCACTACAAGCTATGTACAGGTCATTAAAATCATGCGTTCGAGCAAATTTTGAATTAACCGAAATGTTTGATTGTCCCATTGGGGTAAGGCAAGGCTGTGTTCTTAGCCCGACACTGTTTTCATTATTTGTAAACCAGTTAGCAGATCAAATTAACGAAAGGGGTAAAAAATGGGGTACAGTTATTTCCAGATATTATGGAATTATTCATCTTGTTATTTGCAGATGATGTGGCATTGATATCAACAACACCGAGTGGTCTTCAGAATCAGTTAAATGTTGTAAAAACTTGCTGTAATAAGATAAAGTTAGATGTAAACATAGATAAAACAAAAGTTATGGTATTTAGAAAAGGGGGCTTTTGGAGTAAACATGAGAAATGGTTCTATGATGGTAAGTGCTTAGAGGTAGTAAACAATTATTGCTATTTAGGGTTCAGGTTCACAACTATGATCAGTGCGAAAAACGGTACACAGCATCTAGTAACAAAAGGGAAAAAGCAGTAGTTCAGCTTAATAGAGTTTTTCGGAAATATAAAGAGATGACAGTAAATACTTTTTTTAACATTTTTGATAAAAGATACAGCCAATATTGCTATATGCTGTGAAGTATGGGGAAATAAACCAGTTAGAACACATAGAAAAAGTCCACATGATGGCATGCAAAAGGTTTTTAGGTGTACCAACCAAAACTCCAAACAAAATGATATATGGAGACTTGTATAGATATCCTCTTTATGTAAATTCGTACACTGCCTGTATAAGATATTGGTTTTAAATTACTACAAATGAATAATGAACGGTTACCATATAAGCGTATCAAATGCTGTTGCAGCTAGACAATTCCGGAAACAGTGCTGGGTTTCGAAATAAGAGAAATCTTATGCTTAACTGGATTTAACATTGTTTGGTTGCAACAGGGTGTTGGGGATGTGAAAAAGTTTCTAAGCATATTTAAACAGAGGCTCATCGATATGTTTATTCAAGAATGGTCAGGGACTATAAGAGATCGAGATAGATATCAACCATATAGATCATTTAAGACTATATTCGTAAAAGAAAGTTATGTTCTAGATATGGAAAATTATTGTTTTCGTGTTGCCATCACGCAGTTGAGGTTTAATGTACTCCCACTTAATAACAATGTACATCGCTATAGCGAATCTATTCATGATAAATTCTGTCCATTTTGTAAAAATCAGATCGAAAACGAAAACATTTTGTGTTATTTTGTGCTACGTTTGAAGATTTAAGGGTCAAATTTCTAAAAGAGTCAAAAGAACTTCCTCTGCACATGTTACTTAGAGCCACTGATCCCATCCACAGATACAATTTGATCTAGATATGTGTTTCATGCAAGCAATAGGCGGAAGAAAATACTTTAAGTCTACAAGGTATCCAAAACCTATGATGTACGTCTGTTAAACCACTTAAAAATTTTCACCCTTTTTTTATATCACGTATTATCAAGAATTCGTGGCATAACATGATCATGATTTTCTGTATCCCCCTTTTATACTAATGTCTATGACTAATCATTTCAGTATATGTGAAATGTAAACTGTGATTTGACAACTATCCTTATAATTTGTACCGTAGTAGGTATGAGATGTATATGATTTTCAGGTAACCAATGATTATAGAATATAGATAGGTGCTGCTAAATAAGATATTTTCCTATTTTCTTTTCTATATTGTATTGTGGCCTAAGGCCAATGTGCAATTAAATCATTTCAGAGTTTCAGAGAGAGTTTCTCACTCTCTCTCTGAAACACTTTATTGAAAAACTGCTAAAAATTTGATATTACTCAATATGGATGATTTTTCTTAGCATCTTCTCTCTATGATTGGGTTATGGTTGATTTAAGGTTTATAATCATGTAATTTTCTTCTGTATTCAATCATAAATTGTATTGACATCATCTTTTGTATGAGTTCGCTATATATATTTGTGTGTATTTCTTCTTTAATCAGTCATAAATCATTATTTGTTTGTGCATTTGCTTTGCCAGTGATATGAATGAACTCACTGTTCCACCCTGAGCCCAACAAATGTATTGTGGTCCAAGGCCAATGTACATTAAATCATTTCAGAGTTCAGAGTTCAGAGTTCTCCTCAGTCAGCAGCAGCCAGGGAGTCTGGCGGCAACTCAGCTCTGCACAGGTAGCAAGATGCTGGCTGACCTCTCTGCGGGCAGTCTGATCTCTCTGTGTGAGTGTGATGGGCAGCAGCTGTGTGATGATGACACGATGACGACCAGGAGAGGTGTTGGGGTTTTTTGTCTTTTATGTGTCATAGGATCACCTCTCGATATTGTAACCGTTGTGTGCCAGTTTCAGTCACACTATAGATTTGTCTGTGTAAAATGTGAGATGCTCTCCACACAGAGAGAGAGAGAGAGAGAAAAGAGAGAGAGAGAGGAGAGAGAGAGAGAGAGAGAGAGAGAGAGAGAGAGAGAGAGAGAGAGAGAGATGAGAGAGAGAGAGAGAGATTACTGATGCAACGCCATCCAATAATTTTTTGGTCTTCATTTTTTCTGAGAGTGCATTTATTTTTTCCTCTGCGAGTAGCTTTCTGTAGGAATTTTTCCCAGGGGCAAATCTCTTGTTGCCGTGGGTTCTATTACGTTCTCAAAATGTATGTTCATACGTCATCTTGGTTCATTGCCTCATCCGAGAGACTATCATCCAGATCATCATTAATTGTATCTTCTAATGTATAGGGGAAAGGCTGGCCAGTTGGAACTGAGTCTGCCACTTGTCACCTCCTGTAGTGAGCATAACCGCCAGACTACCGATCCACGATGGTGTCCACAACAAGTCTTTCGGATCTTTTTGGTTGTAGTCTGTTGGGTGTTTTCTTTTCTTGGTTTCTTTTTTTTACAGGAAACTTAATGGTGTCTGGTTGTTTAAATTCCCAAAAAAAAGCACATGCTGGCCACAGAAGGACATCGGGCACCATGATTGTATGTGGCACTAATATACCATTTGTGTAAAGTGTTTTTTGACTGTGAAAAGGGGACTCTGGTTATGGGTTTTTTTTAAAATCTAAAGGCCCAGAAACCCTTTAATTTCCCAACTCATAACTTTTTTTGGGCTATGAAAAGAAGCATTTTTTCCAAGGAGATTTTTTTTTTGGGCCTTTAAAGTGCTATTGTCACTAGAAAAAGGGTTTAAATTTTACTAAAAAAAAAATAGTTGTGGTAAAGACAAAAAAGTTGTTGGTTGTTGTTTTTTTAAACAGACATGGAAATGTTGGGGGAAAAAACAGACATTTTACCCCTAAACTTTTTAAATGTATCGACGATATTTTGACCGCTGCATTGTATTTGGTTGGTGTGGTGTGGGGGGTAGGTGATTGTAGCGCGCGCACCGCATGCGTTTGTGTGTACTTCTTTGAAATGATGTGCGAATGTGCAAGCACATGGAGATGTATGCATGAAAGTGTATTTCAGTGCGCCGCCTGGGGTACTATGTGTGCGCATTACGTTTCTGCCTACCCGGTTTGTTTGTTGTTGTTGTTTTTTTTTTAACCCCTTTAGTCACGGCAGTTTTTCTCTACGTGAAATCGGGCTGCTCTCCCGGGGGAAGCGTTCCTAAAAGAGCGCGACTTGAAAAAACAAATACAATTGCAGACGGGAAAAAGAAAAAAATGGGGGCCCATTATTTTTCTTTTCCCGCTGCAATTGTTTTTTGTTTCCCTATCAAGTGGGTTTTTTTTCTACAAAATTTTGCCAGGACACTCTCTTGCTCCGTGGGTTCTCTTACTGCGCAAAAAATTATGTGTAACACCGGGACCTGGGTTTTATCGTCTATCCGAAAGATAGTCCCCAACCACCACTCAGGTCAAAAGGATGGGGAAATGTTTGGCCCAAACGGGATAAAAACCGTCGCACACTTCCGACTCGGACTTTTCGCTTCGGGAGGCGCTTTACCTGAACCCCCGACCCCACTTAGATTATCATCCAACTGTTCTTTCTTTCCCAGTTTTTTCTGCTCTTTTCCTTGCAGTATTTTATTTCCACTGCCTGTCTTCCCCACTGGAGCAAAAGAATGGCTGTGTGAGTGGCTGCTACGGGCCCTAAGGGGAGAGGGGGAGGGGGGAGCCATGCAGCCCCCCGTCCGCTGCTGCTGCTGCTCTACAGGCACTCCCCACCCTCCCTTTCCATTGTGCTCTCCTGTCTTCATAGTTTTGCTGTCTTCGCCTCATTGCCCACAGTTTTCCGTGCAAAAAAAAAATCCTGCTTGTCAGTAGGGGAAGCACAAAACATGGGGAAAAAGGAAAGAAAAAAAGAAAGCGGCTGAAACATCGAGTGGGAAAGTAAAAATGAAAGAAGGAAAGGAGAAGAAAGAAAGGAAAAGGGAGGGAAAGGGAAAAAAAAGAAAAAAAGGAAAAAAAAAGGAAGAAAGCAGGGAAAGAAAAGAAGAAAGCACTGATGAGCTGCCCCAGAGTAGGAATGCGTCGGCTGAAGCCAGTGGGCTGACCTGCCGAGCTACAAGCGCAGCAGAAGACAAGACACGACGCATTCTACCTGGCGTGGAATCATTGTTTCAAAGAAGTACTTTTCCCTCAGAGTGGGCCAAATCCACAGACATCCATGAACGCAAAAAGGGAGACGTTAATAACCCAGATACCTGCCGAGGCGGAGCGCTTGCAAGTTTTATAGGTAAAGTTTATACACATGTACTGAATAGTTGGTCAACACAGTGGGTATAGAGGGAAGAAAGAACAATGCCTAATAGAGGAACAATCAGGATTTTGATTTGGATACAGTACCATAGATCATATTTTCACACTATATGCCTCCAGTCCAAAAAATCTTCTTAGACAAAAAAAACAGCATTTTTCCCTATTTTTTGACTTTTTGCACTGTTGCCAAGAATGGGGAATGGTAAAAAGTTAGGCCCCCAGAGGGGTGATGAGTCGTGCAAAAAGTGTGGTGACAATTTCTCACATTTTTAATAATCCAAAGGGGCTTCTTCTTCTTGTAAACTCAGACAGCAAGTATTATTTCCTGTATATGGGAAAATGCGTTGCCTGCCCTTTGCGCCCGACCCAAATCAGGCCCGACATAACTTCGGCATTAAGAGAAAATCTTTTAATCTTTCTGGAAAAAAAGGAGAAAGGATCAAAAAGGCAAAAATAATTTAGGAGTGACAAGAAAACAAGGGACGAGGAGAAACAATGAGAGTGAAAAAAAAGGGGGAATTCTAGACGAATTTCCCGAAGGTGGGGGTGCTATTTAACTGAAAGGCCCCCCCCCCCCCCCCCCCCCCCGGTCCCCACGGGGGAAACTCCAGGGGTGAAACAAGGATTTCTTCTTAGTCCCCGGGGATTCTCGTTTGTTATTAATGAGTTAAAAGATCGAAAAACACCCCGGAAAAAGACAAAACAGGATACCTGACATCCAATATACCAAGAGGTGAAGAGGATTTATATTGTTTTTTTGAAGATAACATTTTACGTTTTCGAAACAAATTTTGGCTGCAAAAATTTCCCCCCAAAACGGGAAAGCACTACCTAAATGGACAAAAAAGTGCCACGCAAAAACTCACCCCTTTGGGGAACCTCGGAGTTCTACTAAGGAAAAGGGGTGCAAAACAAGTCGTTTTTTTAAAATGAACTGCATTTGTATTTGCCAGTTTACTTAGAAGAGACAAAAGTAATGGCCTTTCGTAAAGGAGGTAATCTTTCAACTCGAGAAAAACGTACCGATGGTAATATTGAAATTGAAGTAATGTTTAATTTGTCAAAAGGTATGACATTGTTAAAAGTTGTTTAGTTACCTGATTCAAACATCACATAATTATACAGTAACTTCTTGTCATAGTCCCGCTTCTTTCTGTTGTTACCTGATGTCCCCCTTCTTCCATCCCCTGAAAGGGGCAACAGAAATCACAATCCGTGGTCGGAATGACTCGGCAACGATCACCTTCAACATTCATCTTAGTCTGAATCCGCTACGAAACGATCATCGTTGTCATGCTTAACCGATAACATCACTTGGTCAAAACAGGTGACTCTGAACACCGATGAAGTGAACCACATGCAGAGCAGGGCCTCTTGCATCTGGTGGCTTCGTGGCGGACGATTCCTCCCTGCAGATTTCTGGCTAGGAAGGGGTAAAGGGGAGAGCCTTTGGTGTGAAACGTGCTTGATACTTTTTTTTTTTTTCGTTCTTCGGCTAGAGCTCTGTAGTATACCAATGGTAAGATTTTCCGTATGCGATCGTTTATGCCCACCATTAAGGTAGCCTCATTCCGACTTCGGGAATATGCTGAAATAATAGCGTACTTACATAAGTAAGTCAGCCCGAACTAAATTGTCATCCACTCCTTATTGCAGGGTAAAGGAGCGGATTCTCTTTCACTGACGAACACACACTTCGTTTTGACATCAACTTCCAAGCAACAACGGCGACCAGGGAGACAGCGGACACAGACTGTCTGAGACCAGCAGACACAGACTGTCTAAGACCTGTAGACACACAGACTGTCTGAGACCAGCAGACACACAGACTGTCTGAGACCAGCAGACACACAGACTGTCTGAGACCAGCAGACACACTGACTGTCTGAGACCTGCAGACACACACACTGTCTGAGACCTGCAGACACACAGACTGTCTGAGACCAGCAGACACACAGACTGTCTGAGACCAGCAGACACACAGACTGTCTGAGACCAGCAGACACACTGACTGTCTGAGACCAGCAGACACACACACTGTCTGAGACCTGCAGACACACACACTGTCTGAGACCTGCAGACACACAGACTGTCTGAGACCAGCAGACACACACACTGTCTGAGACCAGCAGACAGACTGTCTGAGACCTGCAGACACACAGACTGTCTGAGACCAGCAGACACACAGACTGTCTGAGACCTGCAGACACACAGACTGTCTGAGACCTGCAGAAACCCTGTACACCGGGAGCGGAGAGCAGAGCGGCATGTGGGTCAGGTCAGTGTCTTCCCAAACCAGCAGTCAGCAGGCCTGAGGCAACAACAGCGGGCAGAGGCCGGTGGGACAGTGCCAAAGTGTACACTACAGTCCTGTGTTCAGGTTGGTCTGCTGCCTTGATTAATCCAACCACATGCAGACCTGCGTGCTTGCTTCACTGAGATGCCATGATGCTGTGAACCGGAATTACTGTTGAGGGTTTCCGTTGAGGTCACTGACCAGTATGGCTTTTTGTTCTTTCTTTCCTTTTTTCTCCTCCTCCTCGTTCTTTTGTTATGCTTTTGTTAGGCTTTTCTGGTTATTATCATTCTTTTCGTTGTGGTTTTTATGCTGGTTTTTTTCTTCCTCTCCTTGTTTTGCTTCCAATTTGTCTTCTGCTTGTTCTTGCTTTTTTCCCCCCTTCTTCTTTCTTTTCTTTCTTTCTCTTCCTTCCTTTCTGTCTTTCTTTTTTCTTGTTTAGCTCCTTTTCCCTTTTGTCTGTCTTGAAATCTTCCTTTCTTTTCTTTCTTTGCATTTTTTTCTTGCTTGTTTTGTTTTCTTCTGCATACTTTTTGTTTTTCTTGTCTTTCTTTTCTTGTTTTTTGTCCAGTTTCATATAAGTGCGCGCGCGCAAACACACACACACACACACACACACACACACACACACACACACACACACACACACACACACACACACACACACACACACACACACACACACACACACGAAAGTCCCGGTTATGACAACTGTACGGTTATGACACAGGGGAGAGGTCAGTTGTAAGAGTTGCCTGGAAGGCTGAGAAGGGAGGAGGAGGCTGAATCACAGTGACCTCAGGAAAATGGAACATCACTCCAGAGAGGGTGGGGTGTCAGAAAAAGCACAGGAACTAAAGGGTTCGAGATTATATGACGGAACGTGTAGGACTCTGGCACCAGAGGAAGATCAAAGATTGAGAATAAGTACATGCAATTGAAGATCATTAGGAGCTAGGAGGGATCGAGGTGACGGACACATTTGAAAGTGAGGAGCTGTGTTTGATATTTTAGTCTGCTTTGTACGGGCGGCCAAAGTGGAAGGAATGGAGCAGATACCAGATGTGATCATGGTTAGAAGAGCGAAAGACCAAAATGATCTGCATTGTTTTAAACTCTTTGTCACTTTTAAAGAAGATGTGTGGGTACACCTAAAAAGAAGCGAATTGCAACTATGAGGAATGGAAATCACAGGGACACGTTGTAGTCTTGAGGGCATATTAAGACAGAAAATGACGTGTGGAACTAGTTCTGTGTCATTCAAAGTAGCAGATCTGACAGATATGAGACAGATGTCGTTTAAACCTCACCTCACTCACCTATCCCGTAGTTCAGTGGACAGTCGGGACACCAATGAAGATTTTGCAACCAGCTTCCTCCACTCCCCGCGGTCCTCTGCTTTCCGTAGCAATTCGTTCCACTCAAGGCCAGTCCACTCTCTGATGTTGTCTTCCCATCGTTTTCTGTCTGCCTCTTGGTCTCTGTGTGTTGTTGAAAGGACAAGTAATGATCAAGATTGACTCTTAAGGTTAGACAGGATGCTTATGGAATCATTGGAATCAACTAAGACAGGGAGGAGTGATTTTTCTGAATCTGTATGGATTTCATTTGAAATGATTGTGAAGCACCCTTGATATGACTCAGATATCAATAATGCATTTTCGAGATGTTGCTATAACTCACCACAGTGGGAGGTGTGGGCTTGTATTTACCATGGGTTACCATCAGAGAAGCAGTGGTATCTTGTGATAGATGAAAGAGACTAGATATACAACACAAAGAGAATGGGACCAAGAGCCGATCTCTGAGGAACTCCAAAGCAAGAGAACTGATGAATGTGGTTGAGAACTGCCCACAGTGATAGTTTGGGTCTGATCAGCTATATAGGAGAAAAACTAGGACAGCACCTTTTTCAGTTAATCCAAAAGAGTATGAAGACGTCCCAAAAAGAATAGAGTGGTCAGTTGTGTCATCAGCGCTAGACAAGTCAAGTGAAGACAGAGCTGTAATTTTGCTTTCTTCATGGGCAAAAACAACATCCTTGACAATTTTCAGGAGAGCAGTTTCAGTGCTGTGACCAGCACAATAGGCAGATTGAACAGAGTCAAATATTGTTGAAGAGATTGGGGTCTGTGTGTGTTGTGTTTGAGTGTGTGGTGTGTGGAGTGGTGTGTGTGTGTGGGTGTTGTCAGTGATGAGCGAGCGAGCGTGTGATCGAGTGAAGAAAAGTGTGTGTGTGTGTGTGTGTGTGTGTGCTGCGTGCGTGCGTTCCGAGCGTGCGTGCGTGCGTGTGAGGTGTGTGTGGTGGAGGTGTGTTTGTGTGTGTGTGTCGTTGTGTGTGTGTGTGTGTGTGTTGTGGTGTGTGTTGAGTGTGTGTGTGGGTGCACCCCACGCGCACATGCGTGCGTGCTGTAACAATGAAGTAAGCTGTGGTTTAGCAGGGTATTCCTTCACCACTACCTCTGCGCATGCTCATAATCTGAACTGATCTCTTTGCACATCCATAGACGGAATCACACAGTAATTAAATGAAGCGTGTGGATCCATCCCCCTCCCCCCCCCCCTCCCCCAAATAACACATACCATCTACACATTTCTGCAAAGAGCCAGGTATGAGGTATGATTTAGCCCACCTCAACCCAGTAACCTTATTTCCCATTTCACCATACAACCACCCCCCCCCCCCCAAACACACACACACACACACACACACAGCTACACACACACACATGCACCCCCCCACCACACACACACACACACACACACTTCCAGCCATTCACCATACACCCCCCCCCCCACCCACCACACACACATGCACACACACTTCCAGCCATTCATCATACACCCACCGCCATCCTCAACCTTAACCCCCACCCCCACCCCTGCGCCCATCTCGCTAATCTTCTCCTTTCCACCCTCCACCCCTCACCAAATACCGGGCTACCCCTCCCCATCCCCCCACCCCCTTGCCCCACCCACCTGCCCCACTGCTCATTTTCTGAGTCATACACATGTGTGGTCTACCCTTCAAAGGTTTCAGGAGGAGCTTTCAATTCAGGGAGGAGGGGTTACCCATGGAAGTGGCAGGGTGATAGAACATGGAAACTTCATGACGGGAAGAAGGGTAAAGTTGGGGGAAGTAGACATTAGAGAGATCATCAGAAGTCCTTCGGATGAGACTATAAACCCAGGTCCCGTCTTCGACTGCACGCAGAACATCTTGCGCGCACACGTTAAAACCTGTTCCGCTTTTTGGAAATGTAGGCCATTGTGTGCCGATAGGAACAGATGACAACATTTATAAAACCGCATACACACAGGGACTTCATGTAAAAAAAAAAAAGCACATGGGTGCTTATTCCATTATCCTCGAAATAAATAAATAAATAAATAAATAAATCATGGAAGATAATGGGCGAGTGACTAGATTAAGGGAGAATAGGCGATCATGCACAAATCTTTGATCCTCGTAGACCTTTCTATATCAAATTTAGAATATATTCTTCACTCTGCTTTATCATTTTTTTCTCCTTAAAGGTGTTTCTTATTATAAAAAGACATTCATAAAAAAAAAAGATACTGACTGCAATAAATTGGACCTATATTTGAAGTGCGTACCCTGCATAACACCACACCACTCTCATGGCATTCAAACCCACAGCACCCCCATGGGGATACCGGGGGCCTGTCAGTATAAATAGCATCCCCACCTTTTGGAAATTCTGTGCTAGGAATTCTCTCTTTTCTATCCCTCTCTTTGTTTCTACCTTGTTCCTTTTCTTCTTGTAACCTCCTTCTTGTCTTTTTTCTGCCTTCTTGGTCCATTCTCCTGCCATATTTCCAGAAAGTTTAATTACAATTCTCTCCCACGTCGGATGCGCTGGGCCTGACTTGTCAGGCGCTTAGCGGCAGCGCCACGCAATTTGGCTCATGTGACAGACAGCAGTTGTTGCTGTCTGAGCGTTCCAGGAAAAAGAAGAAACACAGTAATCACTGCAGCATGGCAGCTGGTGGTCTTTCATTCCTTGATTTTTTTCTTTTTTCATCTTTTGCGCAGTCGTTGTGCCTGTTCAGTTCTGCTAATCCTGATGACATTGTCTGTGATGACATTCAGGATCACTCTCAGTAGGACTGCCAGAGCCAGAAGTGTTGAACACAGCTTCTCTGTGACAGGCCGTAAAGGAAGAAGAATCTGTACCTTCCGCAACTGATATTATAAGTTGATGGGAGTCATAATTATGAAGCTATTTGAACAGAAGTGTAGTTTTTATCAATATCTAGTCCTCTCCCTATATACATGTCAGGAGGAATTGGGTAATCAGGCCCCTCCATACTCCAGTCAAGAGGATTATCATTTTGAACACACACACACACACACACACACACACACACACACACACACACACACACACACACACACACACACCACACACAACACACACGCACACAACACACGCACACACAACACACGCACACACACACACACACACACACACCATGATAGAAAGCAATTACTTCAAGTACAGGGCAAAAGGAGGTGCGAGGGGTGTACTAGGGGGGTAGTGGTGTGGGGGTGGGGTGGGGGTGGGGCGGGTGATGAGTTGGGAGTTGGGGTCAGGAATGGGGATGGGAGGCAGGAGAATGCAGTTCTTCCCTATCCATCACAGTCTGTCATAGCAGTATAGGGAGGGAAAGCAGCAATGAACTGGGGAAAGGTGAAGGGAAGAGTAGAAGGGCGGAGAGGAGAGGATTGCTTCTTGTTATCTGCCCTCCGCCCCTCCCCACCCCCCCCCCTACCCCCCAACCCTTTCTGTTTCAATGCTTTAATCTGCCTGTTGGTCTGTCTGTCTGTTTTTATTTATTTTTATTTTTTTTTTTTTCGAGGATAATGGAATAAGCACTCATGTGGTTTTTTATCCAGTCCCCGTGTGTATGCAGTTTTGTACATTTTGTCATCCGTTCCCACCGCCACACAATGGCCTACTCTTCCGAAAAGCGGAACGGGTTTTAACTGTGCGCAAGATGTTCTGCGTACACTAAAAGTATAAAAACAGCAAAATACGAAGAAAATTGAGGGGGTGGGGGGGGGGGGGGGGTGACCCTAACCTAACACAAATCACGCACGCACGCAAGCACACATACACACACGCACGTACGCACACACAAACACGCGCGCGCACACACACACACACACACACACACTAACAACCCTTCACACAAAATGAGCACGTACACGAATTAAACCCGGCAATAAAGAAAGACCTCGGTTTACAGTCTCATCTAAAGGACTTTTGGGGAGAGTGGAGTCAGTACTGATGTTAACTCCAGAGGAAAACTCCTCTTGAACGAGAATCGAACCCGAGTCAGCAGATCACGAATGCATCACTCTAATCACCAGGTTATCCCATCCCCCTGTCTGTCTGTCTGTCTGTCTGTCTGTCTGTCTGTCTGTCTGTCTGTCTGTCTGTCTTCTCTCTCTTCTCTCTTCTCTCTCTCTCATCTCTCTCTCTCTCTCTCTCTCTCTCTCTCTCTCTCTCTCTTCTTCACTGTATGTGGCCCAAGGCCGAAGTACAATTTAAAATGTTCAGAGTTCAGAGTTCTCCTCTCTCTCTCTCTCTCTCCTTCTCTCTCTCCTCTCCCTCTCTCTCTCTCTCTCTCTTCCTCTCTATCTCATCTCTCCTCTCTCTCTCCTCTCTCTCTCTCTTCTCTCTCTCTCAGTGAATCTGTCAACCAACCTACCTACCTACCTGTGAGCTTTACCACAGCCTGTCTACGTAGGGATAAATGTGTGTCTCAAGGGGTTTTAAAATGTACATGAGGAGCTTCCATAAAAATACAGTTTGAATGCGGCATACAAATGTTCTAAGATTAATTTCTGGAGTGAAAAACAAAACCTTGAAATAAACAAAGCATGAAAACAAGCCAAAATGCTGACGCAAAATACGTAGCAAAAATAAAAGTATAAAAACAGCAAAATACGAAGAAAATTGGGGAGGGGGGGGGGGGTAAAAAACGAACAGAACAACACACAACACAGAAACAAACAGCACGAAACACACACACGCACACACACAACACACACACACACACACACCACACACTAACAACCTTTCACACAAAATGTACACGAATTTAACCCGGCAATAAATAAATGAAAAACAAAAGAAAGGAAAACTGAAGCAGTCTTCCCACATTAAAGTCTCTTCCACCGCCTATCTCCAATTTCCAAACCTACGAACCATCCCCCACCCGTACACCCGCTATTTAAAAGAAAAATACATCAATAGCCTACGTCCAAGCTCTGACAGAAACGTTGTAAACATTTAAGCACAAGAAGACATGAAGGAAAACAGCCAGTGACAAGCCGCGTCATTGTGTTGTAAAGAAATCTGGTGGAAACACGAAATCCTGAAGACCTGAACAAACAAGAAAGAGCACCTCTCTCTCCCCTTCTCTCTCCTCTCTTTTCTCTCTCCCCTTTTCCCTCCCCTCTCTCTCTCCTCTCCCTCTCACTCTCTCTTCCCTCTCTCTCCCCTCTCTCCCTCCTCTCTTCCTCTCCCCCCCCCTCTCCCCTCTCTTCTCTCCCTCTCTCTCTCCTCCCTATCTCCTTATCTCCCCTCACCCCCCCTCTCTCTGCTCTCTCCCCCCCTCTCTACTCTCCATCTCACCCCCCCTCTCTCCTTCACCCCCCCTCTCTCTCTCTCCTCTCTCCTCTCTCTCTCTCTCTCTCCTCTCTCCTCTCTCTCTCTCTCTCTCTCTCTCTGAGAGTCTGGCACAAACTGGCAGATCTTTAAAAAATAAATTGGAAAGTTAAGAAAGAGATGCTGAGCGAAGTGAGAGACAAACAGACAGACAGACAGACAGGCAGACAGACAGACAAAACTTATTGTTAAAGATGAAGGATAAGCCCATAAGCGTTTTTTTGACACACCATCTTGGCCTGGTTAGCATTTCATGCTGATTTTCATGGTATCAAAAGTGTAACTATGAAGGATAGAAGTATGACAAAGAAGCCATTTGGCCGCAATAACAGATAAATTGATAGATAGATAGATAGATAGATAGATAGATAGATAGATAGATAGATAGATAGATAGATAGATGGATGAGATGGATGGATGATGGATGGATGGATGGATGGATGGATACATAGATACATAGATAGATATGAAGATGATAAGGTAATCTTTGCAAAAGAAACAGATTGGGGGATAACTGACTACTTTTGAATACACAATGGAGAGAGAAGAAAGAGAAAGGAAGAAAAATAGGCACAAACTGTAGGCTGAGAGATAAACAAAGAAACTTTCACTAGATTTTTTGGGGCACAAGGCTTGCAGCCATTGCAAGATTTATTTGCATAAAGCTTCGGCCATTATAAGATTTATTTGCGTAAAGCTTCGGCCATTATGAGATGTATTTGCATAAAACTTGTCGCCATTGCAAGATTGTTTTGCATAAAGCTTACAGTCCTTGCAAGATAGTTTTTCATAAAGCTTACAGTCATTGCAAGATTGTTTTGCATAAAGCTTTCAGCCATTGCAAGATTGTTTTGCATAAAGCTTACAGTTCTTGCAAGATTGTTTTTCATAAAGCTTACAGTCATTGCAAGATTGTTTTCCATAAAGCTTTCAGCCATTGCAGGATCAATTTGTATAAAGCCTTTAGCCATTGCAAGATCAATTTGCGTAAAGCTTGCAGCCATTGCAAGATCAATTTGCATAAAGCTTGCAGCCATTGCAAGATCAATTTGCATAAAGCTTGCAGCCATTGCAAGATCAATTTGCGTAAAGCTTGCAGCCATTGCAAGATCAATTTGCGTAAAGCTTGCAGCCATTGCAAGATCAATTTGCGTAAAGCTTGCAGCCATTGCAAGATCAATTTGCGTAAAGCTTGCAGCCATTGCAAGATCAATTTGCGTAAAGCTTGCAGCCATTGCAAGATTGTTTTGCATAAAGTTTTCAGCCATTGCAAGATTGTTTTGCATAAGCTTGCTCCTTCTCTTGCAGCCATTGCAAGATCAATTTGCGTAAAGCTTGCAGCCATTGCAAGATTGTTTTGCATAAAGTTTTCAGCCATTGCAAGATTGTTTTGCATAAGCTTGCTCCTTCTTTACCTTGTCTTCTGAACGTTTATTCCATTGGCAACACGCACAAACGATGAAGTCCTTGACATGATTTCCACATCACGCTGTGTTCTGCCCTATAAGCCTACTGACTCCTTTTGTCACAGAAAAGTCTGCCAGGTTTAACTTGGTTCGGACATGCAGCTCACTCTCACACACAAGTAATCACTTACAATCACAACCCTATCCACCAATCCTCATTATTCCCATTGGTATCCCCCGATCAAAGCCATCCTCTTCACCCTCATTAGTATCCCCCAAGCAAAGCCACCCTCATCATTCCCATTTGATATCCCCCAAGCAAAGCCACCCTCAGCATTATCATCATCATCCCTGGTATCCCCCAACCAAAGCTAACGTCAACATCCCCTAGCCAAATCCCTTTCCACCCCACCCCCTATTAGCATCCCATAAGCCTGTGACCCCTATTCCGCCTTTCGGAAGAGTAGGCCACTGTGTGCCGGTGGGAACAGAATGCAAAACATAAAATCGCATGCACAAGGGGATAGGATGTAAAAACAAGAAAAAAGCAGAAAATTATTTTTTCATTTATCCTCGAAATAAAAGAACAACACACACACACACACACACACACACACACACACACACACACATCACACACACACACACACACACACACACACACAACACACACCACACACACACACACACACACACACACACACACTGGAAACCATGGTTACAACAGACGCAAACAGACAGCTGCAAAGCAGAGAGCAAGAAAATTAAAACTCGCAAAATGTGTGCTGCAGTATAGTTTTAACCAGAAAATCCAAACAAGCCCACACAGCAAATGAAGCAAGGCGACAAGCGAAAGCTTATACTGTTGTGAAAATAACTCGCAAAAAAACAAGACAGTAAACTCGTAAATACGGCAAATGAGAAAACGAAAACTGATAACAACGAAAGTGCAAAGGAGACAAAACAACAACAAAAACAAATCGACCCTTAAAGAAAAGCCTGCAGACCAAAACAAACAAACAAACAAACAAAAAACTCAACAAACCTGAATTAACTCAGTGCTTACGCATAAGTCATATTTTCTCACCAATCCAGACATTTCTTACAAGATAATGGTATATGACAAAACTAGCTAATTCATCATTTGTTACAAGATAATGCAGATAACAAAACTAGCCAACCCATCCTTTGTTACAAGGTCATTTCAATGACAAAACTAGCTAACCCATCCTTTGTTACAAGATCATTTCAATGACAAAACTAGCTAATCCATCATTTGTTACAAGATAATGAAGATGACAGAACTAGCCAACCCATCATTTGTTACAAGATAATGTGAATCACAAATCCAGCCAACCCATCATTAATTTGTTACAAGATAATGCAGATGACAAAACTAGCCAACAGTTACAAGATAATGCAGATGACAAAACTAGCTAACCCATCATTTGTTACAAGATAATGTAAATGTCAAAACTAGCCAATCGATCATTTGTTACAAGATAATGTAAATGTCAAAACTAGCCAACCGCTCATTTTATTACAAAACAATGTAGATGATAAAACTAACTGATCACTTGTTACAAGATAATGTCCATAACAAAACTAACTGAACGATCACTTGTTACAAGATAATGTCCATGACAAAACTAAGCAAACGATCACTTGTTACAAGATCATGTAAATCACGAAACTAGCCGACTGATCATTTGCTACAAGATATTGTAAATGATAAAACTAGCCAACCGATCATGGATTACAAGATAAGGCAGATAACAAATCTAGCCAACCGACCAACCAATTCCAGGTGAAAGACACAGTCTAGGGCAGAGAAGAAGCCAGTGTTCACAGCCTCCACCTTGTCATCAGACCCTAGCTGAGGTAGTGCTGTCCAGTCTCCCCTAAGGTGTGTTTGTGGGTTTTCTTTTTCTTTCTTTTTGTTTTTAACATAGTAATTGAGTTAAAATTGGTTCATACTTCATTCCCTGAAAGTCCTCTGCTTGTGGCTGTAAACCGAGGTTTCATGTCCCAACGCAGGCAGAATGCCTTTCCCCTTCTTAGATTAGTGTATTTTTTATACCTACAGTTCACCTGCTGTGGTCGGTGATACGGATAATGAACATATGCAGCATGCCACCTTCAGAGGAATGTGTGTTTCCAGATTCAATGTGTGCAAGATACACTGCATAGAAACTTCATTGGGGTGCTTCAAGACAATGAATCCTAAACGTGATTAGGGAGAAATCCAGTTAGGTCAGGAAATACAGCTTCACGAGTCTTAGAGTAGGCCTAATGATGGACACTACTGACTAAGGCCCAAATAAAGGGTAACCATGTGGGTACGTGTGCGCGCACGTGTGCACGCACTGAACTCGCACACACACGCGCCCACACATACACTCACATGCACGCACGAACGCAAGCACACACACACATAGTTTCATAATTTTGATTTCAACTGCTTCTGTACACTTTGACGAACTTTAAGGACCATTTGAGAAGTATGTTTTCGACTGCATGAATCATCGGTAACTTTTTTCCTTACCGATTTGTTTACTTGTGTCTACAAGCCTTTGGGGCTTCCATGGGAATAAACGATGTTCTGTTCCGTTCTGTTCCGTTCTGTTCTGTTCTGTTCTATTCACATAGAAGGGGAGGGAGAAGGAGTTAGTGAATAAGTTTGAAAAAAGAAAGAGAGACACACAAGTAAGCAGACCGAAATTTCGACAAAACAAAAAGACCGACACACATCCTGGCATACTATCAGGCTGACTGACAAGCAGAGGGACAGCCAGCCAGACAGACAGACAAACAGACAGACTGCAGGCAGACAGACAGGCAGAAAGGCAGAGAGACAGGAAGACAGACAGACAGGCAGGCAGGCAGACAGACAGAGAGACAGACAGAGAAACAGACAGAAAGACAGGCAGACAGACAGTCAGACAGAGAGACAGACAGAAAGACAGAGAAACAGACAGGCAGTCAGGCACACAGGCAGACAGGCAGACAGACACACAGTCAAACAGAGAAACAGACAGACAAGAAGGCAGACAGACAGACAGGCAGAGAGACATGCAGAGAGACAGGCAGGCAGACAGACAGGCAGAGACAGGCGGACAGACATACAGACAACCAGTCAGAGAGACAGGCAGCCAGACAAACAGACAGACAGACAATCAGGCAAAGCAGACAGACAGACAGACAGACAGGAGGCACAACTGGCAGTAATGATGGTGGTGTCAATACTTTCATTCAAGCGAGGAGGTGGCCGTGGCAGGGAGCGGAAAACACGACCCTCTCTCTGTGAAAGAGATTAGTGGCTTTCACCTCATTCACCCCTCTGTCTGTCTGTCTGTCTGTCCGTCTGTCTGTCTGTCTGTCTGTCCGTCTGTCTGTCGGTCGGTCGGTTGCTCTCTCTCTCTCTCTCTGAGTGTCTATGTGTGCGTAAACATGTGCGTGCGTGTGTGCGTGCGTGCGCGCGTGCGCGGGCGCGCGAGTGTGTGTTTACCTGTCTGTCTATCCATGTGTCTGTCTGTCTGTCTACATGTACGCCTGTCTGTATGTCTGTCTTGTTTGACTGCGTGTGAAGTCTGTTTATCTGAGTGTTCATGTATCTGTATACGTGTAGGTGCCTATGGCTGTGTGTGTGTGTGTGTGTGTGTGTGTGTCTGTCTGTCTGTCTGTCTGGTTGTGTGTGTGTGTGTGTGTTTAGGGGTAGAAGGATCGTTTAATGGTAATGGCATTACAGCATTTCTGTGATATCTTGGTAAATCATGCTCACATAAAATATAGAAATCTACGTCGTCTTATGAATAGCAAAAGGACGAATAACTACCATTCACAATGTTTAGGGACGAGATAGCTGAGTAGTCAGAGCATTCGCTTTTCCCAAGCTAAGGTTAAGCAGTATCGAGTTCTAAGTGTATGGGTGACCGTTTGCACGTCTTGGCTTCAGTACAGTCTCCCAGTTCACCCATCTGTAAATGTGTACCTGCCCTCCTAAGGGTCGGGGAAGGTAAAGCAGCGAGGGAGAGGAGATGGGCGCCGCCCTCAATATGCTGGCCCTTAGAGAAGCTGACGTTTTTGATGCCTCGCTAAACTACCACCACATAGGTTATGGGACACCTTTACCTTTTTTACACAGAGTGGAATCTGCTCATGGTTCAGCTAAAAGCTGAAATCACATAGTCGGGTATCACCACCTTACCCATGTCAATGGAAACATGGCTTCAACCATTTGGTCAACATCAAGACTGCACCGTTTTTTAGCCTGGTTAATACCGGTTTGTTTTAGGGGAGGAAGCACAGCGTATACTACGGCCCTGTCATGTAGCCCACTTTCAAATATTTCTGACACCTTTTTTAACTCTTAATTTTCTTTATTTCGAGGATAATAGAATAAGCACTCGAATGTTTTTCTAATCCAGTCCCCGTGTGTACGTAGTTTTGTAAATTTTGTCATCCATTCCCACCGGCACACAATGACCTACTCTTCCTAAAAGAGGAACGGGTTTTAACGTGTGCACTAGACGTTCCCATTTCAAGCACCATGCCTATTTGTCTCATTCTCAGTCATTTCTCATCGGGACGATTGCACATAGAACATCTTGCGCAGACATTAAAACCTGTTCTGCCTTTGGGGAAAGTAGGCGACTCGTGCCGAGAAGAACGGATGACAAAAAAAAAACCATATTTTTTTTCAAATGCAAGCACACTGGTGTCGTGATTAGACATCATCCCCGAAGTCGGAAAGCGGCTACCTTAAAGGTGGGCAAAACCGGTTACATAACGCAAACATCTCACCAACAGTGAACCTCAGAGGCCTAGCCCAGGAACGAAAAAAGAAAAACCCACAAAGAAAGCAAAGACAGTGAAGGAGACTGGGTTGGAGCACAATTACACAGTCTGATTGGTTCTGTTATCTGCATACAAAAAAACAAAAGACTTGAACACACACACACCACACACACACACACACACACACACACGCATGCCTGCACGCACGCACACGCACACATTTTTTTTGTTTACAGCTGGAAGGTGATAATAGGATGTCTGGTTGTTGCAAAACAAGGTATTCTTCTTCTTGACGTCACCAGTCTTTTACATGTTTGTTTGTTTTCCCCTTTATCATGTGTTACTTTCCAACTTCAAAACCAAAACACACACACACACACACAACACACACACACAATAACACACACAAACACACAACCACACACACACCACACACAACACACACACAAACAAAACCAGTCTCACTCTCTTCCTCCTAGTCTACCATAATGTGAAGAGACACACAGTCAAAACAGAGGGTGAGGTAAGATCCACAGTCTCGTTTTCACAGCCTTTCCATGATTAACCTCCTCCCCCCCCCCCTCTCCTTCCTCTCTCTCTCTCTCTCATTTCTTTCTCTCCCTCTCCCCCCCCCCCGTCTCTCTCTCTCTCTCTCTCTCTCTCTCTCTCTCTCCTCTCTCATCATCTCTCTCTCTCTCTCTCTCTCCTCTACTTGCTGACCCCATTCGATTCCCGTTCAAGAGGATTTTTCCTCTGGAGTGTTAAATTAGTGCCGACTCCACTCCTCCCAAAAGTCCTTCCCATGAGACTATAAACCGAGGTCCCATGTGCGAACGCTCGCAGAACATCTTCCGCATACGTTAAAACCTGTTCCGCTTTTTGGAAGAGTAGGCCATTGTGTGCGGTGGGAACGGATGACAAAATTTATACAACTGCATACACATGGGTACTGGATGTAAAAAAAGCACATGAATGCTTATTCTATTATCCTCGAAATAAAAGAGTAAAATAAAAATAAAATAAATCAATAAAATCTCTCTTTCTTTCTTTCTTTCTTTCTCTCTCTCCTCCATCTCTCTCTCTCATCCTCTCTCTCTCTCTCTCTCCCTCCCCCTGCTCCTCCTCTCTCTCACCCAAATATTTGTGTGTAACACCAGCGTTATTTGTTTGTACAATGGACATCATTGTTTACACAAACTGGCACCAGCCCTGATGTGGCCTCTGTGGTCGGCGGGGCTACAAACAACAGGATTGGACAAAACAGGCACTCTCAACATGGCGACCTATCCAAAAAAAAAGGGAGAAAAAAAAGCGCCGGAAGTGACGTCACGGTCTGGTTAGCCAGCCACACTCTGACTTCCTGAGTACAGCCCCTTGTTCCTGGAGAGGAGAAAGAAAATGTTGAACAGTCCAAGACCACCCCTTCCAACCATCTCTCTCTCTCTCTCTGTCTCTGTCTGTCTGTCTGTCAGTATCTGTCTCTCTGTCTCTGTCTCTGTCTCTGTCTCTCTCTCTCTCTCTCTCTCTCTCTCTGAGTATGTGTCTATATATTTCTGTCTCCCCCACTGTGTGTGTGTGTGTGTGGTGAGACAGAGAGAGAGCCCATGGTTGTGTGTGTGCGCACCCGCACGTGCGTGTGCATAAACTTACGTGCATTTGTCTTCAAGATAACATCTCATTACTCTCATTGATTTCAAACACAAGCACATTCCTGTTGGCATTCAGGTATGTGTGCGGAAATAGAGAACTTTTGAATGGAACCCAGTACAATGCAATACAATACAATACAATAGACAGGATAGAGAGAAAGAGGGGCAGACAGATAGACAAGTGTGTGTGTGTGTGTGTGGTGTGTGTGTGTGTGTGCGTGTGTGTGAGAGAGAGATAGCCCTTGGATGTAAGAGGTACTAGCCCAGTGCCCTTTGATGTTATGTGTTGGCAGAGGATGACAAAGACCTTCTGTTCTGAAAGTAATATTGTCTGCCATGCTTCCAAATTGCTTCCCTGTTCTACCTGCTGAACGCGCGCGCGTGCGCGCACACACACACACACACATACACACACACATACACACACATACACACACACATACACACACATACACACACATACACACACACACATGCTCCCGTGCAGTTTAATCTGACATTTCCTGTAACTTGTTACTGCTATGTGAAGAGTAAAGTAATGTCATTCATGTGATGTCTGGCTATAAAATTGGTGGTAAAAGCCTACAAGAAAGAAATTTCCTTTCGTTTTATGTCCATTGAAAGATGTGGGCATTGTGCAGCACTTTATTCCTCTTTTTTTTTCTTTGTCTTGTTTGGATTTTATTCTTTTGGTTGGTTCATTGGAGTGGAGGGGGGAAGTAAAATGTGTGTGTGTGCAGTTTATACCTGTATCTCTACCCTCTCCATCCATACCTTTACCCAATACAACCTCCTCCAACTCTCTTTCCTCGTCTCATTTATACTGTTTCTTCTGTCTCTTTGACTGGTCTAGCGCTTATCTTATCGCTGTAGGGTCTTTAACATGTACTACGGATCCTTCACGCACGTTGACTCCATGGGATTCAGGCCACCTTTAAAGCAGAAGTGAACCAGGGAGAAAACTATGTTCTTAGTGTTCTTAGTGTGATTCTAAATAGAGGGCTGAATCCCTTGGCCTCTGTGGAGTGTGATTCTAAATAGAGAGCTAAATCTGTGGAGTGTGATTCTAAATAGACGGCTGAAAAGTTTGGCCTCTGTGGAGTGTGATTCTAAATAGAGGGCTGAATCCCTTGGCCTCTGTGGAGTGTGATTCTAAATAGAGGGCTGTAAAGTTTGGCCTCTGTGGAGTGTGATTCTAAATAGAGGGCTGTAAAGTTTGGCCTCTGTGGAGTGTGATTCTAAACAGAGGGGCTGAAAAGTTTGGCCTCTGAGGAGTGTGATTCTAAATAGAGGGCTGAAAAGTTTGGCCTCTGTGGAGTGTGATTCTAAATAGAGGGCTGAAAAGTTTGGCCTCTGTGGAGTGTGATTCTAATAAGGGTCTGAAAAGTTTGGCCTCTGTGGACGGGAGTTGGGGGGGTGGGGGGGGGTGTATCACCTGGAGGCGTCAATGTGTGGGGATTACTCCATAAAGCTTCACACTGATTGCACGACCAACTGCACACCTCAAGGTGCTGGAAAGACTGTGGGTGCACATTTGGATTACTTCTGTGTTCTTACATTTCAATTCAGTAAAACTGTAATGAATTATTGTTAAGCTTTTGCATGCCAGATCTGATCTTACATATAATTATAGAGAGAGAGTGTGATAGAGAGTGTGATAGAGAGTGTGATAGAGAGAGTGTGATAGAGAGAGTGTGTGTGTGACGTAAATGGGTCTGGAAAATTGTTCCAAAGAAAGAACAAACAAAACCAAGCAAAAATCAACATCACGACATCAATACTTCCATACAACTGAACCCGTTTGACTCGTGTTGAAAACAAAAACACAAACAAACAAACAGATCACGCAAAGAGGCAAACGAAGCCATGCAACCAACAACAAAGGACAAAGGAGAAGGTAATTACTCACCAAAGCATTAAAAAGACAGACAGAATGATGACACCCCTTTCACACACCCCCACCTCTACCCCACCCCACACACAGACCAAACCCACATCCTGTACACGTTTACACACCTGTACTGTACTCATAGCCGTGTCTGTACAGCAGGGGGCAAGGAAAGGGAGGGGGGGGGGGGGAGGCTGAAAGATGATGACATATGGCTTAGTCCACAGCTACCCGACAGATGATGATGATGATGAGCTGGAAGGTACCCCCTTCACTGCAGATGGATCTGTTTTCCGGCTGGAGGGAGGGGGGCATGGTCGGAAGTCTCTCTGGACAGGGAAGACAAATGGCTGGGTGTGAGGGAGGTGAGGAAGGTTGTGAGGGAGAGAGAGAGAGAGAGAGAGGGGGAGTGTGGGGTGTGGGGGGGGGGGGGAGAGGTGGTGAGAGTGCAGTGTGAGGGCGGAGGATTGGAATGTCTAGCAGGAAGTGGCAGTTTCTCTGACGTGGGAGTTAGGCCTTTGTGTGTTGTACCTGGTGATGAGATCTGTTATTGTTGTTGTTATTCAGTTGTTGTTGTTGTTCAGTTGTTGTTGTTGCTCAGTTGTAAAAAGAAGAAGAAAAAAATGCATATGAATGGAATGTTCCATCAACTAACTTAAACGGAGATATTCTTGTAGGCAGCTATACGTGCCCCCCCCCCCCTCACCTTCTCTCTCTCTCTCTCTCTCTCTCTCCTCTCTCTCATCTCTCTCTCACTCTCCTCTTCTCTCTCTCTCTCTCTCTCATCTCTCTCCTCTCTCTCCTGTCTTATTCTTTCCCTTAAATATATTTTCTCTCTCTCTCTCTCTCTGTCTGCCTTTTCTCTTCCTCAACAACCATTATTCATTCATTCTCTCACTCTCTCTCTCTCTGCTGCTTTTCTTGCCTCTCTCTCTCTCTCTCTCCCCTTCCGTCTTGATGTCATCTGATCCGATTCACACGCTGTAGTCTGACACTGTCAGGAACTCTTGCAGACGTAGCTATGGACGACTAGCTACCAGACAGCAGGTCGGTGTTCCCGCCATAAC
Organism: Rapana venosa; assembly: GCA_028751875.1. NCBI lineage: Eukaryota > Metazoa > Mollusca > Gastropoda > Neogastropoda > Muricidae > Rapana > Rapana venosa. The sequence continues at coordinate 626,677 of CM054134.1, read as the reverse complement.
CACCGCGCCCGCAAAGCCAGAGTGGCGGGTCGATTCTCTGAACTGGGCTCACTTGTCCAGGTTTTCCCAGCCCCATGGCCAGCGTTGTAGCGCCTTGGTCAGGACTGAAGGCGCGTGCAGGTTCGAATCCCCTGAGCCACACCCATCACACGCCCGCGCCGTGTCCACGCCGCACACCACCACACACCACAAACACCACACACAACATACACACCAGCACGCACGCCACACGTCGGAACGCACGCACCGCAATCAAGCGTCGGGGGGGAAGAGAGGAGAGGAGAGAAGACAGACGACAACACAGGCAAAATGACAGACAGGAACAGGGCCGTTCCATTCATTCACACGTAATCACTTGATCAGAAACCCTGGAACTAATCTTCGAACGGGAAGCGGACCGGGGCCGCGTGGGCAAGCAAGCATTAGCCAGGGAAGAGGAAACGAAATGCACCGACTGAAGCGGCAGCTAGTCCAAACCAACTTTCCGCCGAATGGGGCATTCAAAGCTGCTCTCGACCTGAATTGCCTGACATCTAATCACACATCGCCGTCCTGCATCCTAATCTACTTATATGACACGAACGATGTGCCCAGCTGTGGGAGTGAAACACCGGGCGTTTGAAATTTTTTGTTATTTGTCTTCTTTCTACTTTTTCTTTTTAAGAGGAAAATGGAAATGCACCGACTCAATGCTGGAGTCTAAACCCACTTGCCCCTCTTTGCAGATGGTTGTAAAACTTTCCCATCCGTTTTCCTGAAAATCAATCCACACCATTCGCGACTTTACTTGCTCCTGCTTTCCCACCTCGGGGTAAGTATCACCGAAACTTTGGGGGAAAGGAGACCACTGTGTTCTCAGAGGAAAATTCATTCCCATGGGGCGCTGGTTTAATATTTGTTTTTTTGTTGATTTGTTTTTTGTTTCGTTCTTTATTTCTTTTAATTGAGGAAATTGGAATAAGCGGGGGGTCGGTGTGGTGGTCTGACAATAGAAGGGGGCCCCGTGTGTCCATAGCAGTTTTTTAAATTTTGCCATCCGTTTTAACTTGGATCACAATCCTCCCCTACTGAGCGCGGGTTTAGGTGTGCGCAAGATCGGTGGTTTTGGGGTCGGTTTGTTCCGAAAAATTTGGGGGAAAGAGACGACGACGATACGTTATGATGAAAAGATGATTGAATGATTGAAAAGGTGAAGATCAGAGTGAAAGATCACCTCATTGTTTTTGTCAGTAAAGAAATCCACCATTAACTCCCTACCTCCAGAGTTTTTTTGGACTGGAGACCTAAAAAAATAAAAGACACATCACACCCCCCAAAAAACAAAAAAAAACATCACCACACCACACACACACCAACCCCAAAACACACACACACACACACACAAAACACCCGGGGTGGGGGGGGGAGGGGAGAGGAGGGGAGAGGAGGGAAAGACAGAAATAGGAAGAGAGAGAGAGAGAGAAGAGAGAGAGGAGAGAGAAGAGAGAGAGAGAGAGAGAGAGAGAGAGAGAGAGAGAGAAAACAGGACAAACAGACAGACAGAGAGAAGGAGAAGGGCACAGACAGGCAGATGCAGTGCAGACTCCACTCTCCCCAAAAGTCCTTCGGATGAGACTATAAACCGAGGCCCCGTGTGCGAACGCGCGCAGAACATCTCGCGCACACGTTAAATCCTGTTCCGCTTTTCGTAAGAGTAGGCCATTGTGTGCCGGTGGGAACAGATGACAAAATTTACAACATCCCATACACACAGGGACTGGATGTAAAAAAAAAAAAGCACATACGTGCTTATTGCATTATCCTCGATATAAAAAAGAAAGAAGATGCAACGTGTTCTTTGCGGGCAAGAGTGTGCAGACTTTACCTGGAAGCACAGACAACCTGCAGCGCTTGCTGTTGTGGCTGCCATCACTGTGGTGGCCAGGGTGCCAACCCGCCACAGCTTCCTTCCTCCCCCACACCTCACCGCAGTGTCCGCACTGCCTCTGTCTGACATTGGGCCGTTTCCAATTGACACACACACACACACACACACACACACACACACACACACACACACACACACCACACACACACCACACACACACACACACACACACACACACACACTTTCATTTCTTGCGCACACATTAAAACCTGTTCCGCATTATTTTTTTTCGGAGGAGTAGGCCATTGTGTGTGCTGGAGGGAACGGATGACAAAATTGACAAAACTGCATAAACTGGGGACTGTATGTAAAAAAGAAAGCACTCAAGTGCTTATTCCATTATCCTCGAAAAATAAATAATAATTATTATTATTATTATAATAATTATAATGATAACAACAATAATAATAATAATAAATAATAATAGAATCTTGTATTAACGTCAGGTCAGAGACTCCCTCTGCTACTGGTAACCATGTAACCCAGTACCACCTGCCACATGTGGGGAATAAACCCAACCAAAAAATCCGACCTGGAGAGGGATGGGCTCCGCCAGGTTTGATTTGCCCAAGATACACCAATGGCAAAGACAGCCAGAATCTCCATACCGGATCGGTCGTCGCCCGGGTTACCAAGGACCGCGCCTTCTGTTGCTCATCAGGACAGATGTCGAAAGTATGCTACTGATGTAAAACGCAGCAAAATTCGTGCCAGATACAACACCATCATTGGCACATGGAATGTACGGACACTAAGAGCTGCAGGCAAAGTGGAAGAACTGACACATGAGATGTCCAGATATCATTGGCACATCCTTGGGCTCTGCGAAGTCAGGTGGAAAAACATGGGAGAAACAACGACCCAGGAAGACCACAAATTATACTACAGTGGAAAACAGGATAAACATGAACACGGCGTGGGGTTTTCTCGTTCACAAAGACCCCGTGAACACCATCATGAGCTGTCAGCCTGTGTCCAGCAGACTTATTACCATCCGCCTGAGAGCAACCCCCTTTAACATAACTATAGTACAGGCATACGCCCCTACATCAGACTGCAAAATTTAAGCCGTAGAAGAATTTTATGAACAGCTACAAGAGGTTCTGAATCAAACACCCAAGAAAGACATCCTCGTTGTGCAAGGCGACTGGAACGCCAAGGTAGGAGAAGATGCATGGAAAGACTGGGAGGGCGTTTGTGGGCCACATTGTAATAACCAATCAAATGAACGAGGCTTGAGACTCCTGGAGTTTGCCAGTAACAACCACCTCCAGCTAGTGAATACACTTGGCCCACACAAGAAATCCAGAAAATGGACATGGCATAGCCCAAATGGAGAACACCACAACCAAATAGATTACATCATGGTGAAAAGACGGTTTCAGTCTAGCGTTAACATCGCACAGACACGAAGTTTTCCAGTGATCATGATCTTGTGATGATGACTTTCCGACTACGTCTAAAGAAAATCCACAAGCGGAACAACATCAGGATCAAATTTGACCTCGAGAAGCTGAAGGACCCAGAGGTATTAGAAATTTTTCAAGCAAGGATAGGTGGAAAGTTTGCAGCACTCACTGTGATAGACTCAGACATAGATACACTGACGAATAGTTTCAATACAGCAGTGACTGAAACAGCAAACGAGCTTCTTGGCAAACGCCGACCAGTCAAAAAACCATGGTCACACCTAACATCCTACAACTATGCGACAAGCGTAGAGAGTTGAAGAAAAAGAAAAATGAAACAAAAGAAAGAGCAGAACAATATAGGGCAGTCAACAAAAAATCAGAAGTCCATGACGGAGGCAAAAGAGAAATGGATCGGTGAACAGTGCCAAGACATTGAAGAGAACATCAAGAAAAACAATAGCAAGAAAGCATATCAGCTGGTGAAAGACCTGACTAGCACGAAACAGAGAAAAGGTTTAACAATCCAAGACAAAAATGGGAAGTGTCTCACTGACGACCAGGATATTCTGAACAGATGGACAGAATACTGCTCCGACCTGTATAACTATAGAACCGCAGGAGATCCAGAAGTCCTTAATGTACCCGAAAGCAATGACACAGACAGTCACCCTATCCTCCGAGAAGAAGTGGAAACAGCAGTCAGATCGCTGAAAAAGGGGAAGTCAGCAGGGGCTGACAACATTCCAGCTGAGTTGGTCCAAGCTGGAGGGAAGCCATGATCAGCGCCCTACTAAGAATCTGCAACAAGATCTGGCAGACAGGAAAATGGCCAACACCATGACGCAGTCGCTCATCATCACCCTCCCCAAGAAAGGAAATCTACAACAATGCCATAATATACCGCACAATCAGCCTCATATGTCACCCAAGCAAGGTCATGCTGCAGATAATATTGAATAACTGAAGCCACAAGCAGAGACCATCATTGCTGAGGAACAAGCAGGTTTCAGAGCAGGCGCAGCACAACAGAACAGATATTCAACCTCAGAATACTATGTGAGCGGTACCTTCAACATCAACAAGACCTAAAACCACGTATTTATCGATTTTAAGAAGGCATTTGACAGGGTGTGGCATGCAGCTTGTGGGGGAACCATGAACTTGTACAGCATCAATGCAAACCTGATCAGAGTCATCAAACAGCTGTACAGCGAGGCCACCAGTGCAGTGTACTACAACAACAACATTGGAGAATGGTTTCGAACAACAGTTGGAGTAAGGCAGGGCTGTCTTACTCTCACCCACCCTTTTCAACATCTTCCTTGAGAGAATCATGGCTGATGCACTGGAACATCATGAAGGATCAGTCAGCATTGGTGGCAGAACGAATCACAAACCTCCGCTTCGCAGATGACATTGATGGAATAGCAGGATCAGAAAAAGAGCTTGCCAGCCTAACAGAACACTTGGATAAGGCCTCCAAAACATACGGCATGGAAATCAGTGCAGAGAAGACCAAACTGATGACTAATAACACCAACGGCATTAGCACTGATATCAGGGTTAATGACCAGAAGCTGAACAGTTCAAAGCTTCAAGTACCTGGGAGCCATTGTATCCGACCAGGATCCAAGCCAGAAGTAGTATGCAGGACTGCACAGACAATAACAGCTCTGTCAAAACTAAACACCATCTGGAGAGATAAAAATATCTCACTTATCTCCAAGATCAGACTAATGCGCTCCCTTGTCATATCCATATTTCTGTATGCCTGTGAATCATGGACCCTGACTGCAGATTTGGAGAGAAGAGTACAGGCAGTGGAGATGAGATGCTTTCGGAGACTCCTTGGCATCTCCTACAAAGACCACATAAGCACGAAAGCGTGCATAACAGAATCCAGCAAACCATTGGACCCTATGAGAAACCTTCTAACGATCGTGAAAAAGCGTAAACTTAAGTGGTATGGGCATGTCACAAGATCCCAAGGAATTACAAAGACAGTTTTGCAAGGCACTGTCCAAGGAGGAAGAAGAAGAGGCAGACCAAGGAAGAGCTGGGAGGATAACATCAGTGAATGGACAGGCCTAGAACTCAACAAAACCCTGAGAAAGGCAGAACAGAGAGAAGAATGGAGGGAACTGGTTGCTGAGTCTTTGAGGGTGCCCCCACGGTCGTCAGACTACGGGACAGATAGATAGATAGATGATGCTCAATGGTGATGATATTATCCTCAATATAAAAAATATGATAACGACTTAGCAATGATGATATGGAAGTGCACCTGCTTTGAGAAAACTTTACAGGACTGTACCCTGCGCTTCCTATCATAATACATCCCGGTGTCGACCGTACCGAGAGATACAGACACCTGTAGTGTTGGCCAGATAATTTGAGCAACACTCTCAAAATCGCATCCGTAAAGTGGATGAAGCTCGACTGTGTGGTCCCAGTCTTCTCAAAGAGCCCATAGCAAACCCACTATGGATAGGAGCTGGCTGGAGTCAAAATAAAGTCCCTATGATTCTGACGGGATTCGAACCCGCGACCTTCCAGCCAGGCACCCAACACGCTAGGCTAACTATTGTATCATGGCAGCTGGTATATCATCGTCTATCATTGTGGTATCAATGAACGTTAAAAAAATGTATTTGAAATAACTCCCAATCTGCATCTTGAGAGCTTTGTCTTCTTCGAATGCTGAGTCCAGAAATGAAAGATTAATGTTATTATGAAAGATAACGTGAATGGAAAGTGGTTATTACATAGAAAATCGTCTGTACATTCCAGTTGCATTTTATCAGTATACAAGAGGGAAACAATAAAAGATGAATCACATTCAGTCTATGAACCATCATGGAGAGAGAGAGAGAGAGAGAGAGAGAAGAGAGAGAGAGAGAGAGAGAGAAAATCTGAACTCTGAACTCTAAAATCGTTTAATGTACATCGGCCTTAGCCACAAATACACTTTGAGGTGCAAAATGAAAGAGGCAAAGAAAATGAAGTATAACTTAATAATAATAATAATACATGGAATTTATACAGCGCTATATCTTGCAAAACACAAATCAAAGCGCTTTCATTCATCCTAGTCTTTCACATACAGCCATTTACAATTAAAGATTTTTACAAATTTAAATGTAAACACACACGCGCACAATTAAGGTTTTTTTACAACTTCAAATGTAAACACACACACACGCGCGCGCGCCCCACACACACACACACACACACACACACACACAAAGGTTGTACACTCGGGCAGGGTGATGGGGGGGGGGGGGGGGTTGTTGAGGGCAGGACAGAATGAGATGAAACAAGAGGGGAGAATCTTAGGTTTGAAATAAAACGTCTTTGGCGGATTAAAAAAGGGGGGGGGGAAAAAAAAAAAGGGGGAAGTGGGGAAAAACGCGAAAAAAAAGGGGGGGGGTTTTTGGGGGGGGCCAGGGAAAAAGGGGTTTTTTTTTTGAAGGGAAAAAGGGATAAGGGCCAACTTTTTCCTGCCCCAACCCTCCCCCCCCCCCTTTCCCCAACGTCCCGGGGGGGTTTTGGGGGAACCCCGGGTTTTGGCTGTTGCCGGGGGGGGGGGGGGGGTTTTTTTGGGGCGGGTTTTTTATTTTTTTGGGGTTTTTTTTAAATTTTGTTTTTTTTTTCCCCCCTCGTTTTTTTTATTTTTTTTGGGGGAATTTGGGGGTTTTTTGGTGTTTTTTTCCCCGGGGGTTTTGCTTTTTTTTTTTTAAAAAAAAAACCCCCCCCCCCCTTTTTTCCCCCCCCCCCTTTTTTTTGGGGTCCCTTTTAGGAGGGGCCCCCTTTGCCCCCGGTTTTTTTTTGGGCCCCATTTTTCTGGGGTTTTTTTCCCCTCCATTCTTTTTTCCCCCCCCCTTTTTTTTTTTTTCCCTTTGGGGGTTTTTTTTTTTTTCCCTGTTACCCCCCGTATTTTGGGGGTTGGTGGGGTTTTTTCCCTTTTTCCCCCTTTTTTAACCCTAAAAAAAATTTTTTTCCCCAAAACCCCAAAAAAAAGGGGGGGTTTTAATTTTATGGAAATTTTTGGGCCCCCCCCCCCGGGTTTTTGGGGGGGTTTTCCCCCCCCCCCCCCCCCTTTTTTTCCCCCCTTTTTTTCCCCCTTCCCCCTTTTTTTTTTCCTTCTTTTTTTCCCACCCCTTTTTTTTTTTTTCTTCTTTCCTCCCCCCCTTTTTTTTTTTTATAAAAAAAAATTTTTAAAAAAAAACAAAAAAAATGAAACCTTTTAAAAAACCCCCAAAAAATTTTTTTTTTTTCCCCCCCCCCCCCCCCCCTTTTTTTTTAACCCCTACCACTTTCCCCCCTTCCCTTTGGGGGCAAAAAACCCAAAACCCGGGGATTTTCCCAAACATTTAAAGGGAAAAAAAGAAAATTTTTTAAAGGGTTTTTAAAATTTTCCCCGGGTTTGGGGCGGGTTTTCCCCTTTTTTTTTTTAAAAATCAACCCAAAAAAAGCAAAAAAACCCCCCCCTTTTTTTTTAAAAAAAAAACCCCTTTTTTTTAAACCCCCCCCCCCTTTTTTTTTTTTTTTTTTAAAAATTTTGGTTTTTTTGTTTAGTTTTTTTTTTTTCCATTTGTATGTTTGGGGGAAAAAAAAAAAAGGGGGCCGTTTTGCCTTTTTAAAAAAGTTTTTTCTTTTTTGGGGTTTCCGGCCGGGATTTTTTTTTATTTTTTTTTTTTTTGGTTTTTTTTTTTTTTTTTTTCGGGTTTGTTTTTTAAAAGAAAATTTTTTTGGTTTTTTTTATATTTTTTTAAATTTATCCCTTTTTTTGGGCAATTATAATCCCCCCTTTGTGTATTTTAACGGTTTGTTGTTGTTGAAATTGTTGGTTTTTTTATTTTTTCACTTATTTCCCCCGGGTTACCGGAGATGAACCCAAAAGGTGAGAATTTTCGTGTATGAGTGGCTCTTTTCAAGTATTTTGCCAATTAGGCACCTTCCCACTTCAACTTTCTTTCTATTTCTAGCGAGGTACGGGTTTTCATTCCAAACCCTTGTAGGGTAAAAAAAAATCTCAACCTAGCATTTCACAGCAGGATATTTTGATATGGCTTGGGAAATTTGGTTAATAAATAATCCCAAATCGTTTGGTCTCGACATGTTTTTTCATCAGTGCTATTTCTTTTTTTTTTGGGGCTATCAAATCATACAATCATCGCATCGTCTCTCACATCATTAAGGGAATGGAAAATCTGCCACTTGTCTTTGACATCGAAAACTTTTTTGACTGTTTTTGGGTTTTACAAGTGTTCTTTTTTTTGGGATAGCACGGCACACGCCAGTTTTCCCCGCTTACGCTGCAGCAGCGTCTGGGGAAAAAGTAAGGCAGCATTAGCCCCGCATTTTTTGATGGACTGCGCGTGACGTCCCGGAAACGAGACGTGCCCGCGGGGGCCTTTGTTTTTTCATCCCGGATGCCTCCAATGTTCTTTATTTTTCTTACCTGATGGTTTTTTCCGTTCATTTTTTCGTTTTTATGAAGCAAGGATGTTTTCGTTCCCCATTTTTTCTGCAGCGGGAAATGTTTTCGTTTACTATTTTTACTGCGCGGGATTTTTTTGTTAACAATGTTTACTGCCAAAAGGAGTTTTCTTTCCCCTATTTTTTTACTCCCGCAAGATGTTTTTCGTTCACTTTTTTCTCCACAAGGATGTTTTCGTTCACTAGTTTATGCCAGAAAGGGTTTTTTTTTTCACTTGTTTACTGCCAGCAAGGATGTTTTCGTTCACTTTTTTTACTCCAGAAAGGATTTGGGGTTTTTTTAATATTTTATGCCTCGTGGATGTTCTCGTTAACTATGTCTTTAAACTGGCATTCCCTTTTTTGGCAGAGTTAAGAATACCTTTTCATCAAGGTTTTGCTTTTGGTCAAAAAAAGGGGGTTTTTCCCTTTATTTATTTTACTTCTGTTTTTCAAATAGGGGGCGGGATGCTCGGGGGGCGGAGCACTCGTTTCCCCCCCCACCCAAGTTAAGCAGCTCGAGGGGGGTTACCAGTTGGATGGGTGACCGTTTGCGCGCCTTGGTTCAGTACAGTTCCCCCAGCTTAAAGGGACCTGCCCCTTTAGGTGGGGAAGGTAAAGCAGCGGGGGAGAGGAATGGGCGCCACCCTCAATATGCGGCCAGAGAAGGGGGTCTCGCGCCTCGCTCCCCTAGCCTTATGGGTTTATGGACTCCTTTACTTTCCCTTTTCCCTTTTCAAAATAAGCCCTTCCCCTTTTCATGTTTCCCCTTTAATTCCGTAGTCGTCATCGGGGCAACTTACGATGAGTGTTTTATCGTACCCTCCCTAAAACCCAGCTGTGACCACAGGGGAGTTCCCCAAAAGAAATCCATTTTCCCCCGCAGTCTAAAACAACCCCCAAAAAACCCCAAACCCAAAAACCTCTGGCGACCTACTTTTCCAAGAAAGAATGGTTTTTGCGAAAAGGGGCAATTGAAATTCAAAGGATCGGGGTCGCAGGGGGTTTCAGGGGTCTATTGGATCCTGTTGACTTCAAGAGACACCCGACAGGTTGCTGTTCGCAGTCTGTAGCTTACTGCCCCTCTGACGCCCTCTTCTCCTCGCACTTTTCGAAAGGCTTGTTCAAGGGTGAGAACATGGGTTTTTCACTTAAAGGGTTCAATGTGCAGTCACACCCGTAAAAAAAGGGAAGAAAAGTTTAATTGAAATTTCACTCTATTTTTTGTGGGTACCTGACTTGGCTGGTGGTGGTGTGTGGTGTGGTGTTTTGGTGTGTGTGTTGTGTGGGAGTGAGTGAGTGCATGCGTGGGTTTGTGGAGGGGTTGGGGTGAGGGGGGTGGGGGGGTATGAGATGCGGGGGGGAGGGGATTGGGGAGTGTTTTTTTCTTGTATTGAGACAGGACGATATTTCACCTGTCCCAGAAAAAAGAAAAAAAAAAACAACCGACTCCGACGAGTGAGATGAGATAATAAAATAAGATAATGTAATAATGTATGGAATTCATAACGCTGCATTTTGTAAAGCAACAAATCAAAGCGCTTGGCTTAACAATGAATAATGCCATCCTGATTTTGGGGTGAATGCGTTAGTCATTTTGGAATTACTAAGTTTGTTGTTGGTTTTCCTTTTGGTTCGTGAGGCTTCCTTTGCTTCTTTCTTTATTTGTTTGTTGTTTTTTTCCCTGCAAGGAGTGCGGGGGGGGATTTTAAAAAAAATTTTTTTCTCTGTGTGTCACGTGACGAGCCAGTGCCACACTCCACCCACCCATACAATTTAAACCCTTTTTTTCCCTTCAGAAATGGCAAACACGATGCTTTCAAGCTGAACACCGCATGGCCCCAAGTCAGCAGAGGCCCTCCCGTATTCCTTTTTGCAGCATCGAAAATACACCCGGGGATAAGTTTGTTGTATGATTTTTTTTTGTACCTCCCCACTGGGTAGCCATACTCCGCTTAAAGGGGATTTTATATCCCCTTTTACGAAGGGGAAATTTTGTTGAGAGTTCCCACGCTGAAGAAAATTAAACAACATGTACAACGAAATAAATTTTTGAAGTGGGCCTCTACACTTGGGTTTATATAAATAACCACAAAAGATTTCGGCCGGGCCATTTTGTCTGCTTGATTTCTGCCCTATCCACAGCACAGTCCCCACGACCCCAACATCATGGCCCTGCCGCGAACTTTCATGCCACCTTGAGCTATTGCTCCACCTGATTTTGTTGAGCCTTGCCCGGGGTTTCAAAATTTGTGGAAGCATAAATTTTTGTAACGCTCGATGCCTTATTCAGCGTGTAAAATGGGGGTTTTTGTTTTGTTTTTAACTGTAACATGTCAGGAAGAATGGATTTTATTGGGTCAGCAATACGGGGATGTTTTGCTTATCTAAAAGTCTCTAGAAACGGTGACTTAAAATAACGGGGGATGGGGTGTCGAGAGGAAACGCGCCTTCTTAAAAGCGAAAGCCCGTCGAAGTGTGGGGTGTTCGAATCCCGTTTGGAACCCGAAACTTTTCCCCCATCCATTAGACCTGAGTGGGGGCGGGGCGCTAGTTTTTTGGATGAAACGAAAACGGGGGGCCCCCTGGCTACACATCATTAAAGTACCAAAAAGAAGGGGGGGGGGGGGGTGACAAACCAGTGTAGCTGGGGGGGGGATAAGGGGTTTTTTTGAATCTTTTATTTCGGGGACAATGGAATAAACTCATTGCTTTTTCATCCAGTCCCCTGTGCGTGCAGCTTTGTAAGTGTCATCCATTCTCCCCGGCATAAATGGCCTTACTTTTCCCGAAACGTGGAAGGGTTTTAAAAGTGTGCTTAAAGTGTTCTGCGTGCGTTCGCCAGGGGCCCCGGGTTTTTAAGTCTCTTCAAGGGGATTTGGAGTGAAGTGGGGAACAAAGTTAACTCCGGAGAAAAAAAAACCTCTTGAACGAGTTTTCAACCCCGGCACAGTCCGAATGCTGCCTCAACCACCCGGTTTCCCCATCTCCCGTGCAACGATCAGGGCCGACCCTTTGGGGTCGCTGTTTGACGTCTCAATCGAAATCGGTTTGGGGGACCCATCACGAACACCCTTCAAGGGGACTTTTCCCCCTTAGTTCACATAGTCCTACTTCATGCCCCCACACCTTCATTTTCTTTTAAATTTTACCACTTTAAGTCCCGACATTTCTCTGCGTAAAATTGGGGATGCCTCCCCGGGGAGACGCGTCGCCACAAGAGCCGCCACCCTTTTTTTGGGTCTGAAACTTTTTTGTTTCCCTATCAAGGGGGTTTTTTTCTAGGAGTTTTCCCGGGGGACATCTCTTGTTGCCGTGGGTTCTTTTACGTGCGCTAAATAATTTTGGGTAACACAGGGGACCTGGGTTTTATCGTCTCATCCGAAAGACATCCCCAACCACCCCAGGGTCTAATGGATGGGGGAAAAAAGTTTTGGGGCCCAAAGGGGTTTCGAACCACCGCACACTTCCGACCCGGACTTTTGCTTTCTAGACGGGGCGCTTTTACCTCTAGACCACCGATTTAAAAGCCGGGGCCCTGTGTAGGAACGCACCAAGCATTTTGCGCACGTGTTAAAACCTTTTTAAACCATTCCGTGCCGGTAAAACAGACGAAAAAAATGAAAAGGCATGTACATGGTGTATCTTAGACATCGCCCCCAAAGCGAAATGCAGCTCCCTTAATGGGGGGGGCAAAAACGGTCGCATCGCAGAAATCTTTTTTGCTGAACCCCGGGAGCTCTAGCCGAGAAACAAAAAAAACCAAAAACGGCTCCCTACACGCAAAAATAGGTACCTGGATTTTTTCTTTTTTTTGGATTATTTTATTTAAAGGAAAAGGAATAAGCTTTCATGTGCTTTTTACACCATCACGGGGGTGTATGCGGTTTTTTAACTTTTTTTTGTCGTCCGTTTTCAACCGGCACACAATGCCACTCTTTTAAAGGGGAAAAAGTTTTTTTTAACGTTGCGCAAGATTTCTTTCTCGATGATGGTGCACTTTAAAAGTGTTTTCTGTAACCCACGAAATTTGACAGGGACCCCCACGCCAAAGTTGCTCTAAATTACGTCTGCACACAAAGGGATGGTCACGACTTTCCCTGTACACGTTGGGAAATTTTGGGCACTGGACATTCCTGACCGTTGGCTTAGGTCACTGACATACTGTACACTTGGCAATTAGGCCACTGCTTTCCCCTGTACAATTGGCAATTTAGGTCCTGGTTTCTGTACACTTTGGCTTTTATCTTGTTTTTAAAATTTTTAATCTTTTATTTCGAGGATAATGGAATAAACCACTGTGCTTTTTTACACTGTACCGTTGGCGATTGGATCTGACAACCGTACAAGTTGGATTTGGGTCACTGACAATCGTAAAAATTTAACGATTAGGTCCTGACTATCTTTCAATTTGGAAATTTAGGCACTGACATATCTGAAAGTTAACGATTAGGTCCTGACATATTCGTCAAGTTAACGATTGGGTCACTGAAATCGTACAAGTTAACGTTGGGTCCTGACATATCGTAAAAGTTAACGATTGGGTCATGACATATCTGTACAATTAAAACGATTGGCACTACATATCGTACAAGTTAACAAATTAGGTCACTGACATCTGCAATTTAAACGTTAGGTCACTGACATTCTGTACAAGTTAACGATTAGGTCACTGACAATCTGTACAATTTAAAACGATTAGGTCACGGAAAATTCTGTACAAGTTAACGTTTAGGCACTGACAATCGTAAAAGTTAACGTTTAGGTACGACACTTGTACAATTAACGTTTAGGTCACTGACATACCTGTCAAGTTAAGATTAGTCACTGACATCCCCGTAAAAGTTAACGATTAGGGTACTAATATCTGACAATTTAACGTTGGGGCACTGCATACTGTACAAATTTAAACGATTAGGTCACGGACATACCTGTACAATTTTAACGATTAGGTCACTACAATCTGTAACGTTGGCGATTTAAAAAAAAAATTCTTTATTTCGAGGATCATGCGTTTTTTTTTAAATCTAGTCTCCGTTGTATGCATTTTGTAAATTTTATCATCCGCCACGGGCACACAAGGGCCTACTTTTCCAAAAAAGGGGAAAAATTTTTTAAAACGTGTGTGAAAGATCCCGCGTGCTTCGCACACGGACCTCCCGGGGTTTAAACATCATCCAAAGGATTTTAGGGGGGTGGGTCGGCACTAATGTTAATTCCAGAGAAAAAAATGCTCTTACGAGATTCGAACCCGGGGTCAGCAGTACAGCGCAAAGGCACACTCTTCCCACCAGACATCCCGCCTCTCCCCCCCCCCCCCCCCCCCCCCAGCCCCCCTGACATACCGTACCGTTGGTCTCAAGACAGGAACCAAAAAATCATCAAGGGCCGGGGCCGTCGCCCCGAGACTTGAACCTCTGACTTTGGACTAATATATGAACTAAAAGGGTTCAAACCCATTGAGGTTTTGCGCCCAGGTAAGTTGATATTTTTAAAAAACATTGACTGTTCTCCTCCCCTCTGTCTGTGTACAGGGTCGCACATGATGACTCTTGCGGGCCCCTGTGTTCCCCCCTGTGTCAGTGTTTGTGTAAAATCAAAGATACAGCTGTACAAACACCGCAATTTTTTCAGACTGTGTGTGTGTTGTTTGGTGTGTGTGTGTGCGTGCGTGCGTGCGTGCGTGCGGCGTGCGTGTTTTGGTGTGGTGTGTGTGTGGGGGGTGTGTGTGTGTGTGTGTGTGTGTTGTGTGGTGTGTGTGCGTGGGCACTTTCACTCAAAAAGAACCAGCGCTGGCACAACAAAAATAAATGATGAAGGGTGATATTTGGGGGTAATGAGATGATGTTTTGAGATGATGTGATGATAGATGATGTGATGGGGATGATGGATGGGGGTTTGGTTGGGGGTGGGGGGTAGTGGTGGGGTGAGGGGGTGTGGTGGGGGTGGTGGGGGTGGGGGTGGTGGTGTGGGTGGGGGTGTGTGATGATGATGATATGAGATGATGTTTTATGGGAGCGCGGACGACGCGACGACGACGACGATGATGAGATAATGATGAATCACTTTTTGCTTTAGCATTCCCCAAAATAAGCTCTTTTTTTTTGGTCGTTCAATCAGATTTTTTTGCGCGCGCGCGCGCACGCACGCCCACGCAAGCACGCCACCACCACAACAACACACAACCACACAACCAAACTCGAATTTAATAAGCCGGGTTCTTTACACCCGGGGCCTCTTGGAGAAAAAAAGTAAAAGATGCATGAATAAATCATCGAACAAAAAACGGTTAATATAGTAGCAATGAAACGATAAACTCAAATTGCATTAAATTATTAAGAGAGGACAGACAGACAACCCACAGCAACAACGACACACAGACAGAACACAACACAACAGAGACAGAGAGGCAACAAAAAAAGAAAACAGACAGACAGAAATAAGCCATAAAAATTTCTGGCACAGCTTTCCGAATGGGGAAAGGGGGGGTTTTTTTTATACGAAGGGCCCCGATCTCCACAGTACAGGGCAAACCCCCCAAGGGAGTATGATTTTTGACACAGTTGCTTTTTTAAACCACATGGGGGTTTTAAAAGGCACTTGATCTTCACATCTTTTTTTTCGTCTGCCTTTCTGTCTGTCTTTCTGTTTGTCTTTCTTTTTTTCCTATTTTTTGTTTGTTTCTATTTTTTTTTCTTTATTTTTTTTTTAAAATTTAATTCTTTTATTAGGTAAGAATAAGAAATTATGTGCTTTTTTTTTACATCCAGCCCCCGGTGTATGCTTTTTAAAAATTTGCCTTTTCCCCCGCACACAATGGTCACTCTTACGAAAAGGGGAACAGGATTAACGGGCGCAAGTGCTCTGCGTGCGTTCGCCACGGGCCCCGGGTTAATAGTCTCATCCGAAGGATTTTTGGGGGAGAGGGGGAGTCTTTTCTGATGTTAATTCCAGAGGAAAATTTTCCCCTTGAAGGGAATCGAAACCGTGTCGTCAGTTTCGAGCGCAATTTTTTAAAACCACTAACTACCCGCCCCCCTATCTACTATCTATCTTCTATCTATTATCTATCTATCTCTATCTATCAAATTTACTTTTCTATCTTCTATCAAATCTTTCTATCTACCTATCTGTCTTCTGTCTTATCTATCTATCTATCTACTAGCACTAGTTTAATTTAAATCCCATATTTCCTTTGTTTCCTTCTTTTTCACATTCTTTCTTTTGACTTTCCTTCAATCTTTTCGTTGTTTTCCTACTGAACTAAAACACCTAAAAACAAAATTTAAATTCACCACAGTATTTATCATCATACAGAATGGTTCACTGCATTTTACAGTCTACGAATGATTCCTCCATTTCATCAAAAAGACAAACGGAAAGACGAAGAAAGACAGCAGAAAAAAGAAAAAAATGTGAAGAAAAAGCCCTTTAAATAAAAGGGTTCCTGTTTTTATCAATGATAAGAATGGTTCACTGCAGTTTACCACCACACAGAAGGGTTCACTGCATTTTCCCATCATTTTTTATTACTGCTTTTAAAACCACACAGAATGGTCCCTGCAGTTTACAATGTCAGTATGGTCTTTTGCAGCTTATAAACCCACAAAAATGGTTCACGCATTTATCAATGATACAAAGGTTTCACTCATTTTCCCAAAATCACACAGAATGGTTCACTGCATTTATCAATGATACAGAAAAAGGGGTTTTTTTTTTGCAGTTTTTCAATCAAAAAAGAATGTTCCGCATTTTTACAATCATAAAAAAACACTGAAACCCCCCCCCCCCCCCGAAGGCCCCCCGTTATCCCCAAATGAACCCCACCACGCGCACAAAACCCCCCCCCCAAAAACACTTCGGGGAATTTAATTCGAAAATGAGAAAAGAAAAAATAAAAAGCATTGCAAAGCACCTACCTACTCCAACCCTCCCCCCCCCCCCCCCCAAAAAAAAAACAAAAAAAGGAAAAAGAAATGAAAACAAAGGAGACAGAAAAAATAAAGATGGATGAAAACTGTTTTCTTTGCCTTTTTTTCTATTTTTTTTTTTATCGGCATAATGGCATAAGCGCTGCGCTTTCTTCTTCCCTTGCCCTCCCTTTTTTTTTGCGTTTTGGATTGGGTTTATTCCCCTTGGAAACCCTCACTGGTTAAAACAACGTTATTACACTTGGTTTTGGGTTTTCGTTTTTGTTTTTGTTTTTTTTTTTTTTAAAGGGACAAGAAAAGCCGTATAAAAAATAAATGGGGAAACAGATAAATCACAGAAACTAAAGAAAAAAACCAGAAATAAAAAAATAAACAAATAATAAAAAAGGTAAAGGAAAAGGACCCCAAACCCTTTAAAAAGGGCGGGGGAGCGGGGTCAGAGACCTCACTTCTATAGGGCCAAAATTTGGGGGGGGGACCATCTCCTCTCCCTCGTGTTTTACCTTCCCTGACCCTAAAGAGGGCAGGTACCCATTTACAGGGGGTGAACGGGGGGGAACACGAAGCCAGGCTGCAAATGGTCCCCCATCCAAGGGTAACCACGCTCGACGTCTTAACTTGGCGGGGGGAAGGGGCGATGCTCCGCCACTGAGCTACCTGCAAATACACACTAATAATACAGAAACCCTACACTGCATCACCACCTTTCGGAAAAAGACAAGAAAAACGCTGAACGGGAAAACATCGACATTGAGAAATTTTGTTATAAAAACGCAAAAGCCTTAACTCCATCCCCTCCCCCCCCCCCCCCCCTTCCCAAATTTTATTTTCTTCTTCGCACATACACCCACTCGCGCAAGAGCAAATTCATCCCTCAACACGCGCTGAGCGCGTCGCGCCACAACAATCAGTACAAGGGACGGGTACGGCACACATTATTTATGCAACCACGACACGCAGGCATTTTCTCTGCTGCTGTTTGTCTGTCTTTTCAGTCCTGCTGTCTGTCTGTTTTTCCCTTCTCTCTCTCCTCCTCTCTCCTCTCTCTCTCTTTTCCTCTCCTCTGTTTCCATAAAAAATTACAAAAAAAAAGTTTCTGTTTGCTGTGAAAATAAGTCTAAACGTTATTTTAGGGAAAAAAAACATTCTCTTTTCTTTCTTTCTGCCCTTTCTTTTTAATTTTTAAATAATTTTCTTGGTACAAAAAAAATTTGTGAACATAATCCGTTTTTTATCTCTTGTCTCCCAATCAATTCTTTAGCGAGTTTACTTTTGGCGACCAGCCATAAATGAGGTTTTGCGCGGCCAAGCTCTATTTTTGGGCCAAGTTTTTTTTGTTTTGTTGTTGTTATTTTTGTTATCTAGTCCTTTCTGGTAGCTAGGGTTTTTGTCAGAAATTAACTTTGTTGTTACTGTTGCTTTTTTTTTTTTTTTAATTCAAAAAAAAAAAACACATTAGATAAATGGGCAACCACCTTCATGTAGGGGTCAAGGGTGCTTCTGAAAAATTTTTGAGTTCGAGTTCGGCTCTGTCTGTCTGTTGCGTCTGTCTGTCGTCCGTTGTCCCCCTCCATCTCTTCCCCTGTCTCTCTCTCTCCATCTCCCCTCTCACTCTCTCCCCTTCTCCCCCACCCCCTCTCTCCCCTCTGTCTCGTTCTCTCTGTCCGTTATTTTCGGGTTTTCCCTGTCTCCCCCTCTTCCCTCCCCCTCTCTCTCCCCCTCCCCCCCCCCTCCCCCATCTCCCCCCCTCTCCCTCTCTCCCCCTTCTCTGTTCGTCTGTCTCTGTCTCATTGTCTATTTTTGTCTGGTTGTCTATCTGTTTCTGTCTCTCCCCCCTCTTCCCCCCTCTCTCTCCGTGTCTTCTCTCCCTCTCCCCTTTTTTCTCTCCCCTCTCCCCTCCCCCTCTCTCCCCTCTCTCCTACCTCCCCTCTTCCTCTTTTCCCCTTATCTGTTTCTGTCGTCTCTTCTCTCTCTCTTCTCTATCATCGTCTGTCTGTCTGTGTCTTTTGTCAGCGTCTGTCCTCCCATCTCTCCCCTCTCCCCTCCCTGTCCCCCCTCTCCCCCTTTCCCTCCCTTCTCCCTCTCACTCTCCCTCTCTCTCTCACCCCCTATCTCCCCCACTCTCCCCCTCTCTCCCTTAGGCCTGTTCTCTGCTCTCTCGTACTGTTATCTGTCTGGTCTGTCTGCTCTCCTCCATCTTTCCCCCTCTCTCTCTCTCCCTGTCTCTCCCTCCCCCTTCTCCCTTTCCTCTCCCTCTCACTCCCCTCTCTCCCCCCTCTCCCAAACCCTCTCCCAACCTCCCCCCCTTCTGTCTCTCTCTGTCTCCCTCTGCTCTCTCTGTCTCTATCTGCTGTCTGTCTGTCTTTTTTGTCTGGTCTATCTGTCTTTTTGTCTCTCTCCCCCCCCCTCTCTTCCCCCTTTTCCCCCTCCCTCCCTCTTCTCCCCCTTCTCCGCATAATAATAAAATGCGGCTGGCCCGAGCCCATATATGACCCAAGCACCCGTTCCGCTTGCTTCCTCAAACATTAGTGCACATCCTATTGTCTTAGTCTTCCCCTCCCCTTCTCCCCCCCCCCTCCCCTTATTAACATCTTCTTCCTTTTACCCCCCCCCCCCCACCCCCCCCCCTTTTCCATCTTCTAATTAATATTTCTCTCTCTTTTCTTTTTTATCCCCTCTCTCCCCTCTCTTCCTTCCCCCCGAGTGATGAGGAGTTTTGTTTTCACAATTTTCATGTCATTATGCATTTTCCCCCCCCCCCCCTCCCCCCCTCTTATTCATGAGTGTTTTTTTCTCTTTCGGGGGTTGGATGAAAAAAAAAGCTTGTAACCTTAATCTATTACCCTCTGAAAAAAAAAATGTGTTCAAATTTGTTCTCTCTCCTCTCTCTCTCCCTTCTCTCTCTCTCTCTCTTCTCCCCTGGTTTTTCTTTCTTGAAAACAATGTTGCATTGCACGTTTTAAAGGTTTATTTTTGTATCAGTGTGTGTTGTTGTGCTGCCTGTGCCCGTGCGGTGTTGTGTGTGTCCAGCGGCGTGTGGGTGTGTGTGCTGCATACGGTATTGTGGTGGTGGGTCTACTGTCCTTTGTGTGTGCGAAGAGTGTGAAAAGTTTTTCATTTTCCCTGCACAAAAAGATTCCTACATCTCTTTTCACTCTTCTCTTCTTCTCTTTCGTTCTCCAGAATCTCCCCACTCCTGTTTTGCTTCCGTCTTTTTAAACCAGTTCCATGTTTTATTCGGGGTTTGTTTTTTCCCCCTTTTACTCCTTCTTTCCTGGTGCGTTGTTTGCCCTGAAATATATTCTGTCTATCTTTCTTTTTTTTGGTTTTGTCTCTCCTCTCCTTTCTTTCTCTTTTTTTCCCCGTTACTTGTGGTGTTTTGGGTTTTGGGGTTTATTTTATTTTTATCATAACAACCTTAAGGGCGGGGATGGATGTAAAACACCATGGGTTTATTCATTATCCTCGAAATAAAAGAATTTGTCTTTTGTCATTCTCTCTCCCCTCTTTTCTCCCCTTTCCCCCCTTCTCTCTCTCTCTTTTCCCCTCTCCCCTTTTCTCTCTCTCTCTCTCTTTCCCTTCTCTCTCTCCGGCACTATCTTCTGCTCTTTCCCTCTTCTCTGTCTTCTGTCTTCCGCCGCCTGACTCTCTGTCCCTTTTCCCCTTCCCCCCCTTCTCTCTTCCCCCTCTCTCTCTCTCTTTCTTCCCCCTCCTCTGTCTTCCCCTTCCCCCTCTCTCCCCCCCCTCTCTCTCACCTCTTTCTTTCTTTCTTTCTTTCTTGTTAGTATTTATGACTCTTTAAAAATTATTCACAAAACTTTTTGAAAAAAAAATGAGAAAAAAAAGGGAAGAGAGAAGGGAAAAAACCGAGAGAAACAGGGAGGAGAGGAGAGGAGAGAGAAGAGAGAAGAGAGAGAGACAGAAGACAGACAAAGACAACAGACAGACAGAAGACAGACAGCAGACAGACAGAGACAGAACAGGAAGAGAGCAGAGTAAAGAGACAGAGAAGGAGAGTGAGAGGGGCGACGACAGATAAACAGGCGCAGACAGACAAAAACAGATAAACAGGCAACAGACAGACAGATAAACAGCAGACAGACAGACAGACGAAAACAGGCAAAAACAGACAGGCGGCAGACAGACAGGCAACAGAAGATAAACGGCGGCAACAGACAAAGATACTTATCATCACTTCTTTCCCCACAGAGCAGTCCCGTAAAAATCCTGTCATCCTGAATTACCATGTCTTGTTCGTTTCATTCTTATAGGGAAAAGATTTTATGCTTTTTTTGCTAAAAAGGAAAATAAAACTGTTGTTGTTATTTTTGTTTTGCCTTTGCTTATTTGACTAGGTTAAATTTGCAATTACAGTTGTTTTTTTCTTCAAAACATTTTCTCTCTCCCCTCCTCTCTCTCTCTCCCCTTCTCTTCCTCTCTCTTCCTCCTTCTCTCCCCCTCCTCTCTTTTTTTTTTTTCACGCGCGGCCGTTTTGGGTTTTGTATGGTCAGGTGTGCGTGTTGTGCGCGCGTGCGTGTGTGCGTGCGTTGTGTGCATGTGTGTCGTGCATGTGTGGTAATGTGTGTGTGTTGCGGCGTCTGCACCACGCGCACCTGTGCGTGCGTGCATGCGCGCGCGCCGCGACGCGGTTTGTGTGTATTTCACTAAATAAAAGGAGACGGGGCGATAATTTGGGGGTGTTCTGTGACGCTGCCTTGTTAGCCAGTGACGGGTGGGGGTTGTGGGTGGGGGAGGGGGGGGGTGGGGGGAAAAGATGTGACGGCGAAGAGGCAGGGAGGGGGGGAAGGGGGGGGGGAGCCCCCAGAAAAAAGGTTTTTTTTTTTCTTTCTGACACTGCTGTAAAGAGCCAGGGTCCTTTGCCATCAGCCGATAATGCTCTGACACCCCCACGCTACTCCCCCCGCGCGTTGTTGATGCTTTGCGCTGCTTGAGTTGATGCGTTGTTGTTTTTGCTGCGCTTACCTTCCCTCTTGTTTGTCTGCTGTTGAGTGTCTAAGTGTGTGTTGTGTGTTTCTGTCTTTTTGTTTTTTTTGTTTTTATTCTGGCTGGCTTCTTTGCCCTCTGTTATCGTCCCCTGTCTGTCAATTTGTTTGTGTTTGTGCCCTGCTGTCTCTTTATCTCTCCTTCTGTCTCTCTCTCTCTCTTCACTTTCCTACATACATACAACCCACACACAAACACACAAAAACACACACCCCACACACCACTAGGGGGAAAGGGGAATAGCCGGTGGTTAGATTGATGGACATTGCGCTCGTGACCTGTTTTCCCCGGGTTCAAAATTTCGTTCAAGAAAAAATTTTTTTCCCGGGGGTTAACATCACCCCGATTTCCACTTCCCCCCCCCTTCCCCCCCCAAAAGTCCGTCGGATGAACTAAAAACGAGGTCCCGTGTAAAAACGCACGCAAACTTTCCCCGACACTTTGAAACCTGTTCCTTTTTGAAGAAAAACCATTGTGTCCGGGTGGGAACGGAGAAAAAATTTACAAACCATCCACGGGATATGTAAAAAAGAAAGGGGGGTGCTTATTTCATTATTTTGAAATAAAATAAAAAGATAATAATACACACACCCCGACGATGCACGCAGCAACTACACACAACACCACCAACCACACACACACACACTCCCCCCCCCACTCTCTCTTCTCTCTTTCCTCTCTCCCCTCTCTTCTCTCCCCCTTCCCCCCTCCCCTCTCTCTCTCCCCTCTCTCTCTAGCGAATCATAAGAGACAAAAGCTGTCCTTTCGTGTAAACAAAATAAAAAAATGAATGTCACTTCATATTTGATTGCAGTTTGTATAAAATTTTAAGAGAAAAATTTTTCTTAAAAGAATCAAAATCATGACACTACCCAATTGCGGAAAGGGAACAAACAAAAATCACCGACAAAATCTCTCAGGTATTTTTTTTCATGCTATGAACAGACAAAAAAAAGCATTTTAAAATTGTGCTTTTGTTTGTGGGCTACTCCTTTTCCTTTATAAGCATGGGCTGTTTGGGTGTGCTTTCTTTTGAATCTTATATGCATTATTTCGTTTTTGCTTTCAAGTTTAGGGTTTTTTTATTGTTTTGGTTAATTGGATAATTTCTTGGTGTGAGCCACCAGGAGGTTTTAGATGGAAAATGTGAGATCTCTTTTGCATTTTTTTTTCCTTACTTCCCTTTTTTTGCTTGCCACTGTAGTATGGGGCCCAAAGGCCAATGTAATTAAACCTTTCAGTGTTCATGTTCTCTCTCTCTGCCCGTCTCATTTTTTTTTTTTTCTTCCCTCTTCCTCTCTCCCTATTCTTGGCTCACACACAGACACGACACCACATAAAAAAACACACACACACCCCCGCGCGCGCGCGCGCGCACACGCCACACACCAAAAACACACCACACACACACCCACTCACACAAAACTCAAATAAATGACCCCTTGCATTTTAAAAGTTCTTGCAGGTCACAAAAATGTTCAAAAAAAAAAAATTTGGGATGAGTCATTGTATTTTCAGATCAGAAAAACCCTTTGGGGACTGTGACAGGCAGAGCTCCTGCAGGGTACAAACACAGGAGAAGAAGGGATGGGGACCCCACCTGGGAAGGGGCGAGAGTAGGAAGAGAGGAGAAAAGAGAGAACGACTTAACTATTATAATTTTTACATGCATACATGCCTTCCTTCCTCCATAGCATACCTACTA
The DNA here is from genome assembly GCA_028751875.1 of Rapana venosa. Classification (NCBI taxonomy): domain Eukaryota; kingdom Metazoa; phylum Mollusca; class Gastropoda; order Neogastropoda; family Muricidae; genus Rapana; species Rapana venosa. Next base: position 603,217 of record CM054134.1, on the reverse strand, counting down.
CCTATTACTTACCTACCTTTATACCTACTACCTACATATCTACTTTTTACCTACCCATACTACTTACACCACCCACCCACATAAACTACTTTTCACCCACCTATCTACATATCTACTTTTCACCTCTACACTATTACTTTTCTACCTACCTACCTCAACTACTTATCTACCCACCTACCTAATATCTACTTTTCTACCTAAACCCCTATCTACTTATCTACCTACCTACCCACATATCTACTTATTACCTACCTACCTACATAACTACTTATCTACCCACCACCTACAATCTACTTATTACCTACCTACCTACATGTCTATTTTCCTACTTTTTACCCACCTACTTACCTACCACCTACACTACTTTTGTACAAACCCACCTATCCAAAACTTACGTACCACCATTACTTACCACCACTAATATACGTACCACCTAAACCTCTTTCCTGCCATCAACTTATGTACCTGCCTTTCCCACCTATCTACTTACAAACCCACTTACCTTCCACCTATCTACTTTCTACCTAATTACCCACCTACTACCTACCTACCTCCTACACTACATACATACAGCCCAACAGCAGACGATATACATCAAAAACAATACATATTTTCAAACTTTTTTTTTTAAATTCTTTTTCTTTATTCTTCTATTCGAGAATAATGGAATAAATACTCGTGTGTCTTTTTCACCGTGAGTATGCAGATTTGTTAATTTTGCATCCATTCCCACTTGCAACAACGCGAAAAACGGGAACGGGTTTTAAAAGGTGCGAAGTGTGTTCTGGGCGTTCGCACACGGGAAAATCGGTTTTTTTTCCATCCCAAGGGCTTTAGGTGGTAGTGGGGTCGGCACTGATTTAACTCCAAGGAAAAAAACCTCTTTAGGTGATTCAACCGGTCACAATCAGAGCACAATGCCCTCACTCTAACCACCCGGCTATCCGGCCCCCCCCAAAACATACGAGGACGGTTCTAGAGCTAAAAACCTGCCTTGGAAACGAAAAGCCGGATCAAAGATCAAAGGGCGATCCCGTTTGATCCCCAAATATTTTCCCATAGTTTTAAAGTTGTATGTATGTACATTGTATGTTTTATAAATATTTTTATAATATATATTTAATTAATAAATATATTTATAATATTTATTTATATATACCTTTTTTTTTTTTCTTTTTTTTTATTCTTTTATTTTGAGGTAGCAGACAGACGATCCCCCAAACACACACCCACGCTCGCACGCGCCTTAGTAATCAGTTACATTATTTCAAAATCCCTTTTTGTTTTACTGCGGTTCACTCTCCTGTTTTTAAGGGAAGGAATGATTTAAAACGCACGCACGCAGCATGCAGACTCGCACGCAACCCCGCCATTTCACACAAAAAGCCGCGCGCGCATAGCCGCACCAAAAGCAACCCTGCCCGCGCACACACAGGATCAAGATTCGAGAATTAGAGTGTTGACCCCTCGGGGGAAAGGTTAATTTCATTCAAAAAAAATGAACTTTTAGCCTATAAATTTTTACGACAAAAACATTTACAACAAACACTGTGTGTGATAAGGGGAAAAAATGCAGTCAACCATTTCTTCAGTTTAAAGCAAATTACTTTTGACTCTAAAAATTGCTGTTTTAATAATGGGTTTTTTCAAAGAAGCGAATTTCAAAAAGTGAACAAAAACTTGGATACAGATTTCTGAAGTAGGGAAAATTTTTTCGAAGTCAGAAAACTGGGCATTTCCTTAACCAGTGGAATCATCCCTACAGTAGTCCTGTTACATTGGGTTTTAAATCGATTTCGCGTTTTACTAAAAAAGGTTCTGGTCTGTTTTCAATCGCAAGGAATCATTTTACCCGAAAACGACAATGAAAACCTATCCCATCACAACTATACTTTTTTCTTTTAAAGCGTTTTTTTTTAAAAAAATTTTGGGTCAAGTATATACATCTATACTTTGTTGCAACTTCCACACAAAAAAACACACCGCACGCAATCCCCCGCGCGCGCTCGCAGAGAGAGAGGAGAGAGAGAGAGAGAAGAGAAGAGGGGAGAAGACAGACAGACGACAACAGAGAGAAAACAAAAGAAAGAGAGGAGAGAAGACAGACAGACAACAAGAGAAAACAACAGAAGAGAGAAAGACGACAACACAGACGAGAGACAGAGAAGAAGGTTTTGGTTTTTGTGTGTGTGTGTGTCATTTTCAAAGAAAGCAAACCTAAAAAACACTCACGCATTAAAAAACCCCACCACCTTTATTTTTCTTTAAAAATCACCCCCACCCAAACCCCGCGGAGAAACAGACGAATGCACACAGATGTTCGCGCTTTGATGTTGTCTTGGGCCCGGTTTTTATGGCCTCGTTTTTGGCCACACACTTTTACAGGAAAAAAAACAAGGGGCACCTATAGGCGTCGATGGTTTTATCTAAAATGACTTCTGCTTCTGAAAAAAATGGACTCCCTGGTCGTTTTTTCTATTTTTTATTGGAAATGTTACGAGAACAGAAAAATGTAGTATGGCACTTTGTCTGCTCTAAAAGCAAGCTCTCTCTCTCTTATTAAGATGTTTCCCTACGGCGGGGACTGGATGTAAAAAAGAAAAGATGCTTTTCATTTTCTCGAAAATAAAAAAATTTGTCATTGTCATTGTCATTTCTCTCTCTCTCTTCTCTCTCTCTCCTCTTCTCCTCTCTCTCTCTCTCTCCTCTCCCCGCTACCCCCTCGTCTCTCTCTGTTTCTGTCTGTTTCTCTCCCTTTTTTTTTAGGACAAATGGATAAAGCACTCGGTGTTTTTTGTTTTCATCCATACATCCCCAATCGGAATGTGGGCTACCCAAATGGTGAAAGGGAAAAAAACCCGGGTTTCACTGTGAAACCTCGGAGCTTAGCCAAGACGTAATTTTAAAAAAAAAAAAAAGCAACATGCCCCCCCCCCCCCTATCCCCCCCCCCTCCTTTTTTTTTGCCTTGCTGTTGTATAAAGTTTGTCTTGTTTTCCCCCGCTCACATCACCTTCCCAAAAAATGGGAACCGGTTTTTAATTGAGCGCAGGATGTTCTGTACTTCCGCACGGGCCTTGGGGGCAATCCAATACAAAGGACTTTCGGGGGAGTGGAGTTTGGGTGATGTACCCCTAGGGGGAAAAAATCCCCTCAAATGGGCTCCTTGGTGGTGGTGGGTCGAACACGGGGCGTTTGTGTTGAGGGCAACGTTTAAAACCCCTAGGATTTTCCCCCCTCCTACAGCAAAAGAACCCACGACAGTTTAAAATCTAAAAGAGCAAGAGGTACCTTCTGATTTTCCCGGCAAAAATTTTTACAAACGCTGATACTCCTCTCTCTCCTCTCCCTTTTCTCTTCCTACCCCTCTCCTCCTTCCCCTTTTCCTCTCCTTCTCTTCTCAAACATGATACAAAATACATGCATGCATAAAAACATACAACATACTGCATCTCATTCATCTCATTTCTCTCATTCCTCCCTTTTATCTTCCCAAACTCTTTGCTCCCGTAACCATTCTGGGGGTAGGGGCCACTTCAGGACAAACGTTGCACCATTGGCTTCATTTGCACGGTTGTGGGCAAAGTGAGTGCCTGGGTATGGAGAAGCCCTCCCGGGCTGTCAGTTATGTTGTCTAAAATTTTTCTTCGGGCCTGCCCCGCCTTCTTTCCCCTGCATGTTCCTTGCAGTAGGGTTTTTGGGGAGCCCAGAGCTGATTTGCACATGCCCCCAAACCCTCTGAAACTTCTTTTCACAAACAAAAATATACAAACAAACCAAAATCGAACCCTTTCCCCTTTCCCTTCACACCCTCCTCCCCAACGAAGGGGAAAAAGGAAAACCAACCCCCCCCCCCCCCCTTTTAAAAAAGAACAAAGCAAAACAAAGACAAAAAATGTATACTAAAATACCGTTTTGCAAACAAACACAAGTCCCAAAAAAAAAGCAAAAGAGCGCTAAAAAAAAAAAAACAAGTCGGCAACCAGCCAGACACACACCCACCCACCCCCACCACCTACTCACACACACCACCGACACACAACCACACACACCAAAAACCCCCTACACAGCCACACCCACACACACCACCCCACCCAAAACCCACACACACACACCACACACACACACAACACAAAACCACACACCCAACACAACCCCACACACACACCAACCCCCACCCCCCAAAAAAAAAACCCTCCACAAAACGGCGCAAAACAACTCTCCAAAATCACCATCCCGATCATGACCACAACAACTTGGGGAAAATATTGTTCAGGACAAAACTCACCCTCCCTTTCTCTACTCAATTGATCCCGCCAGCAAAAACGCAGTAAGCTACTTCTCCCTTCCCCCCCCCCCCCCCTTTCCCCCGTCGGGCTCCTCCCTCCCCCCCCCCCCCCCCCCTCCCCCTTTTTGGGGGCATACAGCGTGAGGGGAAAACCCCGCACCAAACCCGTTTTGGGAAAGACCGCAGCTGCCTGGGTGGCTGAAGGGTACTCCTTTACCCCCCAGAAAAAGCATTCTCAGACTAGTCGCAACATGTCTTCTTTTTTCTGTTTTGGGATTGATAGGTACAAACAAGCCAAGATAACAAACAACACAAAAGTGCATTGGAAAAGGGGAATACATCAGTGAAGGCACCGATATGACCCGATGAGCGGGGGAGAGAGAGAGAGAGAACTCGAAATGAAAAAAATTTTAAAAGGGAATTGGGTAAGCCAGAGGGTTCTTACACCAGGCCCAAGGGGGAAAAAATGAAACAACAAAAAAAAAAAGAAAAAGGGGAAAAGAGAGAGAGAGAGAGGACAGACAGACAGACAGACAAAGACAGAAACGAAAATAAAAAAGAAGACAGAAAAAGGAGAAACAGCAGAAAAAGAGAGAGAAAACAGAAAAGAAAGAACAGGACAGACAGACAGAAAAGAAGAAAGGAGAGAGAAAAGGAAAAGAAGAAGAGAAGAGAGAAGGGGAGAAGGAGGGAGAGAAGGAAGGGAAGAAGAGAGAAAAGAAAACTCGAACTCGAAATCGAACCCAAAATTTATTCACAAAAAGGCATTTGGCCCTACATGAAGGGGGGTTCCGAACTGCTTTATTTTGGTTTAAACACACACCACACCACACACACACACAACCCACACACCATACCACAAAACAAAACACAACACACACCCCCACAAACCCCCACACACACTCCAACATTTTCTGTATAACCAAAAATCGCTACAAAAATATGACTTTTGGGTAACTTTTTTTTCAAAAAAGAGAAGGGGGAAAAGAGGAAAAGAAGAGAAGGAAAAAGAAGAAGAAGAAAGAAAAGGAAAGGGAAAGACGACAACAGAAGACAGCGACAGACAGACGACAACAATACATGATGAGAGAGATTTTTTTTTCTACGTCTCTTCTGTTTTCGTTTTTTTGTTTCATCCCTCATCTTCATCATCATCATCATCAACCATCTCCACCCCCATCACCATCCCCTCCCCCCCAATCAATCTTCATCATCATCATCATCCCTCATCATCACCTTGTTTTTGTTTTGGGTTGTTTTTGTTGTTTTGTTTTGTTTTGTTTTTTTTTTTTTTTTCTTTTTTCCTCTTTTTTTTTTTCTTCTTCAGTCTTTTTTTTTACACATCTTCTTTCCAATCCTTCTTCCTTCTCTCTCTCTTCTCTCTCTCTTCTCCCCCTCTCTCTCTCTCTCTCTCTCTCTCTCTCTCTTCCCTTCTTTTGCATAAGCCTCCCTAAATTGCGTAAGTCGAGGGGATTTAAAGTGCTTTTTTACACTTTTCAACCCCTTTTTTTAGCTCCTGAAAGGCAAAAAGTGTTAAAGATGATGGGTTTTCCTTCAACTGCTTTCTTAGAAGTACGGGGCACCCCAAAGACCCTTCTTTTACCATTTCTATTTCTTTTGAGACTCGATTGCGAAGTTAGAAAGAAACCTATCCATTGGTTTGTTTTTTAATATTTATAAAGGGATTTTTTCTTCAAAACTGCTTCTACATCACGAGGTTTAAGGCTTTGCTGCACTGATTGCGTGAATGGGGGGCTAAGGGACAGCGCCCCGCCTAGAAAAAAAAAAGTCCGATTCGAGGGGTGTGGGGATTCAATCCACTTTGCGCCTAAGCTTCCCCCCCCCCCCCCCCCCCAAACACTACAGACCGCGATGGTGGGCTGGTGCTAGTCTTTTGAATGAGACGAAAAACGCGGTCCCGTGGTAACACATATTTAGCGTGCGTAGCTCATGGCGGAGCCTCGCTTTTCCCCCCCAGCCAAGTTTAAACAGCGCCGAGCGTGGTTTTTCCCGTTGGATGGGGACCCTTTCGCGCCTTGGGTTCATACAGTTTCCCCCCCAGTTCGCCACTTTAAAAGGGGACCCCCCTCTAAGGGTCAGGGGAAATAAAGCAGCGAGGGAGAGGGGAGGGCGCCCCCCTCAATATGGGCCCTAGAGAAGTGAGGGCTCTGGCCCCGCTCCCCTAGACCTTATAGGGTTTTGGGCTCCTTTACCCTTTTTAAAAAACCCATGGCAACAAGAAGTTGGAATTTGCCCCCGGAAAAAATTCTGTAGAAAAAAACCACTCTGATATGGGAAACAAATACCATGCAAAACGAACAAAAAAAATGGGGGGCGTTCCTTGTGGGGACGCGCTCTCCTTTGAGAGCAGACAAAAAATTTACGCAGAAAATTTTTGCCGTTTCTTTTCTAACAATTTAATACAATTTGCCTTAAGCTGAACGTTTAAAAAAAAAAAAAAAAAGAAAGAAAACAAAAGCAATTAAAAAACCAACCCAAACCCGGGGATTTTGGGAAAAGGAAGATATTTTTTCTATTTCAGACAAATTTTTATCAAAGATAAAAATTTAGAACAAGTAAAGCAAAAGTGAAAACACTGAGTGTGTAAATTTATACAAACTGTTCTGGGAAAAAAACTGACAAACATTATTTAATAACAAAAAACAGCAAACAAAGCCTTTTCTAAAAAAAAACCCCCCAAACCCAACTAAAATTGTCTGATATTTAAAGGAACTAATTTCTGCAAGCTTATTAAATAATTCTAATTTTTGATTAGGGACGCAATGTGTTGGGCGGGAAAAATGGCTGAACGGATGGAAACAGAAGGGAAAGGTGAAGAGATAGCATTGGGTGTCAGCAGAAGCACAAAAACGTTGAGGCTTGGGAGAGAAAACTAAAAGCATCTTGATGATGACTTGCACTCTTGGCACCCTAATTCGCCAACAGAAAAGAAACTGGGCAAACATTTAATACAACACAGGACTGTGGCGGAAATTTATACACAGACTGATGGGTAGACATGGCAAACACAGGGTGATGGGGGGAAAATTGCATACACAGGACTGGCAGAAATGGCATACACAGGATGGCAAAATTGCATACACAGGAAAAGGGGAGAAATCAACACAGGACTGATGGGCGGAAATTGCTAACCGGACTGGGGAGAAATGGCAAACAGGACTGATGACTGAAAAGGCAGACACAAGACTATTAGAAGAAAAAGGCAGACAAAGACGATGATAAAATGGGAGACCCGACTGGGCAGAAATGGGAGCACAGGACTGAGATAAAATGGCAACCAGGACTGATGAGTAAAATGGGAGACACAGGACTGGGGAGAAAGGAGAACAGGACCGATGGTAAAAATGGCAGACACAGGACGATGACTGAATGGCAGACACAGGGCTGGGAGAAATGGGAGACACAGGGCTGTGGGAAATGGCAACCAGAATTGGCAAAATGGAACACAGATTTTGGGAAAAAAAGGCAGACACAGGATTTGGGGGGCAAAATGGCGACACAGGCTGGTGGGCAGAATGGCAAAACAGACTTTGGGGAGAATGGAGACACAGAAAAGGCAAATGGCGACACGGGGGTGGGGAGAAAGGGAGCACGGGCTTGGGGGGGGAAATAGACCAGAACTAGGGGAAAAGGCAGACACAGGACTGGTGGGGGAAAGCAGACACAGAATAGGCAGAAATGGGAGACACAGAACAGGCAGAAAAAGGGAGACCAGGGGGTTGGGGAAAATGCAGACCAGACTTTTGGGGAAATGCAGGCCCCAAAAACTAGGGGAAAAGCAGACACGAAAGGGGGGAAATGGAGACAAGCTGGCGTGGACCGGAACTAGACAGAAATAAAACAAGAACTAGGAAAATGCGGTGGAGTACAGAAAAACAGGCAAAATAAACCCAAATAAAAATGCAACCCAAAACTGGGGCAAAATACAACCCAAACACAAAAATAGCCGCCCCAGAAAGGAGAAAAGAGACAGGGGCCAAAAAGGAAAAAAAAAGACGGTACACGGGCGGACCGACCCAGCCAACAAAAAAAAAACATTTACGGAGGGTTTTGGTAAAATCCGGTTGGTTATGTACATTTTTTTATTTCTTTTTAAATTAACAAAAATTTAATATAAGGCAAACTTTTTTGGGGGAACACTGGTGTACATGGCTTTTAATCACGAATAACCCCCAAAACCCAGAAAAGAAGTACGCCGCACAGAGGAGGGGGGGGGGGGGGGAAAAGGAGAGGGAGGGAGGGGAGGAAAGCAGAGGAAGAAAACGAAAAAAGGACAGAACAGAAAACAAGACGAGGAAAAAAAACATCAACCCAAAAAGGAAAGAAAATCGGGAACACCCCTTCCCCCTTTCAGGGGCCGCTGCGCGGCAACATCCAAACACCCCACAAACGAAACCACGGAGGGAGGGGCAAACAAAAACCCCCATCACCTCACATTTTTCCCGTCTTACACGCACAGAAAAATATTTGCTTGGCGCCTGGGCCAACAACAAAACCCCCCCCTTCCCCAACCCAAAGGGGGGGGGGGGGGGGGGGGGGGGGGGGGGGGGGGGGGGGGGAAAAAAAAATACAGGGGAGGAAGAGGGGGGGGGGGGGGGGGGGGGGTTAGGGGGGTTGAAATGAAAACGAAGGTTTTTTTTTACTTTATGGGGAACCCAATTTTTTCTATACATCCAACACCCCCCCCCCCTTTAACAACACCCCCCCCCCCAACAAAAATCAAAACAAAAAAACAACCCCAGAACACCCAAAATGGGAAGGGCCCCCCAAAAAAAAAAACCCAAAATTGTTTTTTGGGGTCCCCAAAAGAAAATGTAAAAAATTTTTTTTTCCCCGGAAAAAAAAAAAAAAAAAAAAAAAAAAAGGAAAAAGAAAAGAAAAAAAAAAAAAAAGAAGAGAGAGAGGAAAAGGGAGGAAGGAAAAGAAAAAAGAAGAAAGAAGCAGGTCCCCCTTTTTTTTAAAGAAAAAAGAAGAAAACCCCAAAAACAACCCCCCAACCCCCCCCTACCCCCCAAAAAAACCCCCCCCCAAGATAAAAGAACAAAAAAGGGTTTCCCCAAAAACTCAAACCAAAAATTGAAAGATACCCCCCCCTTCCGAAATTTAAATTTTTGGTTTTTTTAAAACTTTAAAATTTTAAATAACTTTTTCCACAAAGGAAAAGAAAAGAAAAGAAAAGAAGAAGTAAAAGAAAAAGAAAAAAAAAGAAAAGAAAAAAAAGAAGAAGGAAAAAAAAGAAGAAAAAAAAAAAGGAAAAAAGAAAAAGGAAAAAAGGGAAAAGAAGGAAAAAAAGAAAGAAAAAAGAAAAAAGAAAAAAAAAAAGCGAAAAAAACAAAAAAACACAACCAAAAAACCCCCAAAAACAAACACAAAACAAACAAAAAGCACCCCCAAACCACCCTCCCCCAGAAATAACCCCCCCCCAAGAAAAACCCCCCCCCTTTTCCCGAAAAAAAAGTGTTTAAAAAAAATAAAATTTTAATAACCAACACCACAAAAAGGGGAAAAGAAAAGCCAAAAAACACACAAAAAATCTTTAAGATAAAAAAAAAAAATTGAAAACAACAACCCTTTCCACTGTAATTGTAAAAATAAAATACACAAACAAAAACTCAAACAAAAAAAATTGCACAACTCAACAAAAAAAACACCCCAACACAAAAAACCAACACAACAAACTTTTCATAGAAAAAAGAAATTTTCACCCCCACACACACACACACACACACCAACAACCCCACCACACCCACACACACCCACACCACCCAACCAAACTTTCCATTACCCAAAAAAAAAAAATTAAAAAAACACACCCAACACCCAACCCTCCCCCCCCAACCCAAATCCATCCAAACCTAACCCCTCACACAACCCCATCACCAAAACCACACCACACTCCACCCACCCTTTTGCGCAAAAGGGGAGAAAGGCCGAGTTGCCCCAACAGAAGGGGGGCCCCCAACTCCTTAACGGCCGCCTTACCAAGCCCCGCACCAACACGCAGCCGACGGGCCCCACCACCCCACCATCCAAGGGAAAAACAGGAATGCCAGACAAACAACAGAGGTGGGGTGCACCTCACCCATTCACCAAAGGGCTGTCACTGCACCAAAACACCCCACCAAACACGCCCCTCCCGCCCCACCAAAACACACACACACACTCACACACAGAGGGGAAACAAAACTGCCCCCCCAAATAAACCACACAGCTTGGGCCGCATCCACATCCCCAAATAAACACACAGAGGAACACGTAGGGCAGCGGCACACAAACCACACACACAACCACACACACACAACAAACACACAACTGCAACACCCAAAACAATACACACCAGATACACCACACCACATCACCACACGCGGGCAGAAACGGAAACCACCCTTTAAAAATACAAAATGTTGCTGCACCCAAAGGGCTGGAATTCCCTTCCCAACTGAAACACGCCCCTTTAGTGGGTTTTAGGTGTTAAACTTATGGGCCTGCCACCGCACGGCCACCACACCCCAAACACACAACAAAACAAAAGGGAAAAACAGTCCAGCTGAACAACACACATCCACCGGTACACCACGCATTTTTGGGCGGGGAGCATACACACACACCTTCGCAGCGTACAACCGCCCCCCAACCTTTTGGAAGCAAAGTTTTTGATGTTTTTTTTTTGTTTTTATTTAAAAATGAAAAAAGATTGTGAAGTTAAAAAGGAAAAAGGGACAAGAAAAAGTTATTAGTGTAAAAGAAAAAATAATGGTTTTTATTTGGGGTTTTTTTGGGTGTTTGGTGTTGGGGTTGGGGTGGGGGGGTGGGGAAAAGTAAAAAAGAACAAACTTCTTACCGGGGTTTACAACTAGCAGTTTTTTTAGTGTTGGGGAATTAAAAATTTTTTAAACAATTTTTGGAGAGTTTACCATTTAAGTTTTTTAAAAAATTGATTGATTTGCGCAATTTTTGCGCTAAAAGTATTTTTTTTTATGAGATAAAAAAATGATGAAGTATATATGAGAGGTGAAAGAAGAAAGATGTGAGATGATGATGATATGATGTGATATTTTAAATAAGGAAAAAGATTTTGGTTGTTGTGAGGGGGGGTTTGGTGTGGGGTTTTTTGTGGGGGTGTGTGGTGGGTGTTGTGGGATTAAAAAACCAAAACATGTGAAAAAACTGGGGATTTCAAAAGTTTAATACAATTTAAAATTTAAAAGGGGAATAAAACCCAGGGAAAAGAGACAGTTTCACTTTTTAGTGTTTTTATTTACCTTATCATTTTTTATTTGCCCCTTTCAAATAAAAGTTTTTTTTCCCTTTTATTTTTTTTAAAAGTTTTGGTTTTTGTTGGGTTTTAAAAAGGTTTTTTCCTTTGGTTTTCGGTTGGCAAACCAACCACAACAAAACAAGGACACTCAAAAACACCTGTTGCCAAAAAAAAAATTTTGTAAGAATGTGTGGTTGTTGTGGACCCCCCAACCCCCGCTTTTAAATTCCTGATTCCCTGTTGTTTTTTACTTTTAAATTTTTTTAAAATTTGTGCCTGGCCTGATATGGAATCTGTCTCAGGTCTATTGGCTTTGAATTATTATGGCTCTTCTTTTGTCTACCCCCCCCTCCCTAGCTTCCACAAAAAATAGTTTTTCATTTTTTCTTTTATTCCTCTTTTGCTTTCTCCCGCTTTTTGTCTCCGCCTTTGTTTTCCTTTCTCTGTCTTGCTGTCTTCTCCAAAAAACCTAACCCAAATAAACAAACCCCCTTAGTCGGTTTTTTCTTTGTTTGGTACTTTTGTTATTTTTTTTCTGTAGGTTTTGTTTAACCTGGGGTGGGCCTCGGACCTTTGCCTTTTACGTTTTCCTGGTTTTTGCCTTGTTGTTTTTCTTACCTTTTCTCTGTTTTTACTTGGGAATGGGCCTGGTCCCCCCCTTCTTTTAAGTAATCCAGGAATCTTTCCTGCTGCCTACCGTCACATTCCCCCTCAGAGGCCCTTTGCCCTTTCTGCTCCCCTTTGGCTAATTCCCCCTTATGTCTCCAGTATTTATGTTGGTGCAGGAAGTTTTTCACGTTTTAGTTGTGCCAAGGGCTAGTTTTTGTTTTTCTCATGCAGGTTTTGAAAAGGGTTCTGCCCTTTTTTTGAAAAACCCTTTTTTTCCCTTTAAACCAAACCGACCATTACTTTTAAACCGGATGTGAAAATTGGCCCCTTTTTTTTGTTCCTTGTAGGTCCGTTTTTACCCTTTTTGGTTTGTTTGGCCCTTTTTGGGCCGTTTTTTGGACCTTTAAGGGCCCCGTTCGTTGACCTTTTGTCCGTTTTTGGGGGCCTTTATGGTCCTTTTTGTTGATTATCCCCGTCTGATTTAAACCTTTTTTGATTGTTGGCCCTGTTTTTTGCCCCCTTAGTGATCGGTAAAATACTGGGTTATAGCATTTAATGGGCTGCCCTATTGGTAAAACAGAGGCCCCGGGGGCCTTTAAACCACTTTTACTGTGGGCGGACCCCAAATGGGTTTCTTTTCCATGTTTTGAGCTCTTGTTCACAAAAGTGTTCCACTTAGGTTTTCCGTGAAATTTTTCCCTCCCTCTTTGTTTTTTTCTTTTCCTTTTCTCTCTTTCTGTTTTTTTCCCCCCCCACCCAACAACCCGGCCCCCCGCACAAACACAACAAACCCAAAATTTTTCCCCTTCCCAAAAACCCCTTCACTAAGGTGGATTTTCAGGACCGGGGACCTAAGGTATGATTCCGATTTTGGGGCTTTGGGCCAGCCCTCTCCCGGGGAGGGGAACCCCAAACTGCAGAAAAAATTTAGACAAGGGAGAAAAATTAAAAATAAAAAAATAAAACTTTTTTGCAATTTTAAATCCTTCTAATTTTTTCATTATTAACCATACTTTATATAACATAAATTCCCCATTTATTACAACTAGGTGACCCCCTTTTTTCAATTTTCCCCCCTATCTTTTCCCCCCCTTTTTTTCCCCCCCTTTTTTTCCCCCAAACCCCCAATTTCCCCCCAAAACCACACCCCAAAAAACCCCCCCCCGGGGGGGGGGGGTTTTTTTTTAAACCAAACCACCCCACCCCCAAATTTAGAAAAAAAAAAAATTTCTTCAGTTTAAAAATTTTATTTTACCCCTCCCTTTTTCCCTTTTATTCTAAAAAATTTTAAAACCCCTCCCCCGGGGCCAAAAAAAAAACCCAAAAAAAAATTTTTTAAAAAAGGGGGGGGGGAAAAAAATTTTTTTTTTTCTTCCTCCTTCCCCCAAAACCCCGGGCCCAAACCCCAAAAACCCCCTCCCCCCCCAAAACCCCCCCCCACGAAACAAACCCCACCAAATTTCCCAAAAAAACCCCTTTTTATTAATTTTCCCTCACAAAAATTTTCCCCCCAAACCTACCCCCAAAAAATAAAAAATTTTCAAAAACCCTCAAAAAAACCAAAAAGGATTCCCCCCCCCCCCCCTTTTAAAAAAAAAAACCCAAATTTTAAAAATTTTTAAATTTTGTCCCCTTTATTTTTATAATTTAATTTTTTTTAATTTAAATTTTCTAAATAAACTTTATTACCCTTTTTTTTCCCTATATTTTCCCAACCTACCACCCAAACCCAAACCCAAACCCCTTTTTACCCCAAACATTAAAACCCAAAAAAATTTCCCTCCCAAATCTTTTCCCCTTTTTGATAAATGTTCTCAAAAATGGGTTTTTTTATAAAGGGCGTGGGGTACAGAGACTGATTTTTCGCTTGTATTACTGACTGCTGGTATTGTTTTTGTTTGTACAGATGATTTTCTGAATTTTGATGCCATTTTTGTTGCCCCTTTGAGTCCAAAAAGCGTGTTCCCGGGTAACTGGGGTTTTCCCATGAGGGGGCTGGCCCAGACCACCCCACCTTTTCTTCGGGTTTTGGGGTGTTTTTTGTTTCCTATAGACGCTTTTTTTCAAAACCAACACACCTTCGTGCCCCGTGGGCTTTATGCCCCAAAAGGGAAGAGGGGTTGGTTGAAAGGGATTCGTTTTCTTATCATAAAAATATTTTGCCCCAGACCACCCCCCCCCCTCTTTTCTTCTTTTTTTTTTCCTTTTTCTATATTGGGGGTTTTTTTTTTTTTCCAATTTTAATGAGCAGGGCTATTTTTTTAACAAAAATTTAAGGGGGGTTGGATGTAAAAGGACTGGGTGCTTATTTTATTTGAAAAAAAGTTTGCTTTCCTTTAATTTCTCTCCCTCCTCTCCATCTCCCCCCCAAACCTTTTTGGTTTTTTTGGGGGATTTTTAATTAAGATCTTTTTCGTGCTTGTATTGATTCTATGGGTTATTTTTATTTTATTACATATTAATCCCTTAGGGCGGGGACTGGATGTAAAAAAGCCTTCACCCTGACCACATTAGGCCAGATTAAACCTAAACGCGAGGTCGACCAGTCTGTTACCTCAGTCATACATTCCGACTACCTTGAATGCAAGGACACTCAGTCCCGTTGTGCATGTGCCTATGAGGGAAGCATCTGTTCTATACACTGAAATGACACACTTTTGAACTGGAAGCCTTTGAACCGAAAGATAAACTTGTCTGCTGCAGAAGGCGTCTTAATACCGTAAGTGAAAGAAACGTACCGTCTTAAAGCCGTAAGAGGAATTTCTGTTTAGTGCTGCACCAGTGCTTGTAAGGTTCTGCCCCCACAATGACCGATTTTGACTCCAGCATTTAAATAATGTTGACAGGTGCCTTTCTGTGTGTAAAGTAGTGATGCCTGAAACCTGATTCAGTGTCCACAACTTGTGGCTTTGGCTTGCTTTCCGTCCTTTTGTTTTTCTGCATCACCAGCAGACACACACACACACACACTCACTGAAAATGTCGTCTGCTTCGATCCATGTTGAGCCAGCCAGCGCTTTGGTTCATTGTTGAAACTTACAAGGTATGATGACAGCCAAAATATTTTAAAAGCAGTAATAGTTATCAGTAATTTCTTATGTAATGCTAATCGTAGACGGTAAACTGGCAGCCGTGTGTTGACCTTGTAAACATGTCAGTCGTTATTTTTATCTTGACACTGACCACAGCGCTCGGTATTCACACGCGGTTCTGAAAAGCGGAGACCTGCGATTTGTCGTCTGCTATTCTGACCCGACGAGCGCTGTTTCACTGCAAACTGAACGTCAACCTCTTTGCAGAGGACGCAAGTGACCATCAGATAATGTTCAACAAGAAGAAAATAATAATAATAACCGCAGTGGCTAATTGTTGTATGATTTCGTTATATCTATGTGTTTTAAAAGCAAAGATTCCTTCAATACGTTGTTCATGACATACAGGATCGTGTCATAGAGATTGGCTAGTTATGGGTTTTTTAGTGGGGGGGGAGAGGGGGGGATTGATTGGTTGGTGGTTGTTGTGGTGGTGGTGGTGATTTGTTTAGCTTTTTAAAAGCTTGTTAGGGACACACACCTCAATATGTTTCAGACGCATGCAAGGAACATAAACATAAACCAGCACCGCAGTTGGGTATTCTTTGCCTATCTTGAGCTTGGTTTTTGTTTGTTTCTGTATTGTTGTTTCTTGTTTTGTGTCTTTCGTTTCATTCGGAAGGGGGGGGGGGGGGGGGGGGGGGGAGGCATTTTCTCTTTTTTCTTTGTTTTCTTTTGTTGTGTGTGTGTGTGTGGGTGGGTGTGGGGTGTTTTAAAGTTTTCCCCCTTTGTTTCTACTGTTTGAGAGTATGAGTATTGGGTTCATTATTATGATGTATCCCTGGGCGGGGACTGGATGTAAAAAGCACATGAGTACTTATTCGTTATCTTGGTAATAAATTAATTTGTCTCTCTTACTTACAATGTGTAGATGTTCATTTTATGACTTTATTGGGGGTTCATTCCCTCTTTATTGTGTGAGTGTATGGGTATTGGACTTACTTTATCATCATGACGTTCAATTTGTGTAAGTGTTGATGGTGATCGTGTGCTGTCTTGAGAATTATATATTAAGTATTAACCCTGAAACACACACACCACACACACACACACACACACACACACACACACACACACACACACACACACACACACATATTCTCTCTCTCAATGACTATATAGGTTTGGATTTTTTTCTTTTCTTTTCTTGTCTTAATTGTGTGAGTGTATGGGTATTGAGTTTATTTCATTATCATGACATATAATTTGAACAAGTATAATCAAAATGAGTGTTGATGGTGATCGTGTACTGTTTTGAGATTTATATATTTAATATTCTCTCTCTCTCTCTCTCTCTCTCTCTCTCTCTCTCTCTCTCTCTCTCTCTCTCTCTCTCTCTCTCTCTCTCGCTCGCTCGCTCCTTTTATTGTTTTGCTTATAATTATAGTGGTTGAGTATCCGGATGAAGGACGTGTTCATACTTTATATATTTCAATATTTTATTGGGCTTGGGCTGTACTTGAGTTTTAATGAATGCCTTATTTCAATATCTTATTGTTACGTGTTACAACTATGAGTACCAGTTTACAATGTATAGATGTTTATTTTTATGACTTTATAAGTTTGGAGTTTTTTTCTTGTTTTTTGTTTGTTTTCTCTTTTTTTCTTTTTTTTTTTCTTTTTTTTTTTGGGGGGGGGGGGGGGGCTTTTTGTTGGGTTTCTTTTTTCTTTTGTTTGTTTATTTCTACTGTGTGAGAGTATGAGTATTGGGTTATCATTAAGATGTATCCCTACGGGCGGAGACTGGATGTAAAAAAGCACATGAGTGCTTATTCATTATCCTCGAAATAAAAGAATTTGTCATTGTCATTTCTCTCTCTCTCTCTCTCTCTCCTCTCTTCTCTCTCTCTCTCCTTCCTCTCTCTCTCTCTCCTCTCTCTCTCTCTCTTCTTTGGAAGGGATGTGATTGCTTTAGAGTTTTTTCTTTTCTTGTTTAACATTGTTTGTTCTGCCGTTGAAAAAAAATCCCGATTTGTGGCTGAAAAGTGCGATAGTGAAGTTATCCAAACTTCTTATCTGCGTTTTGACAGTTCTGCGAAGTGAAGTAGTGTGTGTGTTTGGTGTGTGTGTGTGTGTGTGTGTGTGTGGTTGGATGTGTGTGTGGTGTGCGTGTGTGTTGTGTGTGGTGTTTGTGTGTGTGTGTGGTGTTGTTGTGTTTTGGGAGTGTGCGTTTATGAATGTGTCTATGTGGTGTGGTGTGGGGTGTGTATGCGCACGCGCGCGTGCGTGAGTTTGTGTGTGAGAGTGTTTATGAGTTTGTGTGTGTATATTTTGTTGGAGGGGGGGGGGGGGGTAAATGTTTTTTGATATCTATTTTTAAACTTTTACTTCATGGATAATTATTAAACACTGGTGTGCTTCATTTTTTCTAAACCTCCAGTATCCATGTCCATGCAGTTTTGTCAATTTTGTCATCCATTCCCACCGGCACACAGTGGCCTACTCTTTCGGAAGACGGGGCAGATTTTAACGTGTGCGCAAAATGTGTTCTCTGTGCCTGTGTGTGCGTCTTTATTCCTTTAAAAAAAATTTTTTTTATAGGTTTTATGGAATAAGTACTCATGTGTTTTGTGTGTGTGTGTTATTTTTTTTAAAATGTTTTTTCTTTTATTTCGAGGATAGAAGAATAAGCACTCGTGTGCTTTATTTTACATCGAGTCTCCGTGTGTATACAGTTTTGTAAATTTTGTTACCCGTTCCCACCGGCAGAAAGTGGCCTACTCTTCCGAAAAGTGGAAGGGGTTTTAACGTGTGCGCAAGATGTTCTGCGTGCGTTCACACACGGGACCTCGGTTTATAGTCTCATCCGAAGGACTTTTGGTAGGATGGAGTCGGCACTGATGTTAACTCCAGAGGAAAAATCCTCTTGAACGAGATTCGAACCCGGATCAGCAGATCACAAATATATCACTCTAACCACCAGGCTATCCCGTCCCCCTCCCCCCTCCCTTTCAGAACGCATTTTATGTGTGCCTTCCTTTTAAGCCATCCATGGAAATAATACAGTCAGGCAAAACGAACAAAATTTTGAACAATCACACACCAACTCTAACATCAGCAACACAAATGAAACAAAAGGGATACAGTGCAAGGGGAGAAAACCCAAACCAAACCAAAACAACAACAAAAACCTGCAGGCACACGCACGTACGCACGAACACAACACACACACACACACCACAACACACACACACAACACACACACACACACACACACACACACACACACCCGAGGTCCCGTGTGCGAACGCACGCAGAACATCTTGCGGACACGTTAAAACCGTTCCACTTTTCGGAAGAGTAGGCCATTGTGTGCCGGTGGGAACGATGAAAAAAATGTACAAAACTGCATACACACGGGGACTGGATGTTAAACAGCACATGAGTGCTTATTCCATTATTCTCGAAATAAAAGAATTAGAATTTTTCTTTTAAAAGAATAAGACTAACACACACTGACACACACACACCTACACAGTCACACACTGACACACACACTGAAACACACACACGCGCGCGCGCGCGCGCGTCACACACACACACACACACACACACACACACACACACACACACACACACACAAAACATATATAATATATAGATTATAGAATATGATAGATAGATAGATAGATAGATAGATAGATAGATAGATAGATAGATAGATATAGATATATATGTAAACATTATATATATTATATTATATAAACATATCTATTATATAAACAGAGCGTATCTGGCTATGATATTAGACAATGGGTGCTTCCATAAAACAAATATAGTTTGAAAGTTTGAGTCATCTTTGGAGGTGCATTTTCATTTACAGCATTTTGCCTTAACACCACTTGATTGAACACAAGTCTGTTGCAAAAAGTCCAGATATTCTTTTGCTTATTATATTCATCAGTTGTCAGGAAGCTAGATATCAACAAAGCGCCCAGTTTGTGTGTGTGTTGTTTGTGTGTGTGTGTGTGTGTGTGTGTGTGTTGTGTGTGTGTGTGTGTGTGTGTTTGTGTGTGTTTTGTTTGTTTGTTGTGTGTTGTGTTGTGTGTGTGTGTGTGTGTGTGTGTGTGTGTGTGTGTGTGTGTGTGTGTGTGTGTGTGTGTGTGTGTGTGTGTGTGTGTAAGAGAGAGAGACAATGACAATGACAGTAGTTTATTGTGATAAGCATTAAGCCCATTCGCAAGGGGACAGTGGGAAGAGGATTGGGCACAAAACACACATTTAACTAAGAAAAAAGATAAATTAATTACAGCCCCAATAGTCATCATGGCATGGCTTCCACATCATGGTAACAACCGCAACAAATGCTAATAGTGTAATCTGTGATTACTGTCTTTTTGCACAGAGTTTTTCATGTTTATTGTCATAAGAATTTCCCTTGGGTACAGCTGTGGCTCTATTTGTGTTACGCTGTTTTCTTTCTGTTTCCATTGAATGTGTTTCGTCCATCCTCCACAAACTCTCCTTTAGGTGTTCGAACATTTCTCTGCACATGAGACCTGTTTCTTCAGTTTCACTTTCATCATTAACATGTTTCACAGGCTCTGCACACTCTGCCTCAGACACACTGTCTGCACACTCATCAACTCTTCTCACTGTCATCCACCCCATCCAATCAATACATCAAAAATATTTTCTTCCATTTCTCTAACTGAAGTACATCACACCAGTAATCTTTCACTTCACTCATGTCATCACTGTCACATTCATTCGCTCCATTCCTAGCTTCTCCACACAACTGATCACTTTCTATGTGGTCAAAGTTGACTGCCAATCTGCTGATTGTCATACCAGCTACTTGAAGGAGGGCAGGAATTACACATGAACATATCAGCAGGAGCCTCACTCTCTGCAGGGTTGGCAGCATACACTAGACTGGGCCGGGTAGTTAAGAATAAACCGGAGGGAGAAGACGGAACCTGCTCCTTTTTTCTTCAGGGTTTGCTCTGTGTTTCTGCCCGTCCTCTGTCAAGGCATACCTAGGAAAACATTGTTAGCGGTATGACCTTTGACCTGGGGTGACAGGGAAATGGCTGTCAGCTTTGTTAATGCAGAATGACAACAATCTGATAATCTCTGCCGTCCACTTTGAAGGAGGACAGTGTCTGCTCTTGTAGTGCACTGTTCAGCATACACTTCAGCATCGCTGGAAGTCCCGTGACTGGCATTTTAATGCACAAAAAGGGGAAAGCAACACTCACAGCTCACATAAAAGCATCTTGCTGGCAGCCAAGCAAGGAAAGCCACGAGAGAGAGAGAGAGAGAGAGAGAGAGGAGAGAGAGAGAGAGAGAGAGAGAGAGAGCAGAGGAGGCGGGATGTGTATTATTTATTTATCCATTCTTTTATTTTGAGGATAATGGAATAAGCACTCATGTGCTTTTTTTCATTCAACCCCTCTGCTGTATGCAGTTTTGTAACTTTTGTCATCCACTCGCACGGGCACACACTGGCCTACTCTTCCGAAAAGCAGAATGGGTACTAATGTGTGCGCAAGATGTTCTGGCGCACGTGTGTGTGAGAGAGAGAGAGACACGCGCGCGCGCGCGCGCACACACACACACACACATACACACACAAACACACACACATACAGGCGTGTGTGTGCGTGCGTGTGTGTAAGGGGGGGGGGGGGCGCAATAATTGGCTTGCCCCTGATAAGTCCATCCCTGTAACGTAATCGGCTGGCTGCTGTTATCTCAAAATGTATGTACAATCTGTTCCCTGTTTCATGATAATATGCCACATACGAATCACACCACGTAAAATCACGCATTTTCATCTTTCAATTAAAAAAAAAAATCCTTCTGTAAAACGTGGCATGACCTTGACATAAAGGGCGACGTGCATAAGAGCCTCAAGTCACAAGTGTCATCAAGGCTGCACACCGGTATTAGAAATTCGCACTTTTCCATCTGTTTTTCCTTATGACTGTTATATTCATACCGCACGTACTAAGACATCCACGCAAATAAAAACCAGGTGAAAGACTAGCCTCTGACTCAAAACTTATGTGATTTTGGCACAAAATTGGTAGGTTTGAATTCTTTAAATTTTTTTTATCAAACACTGCACCCCCTCAGTCATTTGACGTCTGCTAGCTGCCTTACTGCAATATACTTATGAGAGGTCAACAATGTAGGAATACAAGTAATCCTCATTTAATGATCATTTCCAACT
This sequence comes from Rapana venosa, assembly GCA_028751875.1. Lineage (NCBI taxonomy): Eukaryota > Metazoa > Mollusca > Gastropoda > Neogastropoda > Muricidae > Rapana > Rapana venosa. The sequence goes on along the minus strand of CM054134.1, from coordinate 581,772 downwards.
TTCTTGTGACTACCTGGTATTGCTTTATGTCCTCAATCCCCCCACAAAACAAGTACACATTGCATGTTTTCGTACTTTGAAAAATTATGCGAAAAATCACCAAACATTTTTTCCCGACTCGCACTCTATAGAAGATACTACATGACCTGCAAGCTAAGACAGGTGTGTAACCCAACTTAAGCGTTAAGTACACCACCTCTTATTACCATTGTACTCATGGCAGTGGCCCATTAGTGTTGAGTCACTGGCTTAGTGTACTGATAAATAGCAGGGCAGGAATCTAACTGGGTAGGATGTAGATTTTTCTTTTCTGCATTATGTTGTTGCTATGCTATTGTTGTTCCTACCGTCTTTTGCTGCATATAACCTGATAGGGCTGCTGCTGTTGCTTGCAAGTGTAAGGGCTGTTGCAGCTGATGATGATGATGGTGATGATGATGGTGATGATAGTAGGGCTAAGGCTGCTGCTGCAAATGCTAGGGCTGCAGCTACTGCTGCTGCTGCAAATGCTAGGGCTGCAGCTACTGCTGGCAATGGAGGCCTGTTGTTGCCATACAACTTCATCTAGTCAGTCTGTTTTCTGGAATCTTATTCTCCTTCGCGAGTAAGGGTTTATGAAGATTTTCATGCTGCTGCTGCTACTATTATTATTACACAGTTTTTAGTTTCTCTTAAATTGGAGGTACTGTTTTTATTTATGCTTTTCTGTCGCAGCCACTGCTCACTGCACAAAATAGAAGCTCCCATCTCAGTACGATTTCTGCTATTTACTTCTAATATTGTTGTTTTGTTTGTTTTTTCTTTCAGAACTGTTCTTCATTCAAATCCAGATGGAAACGCAACAGGCACGAAAATGGCGCTGGGTGATACTGCTGATTGCCTATGTCGAGGACTTTCTCTTCAGTGGAATAGTGTTTGGGTGGGCCTCTCTCGTCTACGTCTTAAAGCAAGAAGGAATCTTCGGCCATTTGTGTGACCACAACATTTCAAATTCTTCAGATTTAAAAAATGGCCAGTTTGTGCCTGTTGTGTATTCCAACGAGTCTGACTCTGGGACTGTATCGACCATTCACGTCAATGTTTCGGGAGATGATGACGGAAGTTATGTGACGACAAACGAGGTGGTGACGTGCATCAGTCAGGATGACATGCTGTCGCTGTGTTTTTCCATTTCCTCTGGTTTCATCTATGTGGGCTTGGGTTTGTTCGGATGCATCTCCTACAGGTGGGGAACCAGAAAATGCAGGCTGATTGGCTGGTAAGTGGCGGTTATCAGGGTTGGCATGTTTACTTTAGTGTTCACTCACACGGACATGCACATATATATACTCGCATGCAGAAGCTCGAATGTGTGCGCACGCGCGGCGGGACACACACACACTCACACACGCGCACGCACGCACGTGCGCGCACACACACACACTCTCTCGCTCTCGCTCTCTCTCAGAGGATTACTTCAACATATGCGCACACATTTGCAGATACACGAACATTAAACATATATGCACTTTATAATGCATATGCGTACGCACACATTCACCATCACACACACACACACACACACACACAAAACACACACACACACAAAACACCACACACACACACACACACAAAACACACACACACACAAAACACACACACACATTAGAGGAGATGTACACTGTGCCCATATAATCATTACTGTAAGGAGAAGAGGAATGGTAAGCCCTATACATATGATCTGTGCTATGCACACCATTAGCCAATGCATATTCTGACCCTGGCGATATTTCAACGCCAGCATGGCTGTAGGCCACAGACCTGCATACACAACATTGGACCAAAACATGGCTAGCTGCAGACTTCATCAAGATCTTTTACAAAGTTTGTGTGTAACGTGAAAGAGCGGTGCCTATGTGGATGAAGGGAAGGGCTGGGGAAGTACGTGTATATATGGGTTTTTTCGAGGATAATGGAATAAGCACTCATGTGCTCTTTTTTACATCTAGTCCCCGTGTATATGCAGTTTTGTAAATTTTGTTATTCGTACTCACTGGTACACAATGGCCTACTCTTCCGAAAAGCGAAACGGGTTCTAACATGTGCGCAAGACGTTCTGCGTGCGTTCGCACTCGATACCTCGGTTTATAGTCTCATTAGAAGGACTTTTGGGGAGAGTGAAGTCGGCACTGATGATAACTCCAGAGGAAAAATCCTCTTGAACAAGACTCGAACCTGTGGTGTGCAGATCACGAGCGTAATGCGCATCTCTGTAACCACCGGGCTAAATCCCGCCCCCTTGTATAGATAGATCTAGCGAGGTAGGTAGTTACAGCGTCAGATTCGTAACATCTAGGCTGCTGGGGAAGCAGCGAGGAAAAGAAGTGGCAGCAACAGTAATGATTTGTTGCTGTACACCATACTGACCAGCTCTAACATTTGAATAAACAGTTCAAAACTCGAAATGTCTCAAGGACAACCAATCATTGTGATGTGATGTTATGGCGTCATCAAAATTCCGTTTTACTTGTTTTAAAGAAAAAAAAAGTACATAATGAATTTTTGTGACACAAAAATTGTTGAAAATACACTGAACTGTACACTGTTCACATTTCAGCTGTATATCCCCATTTAGAGTAACATCTAGAAGCCTGTCACTGAAAATGAAAATCTGGCATTCCATTTTGAAAACTTTATATAAATTTAGGTAAACACCAAATTCAATTTTCATTAAAATAAAAGGGGGAAACCGCATCAGCCCAGATATTGTCACTTTGTGCATTCCATGCCTAATCTTGATCTTGAGATCTGTCACGTTCGGTTGGTTGGTTGGTTGTTTTTCAGAGGGACCTCTTTCCCCCCACACCAAAAAGCTGTGATGCTGTGACCAACCCAATCCTGCCATTTATAGCCCCACGGAACACAGAGGCCATATCAGGGCTGTCGCCTCGTCAACTTTTAAATTTCAGATTACACTGTGCAACTATGATATACTGATGCTGTGTCACGACCGTTTAGTAAGTACGCACACTAACGGTGCCGTAAGCTGACGTGACTTGTTGGAGGTGATCTGCTAGCCGGCCACCTGATGCTCCCCTCATGTGTTTAGAACGTGGTTGTTCGCCAGAACGAACAAAAAGGGGCTCTAAATGTGCTTTGGCTGCACACCTGTATTAAAAAAATCACTCTTTCCCTTCTGTTTTTCTATGTGACTCTTATATTATATATCTTATATTCTTACCGCACGTACTAAGGCATCCACAGAAATAAAAACCACTTTTTGTGAAAGACTAGCCTCTGACTCAAAATTCATGTGATTTTGAACAAATTTGATAGGTTTGAAATGTTTTGATTTTTCAGCAAACACACACACACACCTCAGTCCTTTGTCGTCTGCTAGCTTCCTTACCGCAATATGCCTGCGCCGGGTCAACGCTGTAGGAATACAGGCAATCCTCATTTGATGATTATTTCCAACTTTCTCGTGACTACCTGGTATTGCTCTATGTCTATGTCCTCTAGTCCCAAAAACAAGTGTACAGGCCAATTATTTTCATGCTTAAAAAAATCTGTGAAAATCACCAACATTTTTTTCCACTCGCACTCTACATGACCCCCAAATTAATACCGGTGTGTAGCCTTAGCATGGTGCAGGAGTACCATCAGTTTTGTCTCTATCTTACTCTGTGTCTGCCTGGGGGGGTACTGCACATTCCAGTGCCTCTGGAGTAGCCGCCCTTGCCTCTGGAGCAGTTGCACTTGCCATGTCTCTAGAGCAGCTGCACATTTCAGAGCCTCTGGGGCAGCTGCACACTTCAGAGCCTCTGGGGCAGCTGCACATTTCAGAGCCTCTAGAGCAGCTGTACATTTCAGAGCCTCTAGAGCAGCTGCACATTTCAGAGCCTCTGGGGCAGCTGCACATTTCAGAGCCTCTAGAGCAGCTGCACATTTCAGAGCCTCTAGAGCAGCTGCACATTTCAGAGCCTCTAGAGCAGCTGCACATTTCAGAGCCTCTAGGGCAGCTGCACATTTCAGAGCCTCTGGGGCAGCTGCACATTTCAGAGCCTCTGGGGCAGCTGCACATTTCAGAGCCTCTGGGGCAGCTGTGTATTCCAGTGTCTCTAGGGCAGTTGTGTATTCCAGTATCTCTAGGGCAGTTGTGTATTCCAGTGTCTCTAGGGCAGTTGCGTATTCCAGTATCTCTAGGGCAGTTGCGCATTCCAGTGTCTCTGTAGCAGCTGAACTTGTCCGTGCCTCTCAGAGCATATAGACAGCTCTTGTTTGAATGAATCATTGTATTTGTCATTAGCCTTGGGTTTGGTTTTGGTTTTTTAGTGGCGTTGTATCAGCCTTGACGCTCCTGGTCAGCTGGGCTTTAAACAATAGAATTTTCTTTTTGTTTCTCGGTTAGAGCTCAGGGGTTCACCAATGGTGAGATTTTACGTTTGCGACCTTCTTTTTTAACCCACAATTAAGGTAGCCGCATTCCGACTTGGAGGATGATTTCTAAACACGGCATCTGTGTACTTTCATTATTACATTTTGTCACCCGTTCTACCGGCACGAAATAGCCTCCTCTTCCGAAAGGTAGAGCTGGTTTTTTAACGTATATGCAGGATGGTCTACGTGCATTTGCACACGGGGCCTCGGTTTATAGTCTTATACGAAGGAACCCAATGGAAACGAATGCATGAACGATGTCATAAGAGATGCGCAAAACATATTGACAATAAATGTTATCTTCCAGAATGAAGGAATGATGTCATAAGAGTTGCACAAAACATATTGACAACAAATGTTATCTTCCAGAATGAAGGAATGATGTCATAAGAGTTGCACAAAACTTATTGACAACAAATGTCTTCCAGAATGAATGAACCATATCATGAGAGTTGCACAAAACATACTGACAACAAATATGTTATCTTCCAGGGTGTGTTTTACAGTGGGGAGCTTACTTGTCGCATTCACGTCGCCAGGTGAGGACATCTTTGCACTGCAGTAGCGGACATGTGTAGTACAGATGAAAGAAAAATGTCTGGTTTTCACAAGCACGCACGCACGCCGCGCGCGCGCTCACACACACACACACACTCACACACACACAGAGCGTTTTACATCTCTTATCAAATGCAAATATACGGTACATCGATACATTGGTATAGCACAGCTTTCATGAAAATATTAGGGGTCGGGCGATCTGCAAGTAAATAGAGAAATTAGAACTTTCAATAAAAGACGGTATTAAATAAACGGGAATGACAAATAGTGAATAACCTAACACCGCCGGTTTCCTGTTGTTGTTTTTGTTGTTGCATTGTAAAACCGGTTAAAATTGTGGCTTGTTATTTAAGGAGATTTTGGGGGGTTGGGATTTGTTGTTGTTTTATGTCAAATGAAGTCCAAACAAAACTCTTTTTTTGAAAGAAGACTAATAGAGTATAAAGAAAGGGTTGTTGTTTTTAAATCTAAACTGTGCACACCAATGTTGCAAAATGTATCATCAACTTAGAACAAATATAGCAGGCGACGTATCACATAATCCATGAATTGCATGAATCGCTGAAAAACGAAATAATGTGGAAAGTAACAAACATAAGAATATGTACTGATATTGACATGACAGAGTACTGTATTGTGCTTGTAACAAACAGTTCATTCTTTCTCTCTGTCTCTGTCTGTCTGTCTGTCTGTCTGTCTGTCTGTCTGTCTCTCTCTCTCTCTCTCTCTCTCTCTCTCTCTCTCTCTCTCTCTCTCTCTCTCTCTCTTTCTCTCTCATGGCGCTACTAAGATAAAACAAACAAAGCGAGGATAGAAAACATAACGTTTTTTAATTCATAAAGCCTCGAATTTCTTCACTTTATTATTTTCTTGTGTGTATTTGTTCGCGTGCGTGCTACGTTACGCGCGCGCACGATGTGTGTGTATGTATGTGTGTGTATGTATGTGTGGTGTGTTGTGTGTGTGTGTGTGCAGAACGCCCATGGTTGTTGTTGGGACTAATTCCTCTTGGGTATGGTGGTATTGCACTGGCAATAACTGATATTCAGGTAAGTATATAATGAGTTCGTACACACACACACACACACACACACACACTCTCTCTCTCTCTCTCTCTCCCTCCCTCCAACGGGGTGACCATCCCGGGTTGTCCCTGATTGGTTGGCCAGGGCTTTGATACAAGGAACGACAGTAGAGTTGGTTATTAAACACCAGTTTTAATCTGTAACTATAGTTGTACAGTTTTATTTTGAGATTTAACTTTTGCGAGTGACAGCCCGATACGGATTTGGTGGGGGG
>CM054134.1:560871-574993 GCA_028751875.1 Rapana venosa | reverse complement strand
TCCCCTCTTCTTTCTCTCTCTCTTCCTCTCTCTCTCTCCCCGCGCGTGCGCTCGTCTGTATGTGTGCTTGTGTGTGGTGTGTGTGCGTACGCGCGCACGCGCGCGTTTTTGGTGCTTGTAGGGTCAGTGTGTGCGTGTTGTGCGCGCGTGCGTGTGTGCGTGCGTTGTGTGCATGTGTGTCGGCAGTGTGTGTAAGTGTGTGTGTGTGTGCGTGCGTCTGCCCCCACGCGCACGCGTGTGCGTGCGTGCATGCGCGCCGCGCGCGACGCGTGTTTGTGTGTATTTCAGCTGAAATAGAAGGAGACAGGCGATAATTTGGAGGTGTTTCTTTTGACGCGTGCCTTGTTAGCCAGTGAGGGTGTGCGGGGTTGTGAGGTGGGGGAGGGGGGGGGTGAGGGAGAAGATGTGACGGCGATAGAGGAGCAGGGAGGGAGGGAAGGGTGGGGAGTCCTCAGCAAAAGGTTTTTTTCTTTCTGACACTGCTGTGAAGATGCCAGGAGTCCTTTGCCATCAGCCGATAATGCTCTGATCACCCGCCACGCTGACTCCCGCCGCGCTGCTTGATGTTGATGCTTCTGCTGTTTGCTTGAGTTGATGCTGTTGTTGTTGTTGCTGCTGTTTAAACCTCTGCCTCTTGTTTGTCTGTCTGCCCTGAGTGTCTAAGTGTGTGTGTGTGTGTGTCTGTCTATTTGTCTGTTTTGTTTTTTTATTCTGGCTGGCTGTCTCTTGCTCTGTATAATTGTCCTCCTGTTTTGTCAATTTGTCTGTTGTGTGTCTGTGTTTCCTGTCTGTCTCTCTCTGTATCTCTCTCTGTCTGTCTCTCTCTCTCTTTTCTCACTTTCACTAAAATACATACACACACACACACATACACACACACAAACACACACACACACACACACCTCATGGGGGGAAGGGAAAAGCCTGGTGGTTAGATTGATGGACATTGCGCTCGTGACCTGCTTCCCCGGTTCGGGAAATTCCCTTCAAGAGAATATTTTCCCCGGGTTAACATCCCGCACCGATCTCCACTTCCCTCCCCCTTCCCCAAAGTCCGTCGGATGAGACTATAAACCCAGGTCCCGTGATAAACGCACGCATAACATCTCCCGCACACGTTGAAACCTGTTCCTCTTTTCGGGAAAAGTAACCATTGTGTGCCGGTTTGGGGAAAGGAGACAAAATTTACGAAACAGCATACCGCACGGGACTGGATGTAAAAAAGGCAGATGGGTGCTTATTTCATTATCTTAGAAATAAAATAAAATAGATAATAATACACACACACCCGCACGCATGCACGCACGCACACATACACACACACACACACACACACACACACACACACAAACACTCTCTCTCCTCCCCCTCTCTCTCTCTCCTCTCTCTCTCCTCCTCTCACTCTCTCTCTCTCTCTCTCCTCCTCTCTCCTCTCTCTCTCTCTCTCTCTCTAGCGAATCTATAAGAGACAAAAGCTGTCCTTTCTGTGTGAACAAAATAGAAAATGAATGTCACTTTATATTTGATTGCAGTTTGTATACAATTTAAGAGAGAAATTTCTTAAAGAATCAAAATCATGACACTATCCAATTGCTGGAAGGAACAAACGAAAATCACCGACACAAACTCTCCCGGTATGTTTTCATGCTATGAACAGACGAAAGAAAAGCATTTTGTAATTGTGCTGTTGTTTGTAGGGTACTCCCGTTTTCCATTATAAGTCATTGTGGCTGCTTGGTGTGCTGTTCTTTTGATTATCTTATATGCATTGACTTCGTGTTTTGCTTTCAAGGGTTTTTGGTCTTATTGTTTTGGTTAATTGGATAATGTTCTTGGTGTGATGCCACCAGGAGAGCTTGCTTAGATGGAAAATGTGACGATCTCTTTTGCATTTTGTTTTCCCTTTACTTGCCTTTTTTGCCTTGCCCCCTGTATGTATTGTGGCCAAAGGCCAATGTACATTAAACCTTTTTAGTGTTCAGTGTTCTCTCTCTCTGTCCCTGTCTCTTTTTTCTTTTCTCTTCCTCTCTTCCTCTCTCCCTATGTTCTCGGCTCACACACAGACACAGACACACACATAACCCCAAACACACACACACACACACGCGCGCGCGCGCGCGCGCACACGCTCACACACACACACACCCCACACACACACCACCCATCACACACACCCTCAGTAAATGACCCATTGCAATTAACAGTTCTTGCAGGTCTACAAAAATGATTACAAAAAAAACATTGGCATGAGTCATGTGTATTTCAGATGCAGAAAACCATTTGGTGACTGTGACAGGCAGAGCTCCTGCAGAGGTACAAGCACAGGAGAAGACAGGCACTGGCACCCCACCATGGCAAGGGAACGAGAGTAGAGAAGAGAGGAGAAGAGAGAGAACAGACATTAACTATTATAAAATTTTTACATGCATACATGCCTTCCTTTCCTCCATAGCTAGCTACCTACTACCTACTTACTTACCTAAACCCTTTATACCTACCTACCTCATATCTACTTATCTACCTACCACATATCTACTTATCTACCTACCTACCCACATATCTACTTATCTACCTACCTATCTAAAATATCTACTTATCTACCTCCCACCTACATATTATTATCTACCTACCACCTACATATCTACTTATCTACCCACCTACCTACATATCTACTTATCTACCTAAACCCACATATTTTACTTATCTACCTACCTACCTACATATCTACTTATCTACCTACCTACCTACATATCTACTTATCTACCTACCTACCTACATATCTACTTATTACCCACCCCACCTACATGTCTATTTACCTACTTACTTACCTACCTACTTTACCTACCTACCTATCAACATACTTTCGTACCTACCTACCTATCTACATACTTACGTACCTACCTACTTACTTACCTACCTATCTACATATTTACGTACCACCTACCTACTTACCTGCCTATCAACTTATGTACCTGCCTTCCTACCTATCTACTTACATACCTACTTACCTTCCAAACCTATCTACTTACATACCTAATTACCTACCTACTACCTACCTACCTACCTACACATACATACATACAGACAAAAGACAGACAGATATACATACATACACACATACATATTTACATACTTCTTTTTTTAAATTCTTTTACTTTATTCTTCTATTTCGAGAATAATGGAATAAGTACTCGTGTGCTCTTTTTCATCCAGTGAGTATGCAGATTTGTTAATTTTTTTCATCCATTCCCACTTGCACACAACGCGAAAACGGAACGGGTTTAAAAGGGGTGCGAAGTGTGTTTTTGCGTGCGTTCGCACACGGAACATCGTTTTATGTCCATCCGAAGGACTTTAGGTGGTAGTGGAGTCGGCACTGATGTTAACTCCAAGGAAAATCCTCTTTAGTGTGATTCGAACCCGGGGCAGCAGATCACGAGCACAATGCCCCTCACTCTAAAACCACCCGGCTATCCGGTCCCCCCCAATACATACGGAGGATCGGTAGTCTAGAGCTACACCTGCCTTGGAAAGCGAAAAGTCCGGATCAATGAGTGCAATGGTCTGATCTCCGTTTGTATCCCCAAAATATTTTCCCCCTCCATGTATATAATGTATGTATGTATGTACATATGTTGTATGTATATATTATATATATATATATATATTTTAAAATATATATATTATATATATATATATATAAAATATATATATATAATATACCTTTTTCTTTTTTCTTTCTTTTATTCTTTTATTTTGAGGATAGGCAGACAGACAGATACACACACACACACACACACGCTCGCACGCGCCTATAGTAATCATGTTACATTAGTTTCAAAGTCCATTTCTGTGTTTACTGCGGTTCACTCGTCCTGTTTCAATCGGCAAGGAATGATTTATACACGCACGCACGCATGCATGCAGACTCGCACGCAACCACGCACATTCACACACGCTCGCGCGCGCATGCATGCACGCACACACGCAACCATGCCCGCGCACACACAGGATTCAAGATTCGAGAATTACTGAGGTGTTGACCCCTCTCGGGGCAAGGATAATTTCATTCAACAAAATGAACTTGTAGCCTATATAATTTGCATCGACAAAAACATTTACAACAAAGCACTGTGTGTGATAGGGATAGAAATGCAGTCAACCATTTCTTCAGTTTAATGCAAATTACTTTTGACTCTAAAAATTGCTGTTTTAATAATGGTTTTGTCAGAAGAGAGCGAATTACAAAATGTGAACATAAATCTTGGATACAGATATTCATGAAGTAGGACATTCTTTCGAAGCTCAGAAAACTGGACATTCCATTATACTGCAGTGGAACTCATCGCCTACAGTAGTCATGTTACATTGGTTTCAAAGTCGATTTCTGCGTTCACTACGGTTGACTGGTCCTGTTTCAATCGGCAAGGAATCATTGATACACCTGAATATCGACAATGAAATCCTATCCTCATCACAACTATACTTTTCTCTTTTAAAGCAGTTTTTAAAAATAATTGTGATCAAGTATATACATCTACTACTTTGTTGCAACTTCACACACAAACACACACACGCACGCAATACACACGCGCGCGCTCGCAGAGAGAGAGAGAGGAGAAGAGAGAGAGAGAGAGAGAGAGAGAGAAGACAGACAGACAGACAGACAGAGAGAAAGCCCAGCAGACAGAGAGAGAGAGAGAGAGACAGACAGACAGACAGAGAGACAGACAGACAGACAGAGAGAAAGACAGACAGACACAGACAGAGAGACAGAGAGAGAGAGAGTGTGTGTGTGTTGTGTGTGTGTGTGTGTCTATTTACAAAGAGAAGCAAGACCTAAAACACACTCACGCATTAAAAAGCCTACCACCATCCTTTATTGTCTTTATAAAAATCACCCCCACACACAAACCTGCGCGGAGAAACAGACTGAATGCACAGCAGATGTTCTGCCGCTTTGATGTTGTCTTGGTCCCGGTTTTCATGTGCCTCGTTTATGGCCACACACATTCAGCATGGAAACAAAACAAGGGTCACACTATAGGCGTCGATGGTTGATGCTACAACTGACTTCTGACTTTCTGGAAAAAAAATGGACTCCATGGATCGTTTGTCTATTTTATGATTGGAAGTGTTTACGAGAACAGAAAACTGTAGGTATGGCACTTTTGTACTCGCTCTATAGCAAGCTCTCTCTCTCTCTCTATTAAGATGTATCCCTACGGGCGGGGACTGGATGTAAAAAAGCACATGAGTGCTTATTCATTATTCTCGAAATAAAAGAATTTGTCATTGTCATTGTCATTCTCTCTCTCTCTCTCTCTCTCTCTCTCTCTCTCTTCTCCTCTCTCTCTCTCTCTCTCTCTCGCTATCTCTCTGTCTCTCTCTGTCTTTCTGTCTGTTTCTCTCTCCTTTTTTTTTGAGGACAACTGGATAAGCACTCGTGTGCTTTTTTGTTTACATCCAGTACATCCCCGAAGTCGGAATGTGGCTACCTAAATGGTGAAGGTAAAAACCGGTTGCACTGGTGAACCTCGGAGCTCTAGCCAATGAACGATAATTAAAAAAAAAAAAAAGCAACATGCCCCTCCCCCCCCCTATCCCCCCACCCCTCCAGTTTCTTTGCGCTTGCTGTTGTATAAAGTTTGTCATCTGTTCCCCCCGCGTCACATCACTCTTCCAAAAAGTGGAACCGGTTTTAACTTGAGCGCAGGATGTTCTGTGAGCGTTCTCGCACGGGGCCTTGGTTTACAATCCAATACAAAGGACTTTCGGGGGAGTGGAGTTGGCACTGATGTTACCCCTAGGGGAAAAAATCCCCTCAAATGGGCTCCTTGGTGGTGGTGGCTCGAACACGGACTGTTAGGTGTTGAGGACAACGTTCTAACCACTAGGCTATTCTGCCCACCCTTCCTACAGCAAAAGAACCCACGACAGTTGAAAATCTAAAAGAGCAGAGAGGTACCTTCTGATTGTCCTGGCAAAATTTGTACAATCTGTCTGTATACTCTCTCTCTCTCTCTCTCTCTCTCAAACATGCATACATACATACATGCATGCATAAATACATACATACATACATGCATCTCATCTCATCTCATTTCATCTCATCTCGTCTCATTTCATCTCATCTAATCTCATTTGCTCCCGTAACCACTTCTAGGGTCGTAGGGCCACTTCAGTGACAAACGTTGCACCAGTTGGCTTCATTTGCAGCGGTTGTGGGCAAGTGAGTGCCTGGGGTATGGAGAAGCTCCTCCCGGTCTGTCAGTTATGTTGTCTACCCATTTTTCTTCGGCCTGCCTCGCCTTCTCTTCCCCTGCACTGTTCCTTGCAGTATGGTATTGGAGAGCCCAGAGCTGATCTTGTCACATGCCCATACCATCTGAGCTTCCTTTTCTACAAACAAACATACATACAAACAAACCAAAAATCGAACCCTTGACCCCACTTCTCACCTTCACACCCTCCTCCCCAACGAAGGAAAAGGAAAACCAACCCCCCCCCCCCCCTTTCAAAACTGAACAAAGCAAAACAAAGACAAAAAATGTATACTTATAAATACCGTTTCGCAAACAAACACAATGTCAAACAAAAAGCAAAAGAGCGCTAAAAAAAAAAACAAAACAAAGTCAGGCAACCAGCCAGACACACCCCCACCCACCACACCACCTACTCACACACACCACCGACACACACACACACACACACAACACACCTACACACGACACACACACACACACACCTCCCACACACACACACACACACACACACACACACACACACACCACACACACACAAAAACACACACACACACAACACCCCACAACACACACACCACAACACCCACCAAAAAAATCCCTACCAGCAAAACGGCGCAAAACAGACTCTCACAATATCACCATCCCGATCATGACCACAACAGACTTGGGGAAATATTTGTTCAGGACACACTCACCCTGCTTCTCTCTACTCAATTGATCCCGCGCAGCAACAAACCGCAGTAAGCTAATACCTTCTCCTTCCCCCCCCCCCCCCTTCCCTTGTCAGTCCCTCCCTCCCCCCCCCCCCCCTCCCTCCCATCTCTGGAGGCAGTACAGGCAGGTGACGGGTGGAAACCTCGTCACCAACCTGTTGGGCAATGATCCTGCAGCTGCCTGGGTGGCTGAAGGAGTACTCCTGTTACCCCTAGAAAAAGCATTCTGCAGAGCTAGCTCGCAACATGTCTTCTTTGTCTGTTCTGGGATTGATAGGTACAAACAAGCCGAAGATAACAAACAAACACAAGAAGTGCATTGTGAAGGAGAATACATCAGTGAAGGTACACCGATATGACCCTGATGAGCGAGGAGAGAGAGAGAGAGAAATCGAACTCGAAAATTTTAATGAGGGTAATTGGATAAGCCAGAGGCTTCTTACACCAGGGCCTCAAGGGGAAAAAATGAAACAAACAAGAGAGAGAGAGAGAGAGAGAGAAGAGAAAGAAGAGAAGAAGAGAAGACAGACAGACAGAAAAGACAGACAGAGACGAACAGAGAGAGAAGACAGAAAAGAGAGAGAGACAGCAGACACGAGAGAGACAGACAGAAAAGAGAGAGAGAGAAAAAGAAAACGAAACGCGAAGAGAGAGAAGAGAGAGAAGGAGGGAGAGAGAGAGAGAGGAGAAGGAGAGAGAGAGAAAAAGAGAGAACGGAACTCGAACTCGAACAACCCAACGATTTATTCACAAAAAGGCATGGCCCATACATGAAGGGGTTGCCGAACTGTTATATTTTGGTTTAACACACACCACACACACACACACACAACCACCACCCTACACACATACCAAACACCACACAACCCACACCCCACACACACACTCCAACATTTTCTGTATAACCAAAGTCAGCTACAAAAATATGACTAGGATAAATTATCTCAAAGAGAGAGAGAGAAGAGAGAAGAAAAGAAGAGAGAGAAGAGAGAAGAGAAAAGAGAAGAGAGAAGAGAGAGAAGAGAGAACAGACAGACAGAAACGACAGACAGACAGAAAACGATACAGTGATTGAGAGAGATTTTTTTTACTACGTCTTCTTCTGTTTTCGTTGTTTTGTTTCATAAATCATCATCATCATCATCATATCACCATCACCAAAACCCACATCACCATCACCACCCCTAATTCCATCATCATTCATCATCATCACCCATCATCATCACCTTGTTGTTGTTTTGTTGTTTTTGTTGTTGTTTTTTGTTTTTTTTGTTGTTTTTTTTCTTGTTTCTTCTTTCTCTTCTTCTTCTTCTTCTTCTTTACGTCTTGTTGTTGGTTACATCATCTTCGAAGTACCTGTCAACACATCCTTCTTCCTTTCCCTCTCTCTCCCCTCTCTCTCTCTCCCCTCTCCTCTCTCTCTCTCTCTCTCTCTCCTCCCCTCTCTCTCTCTCTCTCTTTTGGCATATAGCCTGCCCTAAACTTGCGTAAGTCAGAGGAGATTTAAAGTGCTTTTGACACTTTTCAACCGCTTATTTTAGCTCCTGAAAGGCAAAAAGTGTGTAACGATGATAGGTTATCCTTCAACTGCTTTACTTAGAAGTACGGGAGCACCACAAAGTACCCTTCTATTACCATTTCTATTTCATTTTGAGTACTGCTGATTGCAGAAGTTTAGAAAGAAACCTATCCATTGGAGTTTGTTTTTGACTATATTATAACGGGATTTATCTCTTCTAAAACTGGCATGTCTACATCACTGAGGTTGAAGGCTTTGCTGCATGATTGCGATGAATGGGTGGTCTAGAGGCACAGCGCCTGCCTAGAAAACGAAAAGTCCAGATTCGAGGAGAGTGGTGATTCAATCCACGTTTGCGCCTGAAGCTTCCCCCCAAGCACTACTAGACCGCGAGTGGTGGTCTTGGTGCTAGTCTTTCGAATGAGACGAAAAACCGCGGTCCCGTGTGTAACACATATTTAGCGTGCGTAGCTCAGTGGTCGGAGCACTCGCTTTCCCCCAGCCAAGTTAAGCAGCGCCGAGCGTGGTTACCAGTTGGATGGGTGACCGTTTGCGCGCCTTGGCTTCAGTACAGTTCCCCCAGTTCAGCCAGCTGTAAATGGGTACCTGCCCTCTTAAGGGTCAGGGAAGGTAAAGCAGCGAGGGAGAGGAGATGGGCGCCGCCCTCAATATGCTGGCCCTAGAGAAGCTGAGGTCTCTGACGCCTCGCTCCCCTACGACCTTATAGGTTATGGGACTCCTTTACCTTTTAAAAGAACCCATGGCAACAAGAGAGTTGGAATTTGTCCCTGGAAAAATTCTGTAGAAAAAGCCACTCTGATATGGAAACAAATACACATGCAGACACGAACAGAAAAAAATGGGTGGCGCTGCTCTTGTGGCGACGCGCTCTCCTCGTTGAGAGCAGACTAAATTTCACGCAGAAAATTCTGCCGTTACTTACTATACAATTTAATACAATTTGCCTTAAGCTGAACGTTTAAAAAAAAAAAAACAAGAAAGAAAACAAAAGCAATTAAACAAACCAACCAACCCTGGTGATTTGTTGTAAGAGGAAAGATATTTTTTCTATTTCTAGACAAAATTATTATCAAAGATAAATATGTAGAACAAGTAAAGCAAAAAGTGAAAACACGTGAGTGTGATAATTGATAGCAAACTGTTCTGGAAAGAAACTGTACAAGCATTATTTAATAACAGAAAACAGCACAAAGCGCTATCTAAAAAAAACCCACAAACCCAACTAAAGTTGTCTGATATTTATAGGATGACTAATTGCTGCAAATGCTTATTAAAGTAATTCGTAATATTTTGAGTTAGGACGCAATGTGTTGGGCGGAAACATGGCTGAACAGGATGGAAACAGACAGGGGAAAGGTGAAGAGATAGGCATGTGGGTGTACAGCATGAAGCACAAAGCACCGTTGATGGCATTGGCAGAGAGAAACTAAAAGCTATCTTGGATGATGACTTGCACTCTTGGCACCCTGAATTCGCCAACAGAAAAGAAGACTGGGCAGAACATTAATAGCAGACACAGGACTGATGGGCGGAAATTGCATACACAGGACTGATGGGTAGACATGGCAGACACAGGACTGATGGGCAGAAATTGCATACACAGGACTGGGCAGAAATGGCATACACAGGACTGGGCAGAAATTGCATACACAGGACTGGGCAGAAATGGCAGACACAGGACTGATGGGCGGAAATTGCATAACCAGGACTGGGTAGAAATGGCAGACACAGGACTGATGAGCTGAAATGGCAGACACAAGACTGATGAGAAGAAATGGCAGACACAAGACTGATGAGTAGAAATGGCAGACACAGGACTGGGCAGAAATGGCAGACACAGGACTGATGAGTAGAAATGGCAGACACAGGACTGATGAGTAGAAATGGCAGACACAGGACTGGGCAGAAATGGCAGACACAGGACTGATGAGTAGAAATGGCAGACACAGGACTGATGAGCTGAAATGGCAGACACAGGACTGGGCAGAAATGGCAGACACAGGACTGATGAGTAGAAATGGCAGACACAGGACTGATTGGCAGAAATGGCAGACACAGAACTGGTGGGAAGAATGGCAGACACAGGATTTGGGGGGCAAAATGGCGACACAGGGCTGGTGGGCAGAAAAGGAGACACAGACTGGTTGGCAGAAATGGCAGACACAGAACTGGCGGGCAGAAATGGCAGACACAGGACTGGTGGGCAGAAATGGCAGACACAGGACTGGTGGGCAGAAATGGCAGACACAGAACTAGGCAGAAATGGCAGACACAGGACTGGTGGGCAGAAATGGCAGACACAGAACTAGGCAGAAATGGCAGACACAGAACGAGGCAGAAATGGCAGACACAGGACTGGTGGGCAGAAATGGCAGACACAGGACTGGTGGGCAGAAATGACAGACACAGAACTAGGCAGAAATGGCAGACACAGAACGAGGCGGAAATGGCAGACACAGAACTAGGCAGAAATAGCAGACACGGAACTAGACAGAAATAGAAGACACAGAACTAGGCAGAAATGGCAGACACAGAACTAGGCAGAAATAGCAGACACAGAACTAGGCAGAAATAGCAGACCCAGAACTAGGCAGAAATAGCAGACCCAGAACTAGGCAGAAATAGCAGACCCAGAACTAGGCAGAAATAGCAGACCCAGAACTAGGCAGAAATAGCAGACACGGGACCAAAAAGCACAAGAATAGATCGTTGTAGCAGCTGGTCTGTTTCTTGTGTCATCCGCACTCTTCACTGCCACAGGCAGTTTACCCCTCAAACACATCTGTGATGTCGTGTAGTGGTGTGTAAAATGCGCGTGTGTGTGAGTGTGTGAGCAGTTGAGTTTTAATATATTACATGTCATTTATTAATTAACCTATTAATTAATATCAATGGCAAATTTTTCTTTTTTAGGGTGAACATCTGGTGTGATCATGAGCTATTTGAATTCACGAATACACACACACACACACACGCACGTACGCACGCACAGAGAGAGAGAGAGAGAGAAAAGAGAGAGGAGAGAGAGAGAGAGAGAGAGAGAGAGAAAGACAGACAGACAGACAGACAGACAAACAGAAACAGAGACAGAGACGGAGACAAAGACAGAGACAGAGAAGAAAAAGAAACATAAAAACAACACAAAAGAGAATGCTAAAATACGGCAATGCATGCCACATGTCCCATCTTTTCTAGTGTTCTTTTCGCTGCAGCGGCAACAGTGACACCAAGACACCCACACTATATGAGGCGGAAAGGCCACGGTAGGGATGTAGAGCAGAACGAGACCCGTCAGTCACCTCACGAGTTGCCCGTGCTTACACGTCACAGATATGATATTCCCTGCTCTGGAACAGCCTGGCCTGGAGACAACGTAAGTTACCTCTGCTCCTGGTGCCAGAGCTGGGGGGGGGGGGGGGGGGGGGGGGGGGGGGGGGGGGTGGGATAAAGGAAGAGGGTGACTGGGGGGGGGGAGGTAAGGGAGGGGTGGGGGGGGGGGTGGGGGGGTTTGAGGGTGGGTGGTGTTTTAAAATGAAGACGAAGAGTGAAATGGTTAGACATTTAACGAAGTACTTGTACGCTGGGGCATCACCCTTTTTTGGGTTGGCTATATCATCGGCAACCACCCCTACCCCCTTTACCACACACGCGCCGCGCGCGCGCGCGCAAAGCACACACATACACACACAAAAACACAACCACACGAACACAAAAGCATGCGCGCAACGCGCCACACACAAAAAAAAAAACCTCACCCCACCTCCTTGTAAACACACATTATGGCGCTAGTCCTCTCACATAACGCACACACTGTAAAAATATATTATGGCCTTGTGCGCGCCGTGCACACACACACACACAACCACACACACACACATACACACACACACAAACCCCACGCTCGCACCACCAGACACACACGACACACACACACACCACAAATACACACGCAGAGAGAGAGAGAGAGAGGGGAGGATTAGGAAGAACGATTCAGAAATGCAAGAACAGGACAGCCTGGCTCCCCTTCCTTTATTCTAATGAAGCGAAGAAGCAAGTTCTCTTCAAATTATACAATCCCAACAATCCTTCCTCCCTTCCCTCCACCACCACCACCACCACCACCACCCACAATGATAATTCTAAGATACAGAAGGATAAGGTTTACTAACAGACGTCAGAAGCACAAAGTTGTTAGGTTGTGAAAGGAGTAGCCTCCGAACGTCTCGGAATTAAATTGTGTGTGTGTGTGTGTTCAGAAACTGGTTGACATTGTAATAATTCTTTTTTCCACAGAAGAAGAAGAAGAAGAAGAAGAAGAAGAAGAGAAGAGAAGAAGAAGAAGAAAAGAAGAAGAAAGAAGAAGAAGAAGAAGAAGAAAAGAAGAAAAAAAGAAGAAAAAGAGAAGAAAAAAGAGAAGAAGAAGAAAAGAAAGAAAGAAAAAGAAAGAAAAAAAAGAAAAAAGAAACAAGAAACAAACAAACAAACAGCGAACCCAAAGTATAAACCCCCAAAAACTGAACGACAAAAGCAAACAAAAACATCCCCCACCGACCCTCCCCCACCCCCCGAATCCCCCCCCCCCCCCCCCACCCCCCCCCCCCCCACCCCACCCCCGAATCCCACCCCCCCCCCCTTCCCGAACATACACATGTGCTTTAAAAAAAACCTAAAAGTTTAAAGTAACCATACACGCACACAAGGGGAAAAGAAAACTGCCATATAAAGTGATACCATTCAGTCATAAGAAAGCTACATTTCAAGAGTAAGAAGAAAAACATTTGAAAGACATACTACACCTTACCACTGTAATTGTAATAGGTCAAAATACCTAGCCAAGAGCAAAAACTCATAGCAAAATTTAATGTGCTTGACAACTGCAGGACAACTTGGGTGAAATGACACCCCAGGTGACACAAAAAGTACCAGTGACACAGGACAAACTATATATAGAAAAAAGAAACTTTCAGCCCTGCCACCACACACACACACACACACACACCCCAACACACACACACACACACACACCACACACACACACACACACACACACAAAGTGCTTGTTCCATTATCCTCGATATAAAAGAATAAAATGAAATAACACACACACACACACACCACACCCCCTCACACCTACACCACACACCACCACCTCACATCACACCTCACACCACCTCACACTACACCTCACATCACACCTCACATCACACCACACCACACCACACTCCACTCTACTACTTTTGGCTGCAAAAGCAGACAAGAGCCGAGTTGCCCCTCATTACAGAGCAGATGATGCCCTGCCAACATCCTGGTTGAGGGGACGGGCTGCCTGTCACCACAGCCCCAGTCACCAACACTGCAGGCCTGACTTGGGCTTACTTACTCACCCTGCTTTATGGCGCTGAGGTGCGGGGCAAAGGGCAGAAAAGAGCTAGCTGTAACTGTCTGCAGCAGCAGCAACAACAGGAGGAATGTGTGGTGCACTCGTCACCGTCAGGGTTCACCTTAAAGTCTGTCACTGCATTCGCAAGTATACACGTCCGCACGCATGCACGCACGTCCGCGCGCGCGCACACACACACACACACACACACTCACACACAGAG
>CM054134.1:534954-542454 GCA_028751875.1 Rapana venosa | reverse complement strand
TCAGCAATGACGAGATTTCTGCGTATGCGACCGTTTTTTGCCCACCCATTAAGGTAGCTGCATTTCGACTTCGGGGACGATGTCTAAGCATGACACCACTGTACATGCCTTTTCATTTTTGTCGTCTGTTCTTACCGGCACGGAATGGTAGAACGGGTTTTAACACGTGCGCAAGATGCTCTGCGTGCGTTCCTACACAGGACCTCGGCTTATAGTCGGTGGTCTAGAGGTAACGCGCCTGTCTAGAAAGCAAAAAGTCCGGGTCGGAAGTGTGCGGTGGTTCGAATCCCGTTTGGGCCCGAAACTTTTCCCCCATCCATTAGACCATGAGTGGTGGTCTGGGCACTAGTCTTTCGGATGAGACGATAAACCGAGGTCCCGTGTGTTACACAAAATTATTCAGCGCACGTAAAAGAACCCACGGCAACAAGAGAGTTGTCCCCGGCAAAACTCCTAGAAAAAAGCCGCTCTGATAGGGAAACAAATACAGTTGCAGACCCCAAAAAAAGGGTGGCGCTGCTCTTGTGGCGACGCGCTCTCCCCGGGGAGAGCATCCCGAATTTCACGCAGAGAAATGTCGTGACTTAAAGTGGTAAAATGAAATGAAAATGAAGGACTGTTGGGGACATGAAGTAGGTACTGATGTGAACTAAGGGGAAATGTCCCCTTGAACGGGTGTCTCAGTGATGGCTCCAACCCGATTTCGATTCCGAGACGTCAAACAGCGACCACAAGGCTCGAGCCACTGATCGTTGCACGGGAGATGGGATAGCCGGGTGGTTAGAGGCATGCATTCGTGATCTGCTGACCGGGGTTCGAATCTCGTTCAAGAGGATTTTTTTTCTCCGGAGTTAACTTCAGTTCCGACTTCACTCCAAGTCCTTCGAATGAGACTATAAACCGAGGTCCCGTGTGCGAACGCACGCAGAACACTTTAAGCACACGTTAAAACCCGTTCCACGTTTCGGAAGAGTAAGGCCATTGTATGCCGGTGAGAATGGATGACAGCATTTACAAAGCTGCACGCACACGGGGACTGGATGAAAAAAGCACATGAGTGCTTATTCCATTGTCCTCGAAATAAAAGATTTCAAAAACCATCTTATCCCGCCCCCAGCTACACTGGATATTGTCACCCCCCCCCCCCCCCCTTCTTTTACGTGTACTATATAATGATGTGTAGCACACGGGACCTCCGTTTATCGTCTCATCCAAAAGACTAGCGCCCAGACCACCACTCATGGTCTAATGGATGGGGGAAAAGTTTCGGTTCCAAACGGGATTCGAACCACCGCACACTTCCGACCGGACTTTCCGCTTTCAAGACAGGCGCGTTACCTCTCGACTACCACCGATCCACGTTATCTTGAAGTCACCGTTACTAGAGACTTCAGATAAAGCATAAACATCCCCAGTATTGCTGACCCAATAAAGATCCAATAGCTTCCTGACATGTTACAGTTAAAAACAAACAAACACCGCATTGTACACGCTGAATAAGGCATCGAGCGTTACAAATTCAATGCTTCCACAAGATATGAAACACCGGACAAGGCATCAACAACATCAGGTGGAGCAATCAGCTCAAGGTGGCATGAAAGTTGCAGCGGCAGGGCCATGATGTATGGAGGTCAGTGGGCACTGTGCTGTGGATAGGGCAGAAATCAAGCAGACAGAAATGGCCCAGGCCGAAATCTTTTGTCGGTTATTGATATAAGCCAAGTGTAGAGGCCTACTTCAAAATATTTATTTCGTTGTAACATGTCATGTTGAGATTGGCTTCAGCCGTGGCAAGCTCTCAACATAACTTGCACCCTTCTGTAAAGGAGATATAAAATCCTCTGAAGTCGGAGTATGGCTACCTATGTGGTGAGGTACTAAAAAAAAGTCATACAAGCAAACTTATCCAGGGTGTATTGTCGATGCTGCAAAAAAGGACATTACAGGGCAGGGCCTCTGCTGACTTGGGGCCATGCGGTGTCTCAGCATTGAAAGCACTCTGTGATCTGCCATTTCTGAAGGAAAAGCAGGATGTATGTCACTGGGTGTGGTGGAAGTGTGGCACTGGCTCGTCACGGTAGACACACAGAGAAAAAAAATTTTTTAAAAGCTCCCCCGCCGCACTCCCTTGCAGGAAATAAACAAACAAACAAATAAAGAAAGAAGCAAAGGAAAGCCTCACTAGAAGCCCTAAAAGGAAAACCAACAACAGAACTTAGATAATTACCAAACTGACTAACTGACATTCACCACAGATCAGGATGGCATTATTCATTAGTTAAGCCAAGCGCTTTGATTTGTTGCTTTACAAGATGCAGCGCTATATGAATTCCATACATTATTACTATTATCATTATTATTATTATCATCATCATCATCATCGTCGGAGTCGTTGTTGTTTTTATTATCATTATTTTCTGGCACAGGTGAAATATCGATCTCTGCTCTCAATACAAGAATAAACACTCCACACATCCACTCCCACCCGCATCTGCATACCCCCCCACCCCATCACCCCAACCCTCTACCACATTACACACACGCATGCACTCACTCACTCACACCCCACACACACACACACACACACCCCACACACACACCACACACACACACACGCCAAGTCAGGTACACACACAAAAAGTAGAGTGTATTTCAATTAAACTTTACTTCGCCTTTTCTTACGGCTGTGACTGCACATTGAACCCTTCAAGTGAAACCGACTGTCTCTCACCCTTGAACACAGCCTTTCAGCACAGTGCGAGCAGTACAGAGGACGTCAGCAGGTGCAGTAAGCCTACAGACTGCAGCAACAGCAACCTGTCGGCTGTCTCTCTGAAGATCAACAGGATGCCAATAGAGCCGCTGTACCCACTGCGACCCAGACTCCTTTGATATTTCAATTGCCACTTTTCGCAACACAATTCTTGCTTGAGAAAAGTAGGTCAGCCAGAGGTTTTTGGGTTTGGTATTATTGGGGGTTGTTTTAGACTGGTGGAAGTGGATTCTCTGTGAGGGAACTCCGGTGCTAGGTCACAGCTGGCTTTCAGGGAGGAGTACGATAAACAGCTCATCTGTAAGTTGCCCAGATGACTGACTACGGAATTAAAGGGTAAACATGAAAAGGGGAAGGGCTTATTTTGAAAGGTAAGGTAAAGGTAAAGGAGTCCCATAACCTATAAGGTCGTAGGGGAGGTAGGAAAGGTAAAGGATCCTCACTTCTCTGGGCCATATTGAGGGTGGGGCGCCATGCTCCCTCCCTCCTGCTTTAGCTTCCCTGACCTAAAGAGGGAGGTACCCATTTTACAGCTGGAACTGTACTTGAAGCCAAGGCGCGCAAACGGTCACCCATCCAACTGGTACACGCTCGACGCGCTTAACTTGGCTGGGGAAAGCGCAAGTGCCCGACCAATGAGCTATCACTCCCATATTTTGAAAGAAGAAGTAAAATAGATAGGAAAACCCTTGGTTTGGACACAGCAGAAAGCTTGCATGCAAACGATTCTTAACTCTGCCAAAAAGGCAATGCTAACAACTAGTTAACGAGAACATCCACGCTGCGTAAACATAGTTAACAACAACATCCTGCTGGTATAAAATAGTAACGAAACACCTTCTGGCAGTAACATAGTGAACGAGAACATCCTTGCTGGCAGTAAACTAAGTGAACGAAAAACCATTGCTGGCAGTAAACATAGTAACGAGAACATCCCTGCTGGCAGTAAACATAGTGAACGAGAACATCCTTGCTGGCAGTAAACATAGTGAACGAAAACATCCTTGCTGGCAGTAAACATAGTGAACGAAAACATCCTTGCTGGCAGTAAACATAGTGAACGAAAACATCCTTGCTGGCAGTAAACATAGTGAACGAAAACATCCTTGCTGGCAGTAAACATTGTTAACAAAAACATCCTTGCTGACAGTAAACATAGTGAACGAAAACATCCACGCTGACAGTAAACATGGTGAACGAAAACATCCTTGCTGTCAGTAAACGAACATAGTGAACGAGAACATCCACTCAGGCTTAATGAATAAAGAACATGAAGGCATCCTGCAGTGCCAGAACAACGGCTCTCCGCTGTGTCACTGTACGTCGTTTCCGGACAGTCACGCTGCAGTCCATCAAAAGTGCGGGGCTAACTGCTGCCTTGACTTATCCACAGACGCTGCTGCAGCGCTAATGCGGAACACTGGCGTGTGCCGATGCTATCCTTCAAAAAAACAGAACACTTGTAACGCCACAAAACAGTCAATAAAGTTTTCGATAGTCAAAGACAAGTAGGCAGATTTTCCATTCCCTTAATGATGATGATGATGACGATGACGATGATTGTGATGATTATGATAGCCAAAAAAATAAGAGTAATAGCACTGATGATAAAAACATGTCGAGACCAAACGATTTGGTAGTTATTGATGTAACCAAATTGCCCAAGCCTATATCAAAATATCATCATGCTGTGAAATGCTAGGTTGAGATTGTTTTCAGCCCTGACAAGCTCTTGGAATGAAAACCTGTACCTCGCTAGAAGTAGAAAGAAAGCTCTGAAGTGGGAGTATGGCTGCCTATATGGCAAAATACTTGAAAAGAGCCACTCATACACGCAAAATTCTCATCCGGTGTGCACTTCAAGTCTCGCAGAGATGACACCAAGGTTGGAAAGCTGAAGCATGCCAAACAATAACAACAACAACAACAACTAGAGCAACAACAACAAGAGCAACGATAAAAAGGATACTACTAATAGGGACGATGATATAGTCCCTGCCCTTATCAGGGATAACATCATGATAGAATATTTATATATAAAAAAAACACCAACCAAAAATTAACTTTAAAAAAACAACCTGCAAACAAAAGATTAAAAAAAAACACCGAACAGGAAAACAATAAAATAAGAAAAAAAATCACACGCGCAGAAAGACCCAAATGATGATAATAATTTTTTTTAAACCAGGCATGGAAACAAACAGCAAACGAAAGCATAGCGATTCGAGCAACTGAAAACACCATCCCACCACCATTAATTAATCAACAAAAAATCATATAAGTCATAACATTGAGAGAGAGAGAGAGAGAGAGAGAGAGAGAGAGAGAGAGAGAGAGAGAGAGAGATTGTGTGAAGAGGTTATCCCAGAACAAAGAGAGCGTTGCACTGGGTGTACCTGTCGGGTGCTTGTCACTCTCACAACCACTTTGGTCTGAAGTGTCTGTCTCTCAGGACTACCAACGCACGGCCAATACAAACAGCCACCAGAGGTCTCCTCCACCCATTGATGTAACGCTCTGGCCTCAAAGCAGGCTGATTAGTATACAGAAAAAGGGGGGTTACTCTGAAGTTTATTGGCTCTTTGCCCGCAAGGTGATTTTGACATACCCGCAATCTCCCCCCCCCCCCCCCCTCTCTCTCTCTCTCTCCCCTCAAGTACATAAATTATACCCCCAGATAAAACCAGCAGATAAAACCGAAGCCATGCATTTAGGGACCAAACACAAACTCTCTGTTATAACAGCTTCAATAGAATTCGGCAATACGTCTGTCCCTCTATCCACTGTAGTGAAATATCTAGGGGTAGTTATCCATAACACACTCTCCATGCAAAAATTCATCACCCAAACCTGCCAGTCGTGCTACTATCAATTACGGCGCATAAGTGCAGTTCGAAAGTATCTGTCCACTGATGCAACATCCAAACTAGTCACATCTCTCATTCTCTCACGTCTGGACTATTGCAATTCTCTTCTGGCTGGTCTGCCAGCATCATCTATCCACCCTCTTCAACGTATTCAAAACTCTACAGCTTGACTAGTCCTCAGAAAGAAAAAATCTGAGCACATTACTCCTCTCTTGCGATCTCTCCACTGGTTGCCTGTGCCACAGAGAGTAAACTATAAGATCTGTACCCTCTGTTACAAATGTCTCCACAAAACAGCCCCTTCCTACCTCTGTGAATGTCTTCACTTGTACACTCCTTCTCGTTCCCTTCGCTCTGCTGCAGATACCTTGTGCTTAAGAATACCTAGATTCAACCAGTCCACTGTTGGCCGTCGCTCTTTCTCAGTTTCTGGTCCAGTCATCTGGAACGACCTCCCTCTCTCCCTTCATCAAAAACCTACTTATGATGCTTTTAAATCCAGCCTAAAGACGCATTTATTTCAAACCTAAGATTCTCCCCTCTTGTTTCATCTCATTTCTGTCCCTGCCCTCAACAACCCCCCCCCCCCCCCCCATCACCCTGCCCGAGTGTACAACCTTTGTGTGTGTGTGTGTGTGTGTGTGTGTGGGCGCGCGCGCGTGTGTGTGTGTTTACATTTGAAGTTGTAAAAAAACCTCTTAATTGTGCGCGTGTGTGTTTACATTTAAATTTGTAAAAATCTTTAATTGTAAATGGCTGTATGTGAAAGACTAGGATGAATGAAAGCGCTTTGATTTGTGTTTTGCAAGATATAGCGCTGTATAAATTCCATGTATTATTATTATTATTAAGTTATACTTCATTTTCTTTGCCTCTTCCATTTTTGCACCTCAAAGTGTATTTGTGGCCTAAGGCCGATGTACATTAAACGATTTTAGAGTTCAGAGTTCAGAGTTCTCTCTCTCTCTCTCTCTCTCTCTCTCTCTCTCTCTCTCCATGATGGTTCATAGACTGAATGTGATTCATCTTTTATTGCTTCCTCTTTGTATACTGATAAAATGCAACTGGAATGTACAGACGATTTTCTATGTAATAACCACTTTCCATTCACGTTATCTTTCATAATAACATTAATCTTTCATTTCTGGACTCAGCATTCGAAGAAGACAAAGCTCTCAAGATGCAGATTGGGAGTTATTTCAAATACATTTTTTTAACGTTCATTGATACCACAATGATAGACGATGATATACCAGCTGCCATGATACAATAGTTAGCCTAGCGTGTTGGGTGCCTGGCTGGAAGGTCGCGGGTTCGAATCCCGTCAGAATCATAGGGACTTTATTTTGACTCCAGCCAGCTCCTATCCATAGTGGGTTTGCTATGGGCTCTTTGAGAAGACTGGGACCACACAGTCGAGCTTCATCCACTTTACGGATGCGATTTTGAGAGTGTTGCTCAAATTATCTGGCCAACACTACAGGTGTCTGTATCTCTCGGTACGGTCGACACCGGGATGTATTATGATAGGAAGCGCAGGGTACAGTCCTGTAAAGTTTTCTCAAAGCAGGTGCACTTCCATATCATCATTGCTAAGTCGTTATCATATTTTTTATATTGAGGATAATATCATCACCATTGAGCATCATCTATCTATCTATCTGTCCCGTAGTCTGACGACCGTGGGGGCACCCTCAAAGACTCAGCAACCAGTTCCCTCCATTCTTCTCTCTGTTCTGCCTTTCTCAGGGTTTTGTTGAGTTCTAGGCCTGTCCATTCACTGATGTTATCCTCCCAGCTCTTCCTTGGTCTGCCTCTTCTTCTTCCTCCTTGGACAGTGCCTTGCAAAACTGTCTTTGT
>CM054134.1:531322-534454 GCA_028751875.1 Rapana venosa | reverse complement strand
TTCATTCTTCTTCTTCTTCTCGCATCTTCTTCGCTTCTCTTCGCTTCTCTTCTTGCATTTCTTCTTCTCTTCTTCCTCCTTTCGTTCCTTCTCCTTCTTCTTCTTCCTTCTTCTTCTTCCTTCTTCTTCTTCGCATTCTTCTTCTTCTTCTTCGCATTCTCTTTCTTCTTCTTCTTCGCAATTTTTTCTTTTGCATTCTTCTTTCCATTCTTTTTCTCTTCTTCTTCTCCTTCTCCTCCTCCTCCCTTCCTCCTCCACCTCTTTCCTCCTTCTCTCCTCCTCCTCCTCCTCCTCCTCCTCCTCCTCCTCCTCCTCCTTTCTTTTTCTTCTTCTTCTTCGCATTCTTCCTTCGCATTCCCTTCTTCTTGCATTCTTCTTTTTCTTCGCATTCTTCTTTGCATTCTTTTTCTTCGCATTCTTCTTCTTCGCATTCTTCTTCTTCTTCCCTTCTTTCTTCTTTCTTCTTCTTCTTCTTCTTCTTCTTCTTCTTCTTCTTCTTCTTCTTCTTCTTCTTCCTTCTTCGCTTTCTTCGCGTTCTTCGCGTCTTCTTCTTCTTCGCGTTCTTCTTCGCATTCTCCTCCTCCCCTCCTCCTCCTCCTCCTCCTCCTCCTTCCCTTCTTCTTCTCGCATTCTTCTTCGCCCGCATTCTTCTTCTTCTTCTTTGCATTCTTCTCTTGCATTCTTCGCTTCTTCGCATTCTTCTTCTCTCGCATTCTTCCTCTTCTTCGCGTTCTTTCTTGTTTCTTCGCATTCTTCTTCTTGTCTTCTTCTTCTTCTTTTTCGCATTCTTCTTCTTCGCATTCTTCTTCTTCTTCTTCTTCTTCTTCTCTCTTCTTTTCTCTTCTTTTCTCATCTTCTTCTTCTTCTTTCTTCATTCTTCGCATTCTTCATTCGCATTCTTCTTCGCATTTCTCTTCTTCGCATTCTTCTTTCTTCTTCTTTCTCCTTCTCTCTCTTCACCCTCCTCCTCCTCCTCTCCTCCTCCTTCTTTCTTCTTTTCGCATTCTTCTTCGCATTCTTCTTCTTCGCATTCTTCTTCTTCGCATTCTTCCCTTCTTCTTCTTTGCATTCTTCTTTGCATTCTTCTTCTTCGCATTCTTCTTTTTCGCATTCTTTCTTCTTCTCATTCTTCTTCTTCTTCTTCTTTCTTTTTTCTTTCTTCTTTTCTTTTCTTTCTTCTTCTTCTCTTTTCTTCTTCTTCTTCTTCTTCTTCTTCTTCTTCTTCTTCGCGTTCTTCTTCTTCTTCGCGTTCTTCTTCTTCTTCGCGTTCTTCTTCGCATTCTTCTCTCTCTCTCCTCTCTCCTCCTCCTCCTTCTTCTTCTTCGCATTCTTCTTCGCATTCTTCTCCTTCGCATTCTTTTCTTCTTCTTTGCATTCTTCTTCGCATTCTTCGCATTCTTCGCATTCTTCTTCTTCTTCGCATTCTTCCTCTTCTTCGCGTTCTTCTTGTTTTTCGCATTCTTCTTCTCGTCTTCTTCTTCTTATTCTTTTGCATTCTTTTCTTCGAATTCTTCTTCTTCTTCTTGCATTCTTCGCATTTTCTTCCATTCTTCTTCGCATTCTTCTTCTTCGCATTCTTCTTTTTCTTCTTCTCCTCCTCCTCCACCTCCTCCTGCTTCCTCCTCCTCTCCTCCTTCTTCTTCTTGCATTCTTCTTCGCATTCTTCTTCTTCGCATTCTTCTTCTTTCTTCGCATTCTTCTTTGCATTCTTCTTCTTCGCATTCTTTTCTTCGCATTGGTTCTTCTTCGCATTCTTTTTTTGCATTATTCTTTTTCGCATTCTTCTTTTCTTCTTTCTTGCTTTCTTTCTTCTTCTTCTTTCTTTTCGCGTTCTTCGCGTTCTTCCGTTCTTCTTCTTCTTCGCGTTCTTCTTCGCATTTTTTTTTCTCTACCCCTCCTCCTCCTCCTCTCTCTCCTCCTTCTTCTTCTTCGCATTCTTCTCGATTCTTTCTTGCATTACTTTTTTCTTCTTTGCATTCTTCTTCGAATTCTTCGCATTCTTCTTCTTCTTCGCATTCTTCCTCTTCTTCGGTTTTTTCTTGTTCTTCGCATTTTCTTCTTCGTCTTCTTGCTTTCCTTTATTTGTTCGCATCTTCTTCTTTCTTCTTCTGCATTCTTCGCATTCTTCGTCGCATTCACTTCTTCGTCAATTCTTCTTCTCTCCATTCTCTTCTTCTTCTATCTTCTCTTCTTCTTCTTCTTCTTCTTCTCTCCTCCTCCTCCTCCTCCACCTCCTCCTCCTCCTCCTCCTCCTCCTTCTTCTTCTTCTTCTTCTTCTTCGCATTCTTCTTCTTCGCATCTTCTTCTTCGCATTCTCGCATTCTTCTTTGCATTTCTTCTTCTTTCTTCTTTCTTTCTTCTTTTCTTTCTTTCTTCTTTCTTCTTCTTCTTCTTCTTCTTCTTCTTCTTCTTCTTCTTCTCTTCTTCTCTTCTTCTTCTTCTTCTTCTCTTCTTCTTCTTCTTCTTCTTCTTTCTTCTTCTTCTTCTCTTTCTTTCTTTTCTTTCTTTTTATTTTTTCTTTCTTTCTTTCTTCTTCTTCTTCTTCTTCTTCTTCTTCTACTTCTTCTTTTTCTTGGTGGTGGTGGTGGTGGTGGTGTGGGGTGGTGGTGCTGGTGCTGCTGCTGTTGTTGTTGCTGTTGCTGTTGTCATTGTTATTGTTATTGTTTTGGTTTTGTTTTTGTTTGTGTGTGGAGGGGGGGGGGGGGGTGGGGAAATTGAATCCTTTGGTTTTGGGTGAGTTTTACGGATTATTGTTGTTTTCTTTCTTGTTTGGGCTGTTGTTTGTTTGGGGTGGGGAGGTTTTTTTGGGGGAGAAGGCAATTGAGTGCCTGTTGTTGTTGTTGATGCTGTTGCTGCTGCTGCTGTTGTTGTCATTGCTGTTGTTGTTGTTGCTTCTGTTGTTATTGTTTTGGTTTGTTTGTGTGTGGGGTGAGGGGGTGGGGGTAACGGAGTCCTTGGTTTGGGGAGTGTTACGGATTTTTGTTGTTTGCTTTTCTTGTTTGGGTTGTTGGTTGGTTGTTTGGGTGGGGAGGGATTTTGGGGGGAGAAGGCAATTGAATCTCTATTGTTGATGCTGTTGTTGCTGTCGTTGTTATTGTTTTTGGCTTATTTTTTTGTTTGTGTGTGTTGTGT
>CM054134.1:518822-528822 GCA_028751875.1 Rapana venosa | reverse complement strand
TCTATGTGTCAGTCTGTCTGTCAGTCTGTCTATCTGTCTGTCGGTGTTCGTCTGACTATCAAACCCTTTATTCGCGATTCTTCGTTTTTTTTCTTTGTGTTTTCTTGTCAGATTGCGCTCTCTGTCTTTCTCTCTGTCTGTGTCCTTATCTCTGTGAGTCTCTCCTCTGTCTCTCATCTTCTTTCTTTCTCCTTTTCTCCCGCCGGATCCCTCTCTCCTCTCTCTCTTATTCTTCTATCTAACTCCTTCTCCTCTGCTCTTCTTCTTTTTCCACTTCTCTTCTTCTTCCTTATTCTTCTTCTTCTTCTTCCTTTCTTCTTACATCTTCTCTTCTTCTTCTTCTTCATTCTTCTCTTTTTTGCATTCTTCTTCTTCTTTGCATCTTCTTTGCATTTCTTCTTCTTCTTTGCATTCTCTTCTTCTTTGCAGTCATCTTCTCTTCTTTGCATTCTGCTTCTTCTTCTTCTTTTTGCATCTTCTTCTTCTTGCATTCTTTCTTTACATTCTTTGCATTCTTCTTCTTCTACTTCTTCTTCTTCTCTTACTTTCTTCTTCTTCTTCTTCTTCTTCTCTTTCCTTTCTTCTTCTTCTTCTTCTTCTTCTTCTTCAAGTCGGCGTGTGGTTGATTGCAGATTTTCTAATTTATCATTCATGAGAGTTTTGTAAGAGGCCCCCAAAAAACAAAACAGTTATTCCGACCGCTTGCCAGGCTTAGCCCGAAACGTAATATTGCCAGTAGTGTGTCTGTTAATGATGACAAAAATTGTAGAGCGGGAAGTAAATTTCATCAGGATTAAAATACTCGTGTGCTCTTCAGAGAGACAGAGGGAGAGAGAAAGAGGAAGGGAGGGGGGAGAAGAAAGAGGAAGGGAGGGGGGAGAGAGAAAGAGGCAGGGAGGGGGGAGAGAGAAAGAGGAAGGGAGGGGGAGAGAGAAAGAGGAAGGGACGGGGGGAGAGAAAAGAAGAGGGGGGGAGAGAGAAAGAGGAAGGGACGGGGGAGAGAGATAAGAGGAAGGAAGGGGGGAGAGAGAAAGAGGAAGGGAGGGGGGATAGAGAAAGAGGAAAGGGACGGGGGGGGGGGGAAGAGGAGAAAGAGGAAGGGAGGGGGGAGAGAGAAAGAGAAGGGACGGGGGAGAAGAAAAGAGGAAGGGAGGGGGAGAGAGAAAGAGAAGGAGGGGGGAGAAGAAAGAGAAGGGTACGGGGGAGAGAGAAAGAGGAAGGGACGGGGAGAGAGGAAAGAGGAAGGGACGGGGAGAGAGTGGTGGAGGGGGGGGGGGGGTCGGAAGGGGGAGAGAGAGGGGAGAGAGAGAAAGAGGAAGGGACGGGGGAGAGAGAAAGAGAAAGGGACGGGGAAGAGAGAAAGAGGAAGGGACGGGGAGAGAGTGGGGGAGGGGGGGGGGTTCGGAAGGGGGAGAGAGAGAGGGAGAGAGAAAGAGAACATTATTAGTGTTGTGCACATGGAGTGAAACTCTTATCGGAACACACATCGGTGGCCATGGTGGTGGTGGAATCACAGAGGTTCTGTAGATGAGAATGGCTGTGCTGGCAGTTGCTGCTTATCTGCCTGCTGCATCGAAGATTAGCTAGAGACTTCATCCCTATTAATTGTTTCTTCTTCTTCTTCTCCTTCTTCTTCTTCTTCTTCTTCTTCTTCTTCTTCTTCTTCTTCTTCTTCTTCTTCTTCCTTCTTCTTGCTTCTTCTTCAGACTTCTCCTTCTTCAGAATTCTTCAGATTCTTCTCCTTCTCTGCTTTCCCTTCCCCCCCCCTTCTTTCTTCTCTACCTTCTTCTCCTTCTCCTCCGCCTCCTTCTTCGCATTCTTCGCAATTTCTCTTCTTCGCAATCTCCTGTTTGCAATTCTTCTGCTGCTTCTCTTCTCCCTCGTCCACCCCCTCCTCCTAATTTTTTGTCCTCGTTTTTTCCTCCCCCACCCCCCCCCTTTCTTTCTTCCTCGTCCCTTATTTTCCTCCCCCCTCGTCCTTTTTCTTTTTTCACCGTTTTCGTCTCTTTCGTTTCCTTCTCCTCCTCCTCCTCCTCCTCCCTTTCCTTCGTCCGTCTTCCTCTTCTTCTGCTCCGTCTCCTCCTCCTCCACCTTCTTCTTCTTCTTCGCAATTCACTTCCTACTTCTTTTCTTTCCTTTCTCTTCTTTCTTCTTCTTCTTCTCTTCTTCTTCTTCTCTTCTTCTTCTTCTTCTTTCCTTCCTTCTCTCTTCTTCTCCTCCTCATCACATCAGCATCATCATCATCAATCATCATCAATTCATCATCAATCACCACCTCTTCTCTTTTTCTTCTCCTTAGTGACCGCACCCCCCCCCCTTCCTCCCCCTCACACTTTCTTTCTTCTTCTTCTTCTTCTTCGTTCCTTTCTTCTTCTTCTTCTTCTTCTTCCTCTTCTCCTCTTCTTCTTCTTCCTCCCCATCATCATCATCATCACCACCTTCCTTCCTTCTTCTTCTCCCTTAGTGTCCTCCCCCCCCCTTCCCTCCCCCTCCTCTTTCTTCTTCTCTCTTCTTCTTCCTTCTCTTCTTCTTCTTCTTCTTCTTCTTCTTCTTCTTCTTCTTCTCTCAATGCTGGTAATGAATCTGCCGTTGTATACGAGCGTGTCTGGCGTTGCAGTTGGCAGCTGTTATGAGAATCCTTTCCGGTGTGTGTAAACATGTATTGAAATATCTTTATTGTTATGGGCGTGCTCGTTTCGTGCAAAAGTGTGCTGTACATGTTAAGCTCTGTCTGTCTGCATCTCTCTCACTCTCTTTCTATCTCTTTGTCTCTCTATCTGTCTCCTTCTCTCCTTCTCTCTGTGTGTCTCTGTTTCTCTCTTTCTCTGTCTGTCTGTCTCTTTCTCTCTCTCCTCTCTCACCCCCTCTCCCTCTCTGGTCTGTCTGTCTGTCTCTCTCTCTCACTCTCTCTCTCTTCCCTCTCTCCTTCTCTCTCCCCCTCTTCCCTCTCTGCCTGTCAACTATCTTCTGTCGTCCTCGTAACTCTATTTTGGAGGGGGGGGGGGGGGGGGGGGGGGGGGGGGGGGGGGGGGGAGAGACAAACAGACATATGAAGTAGAAGTAGAAATGTCTCTGTAGGGCAGACTGGGTGACCCACAAGCAAGTAAAGACCCAACATGCAGCAGACAGACAGGTACACAGTCATACAGACGGAGCCATCACACCAGACACTGGTATCGGTGTCGCATATTGGAGTGGAGTGTGTTTTATTATCGTCACAATATCGGTGGTCTAGAGGTAACGCGCCTGCCCTAAAAGGTAAAGGTAAAGGAGTCCCATAACCTATAAGGTCGTAGGGGAGCGAGGCGTCAGAGACCTCACTTCTCTAGGGGCCAGCATATTGAGGGCGGCGCCCATCTCCTCTCCCTCGCTGCTTTACCTTCCCTGACCCTAAAGAGGGCAGGTTATAAAAACCCCCATTTACAGCTGGGTGAACTGGGGGAACTGTACTGAAGCCAAGGCGCGCAAACGGTCACCCATCCAACTGATAACCACGCTCGACGCTGCTTAACTTGGCTGGGGGAAAGTGAGTGCTCCGACCACTGAGCTATCCCGGCGCCTGCCCTAGAAAGCAAAAAGTCCGGATGAGAAGTTTGCGGTGATTCGATCCCTGTTTGGGCACAGAACTTGTCCCCCATCCACTTGACCATGAGTGGTGGTGCGGGTATTAGTCTTTCGGATGATGCAATAAACCGAGGTCCCGTGTGTTACATGAAATTACATAGCACACGTAAAAGAACCCACGGTAACAAGAGAGTCGTCTGTAGAGAAAAGCTACTCTGATAGGGAAGCAATTACAGTTGCAGACAAGAAAACAAATAATAATGGGTGGCGCTGCTCTTGTTGCGGCGCGCTCTCCCCGGGGAGAACGGCCCGAATTTCACGCAGAGAAATCTGCCGGGACGTAAAGTGGTATGAAGTGAAATGAAAATGAATAAAATGTTATTGTTGAAATCACGGGCCTTCTAAGAGAGGTCCTGTGCAGGCAATCACAGCTATAACACACCCGCTGCTGGAGGCTTCTGGTGCTGTCTTTCTCTCCTCTTCGCTTTCTGCTGGTGCAAATGGTATCAAGGGGGGACGGGATAGCCTAGTGGTTAGAACATTGCGCTCGCAATCTGACGACCCCAGTTCGATTCCCGTTGAAGGGGATTATTTTCCCCTGGAGTTAACATCAGTGCAGACTCCATTCTCCCCAAAAGATCTTCGGATGAGACTATAAACCGAGGCCCCGTGTGCGAACGCAGGCAGAACATCTTGCGCACACGTTAAATCCTGTTCCGCTTTCCGTACGCGTAGGCCATTGTGTGCCGGTGGGAACAGATGACATAATTTACAAAAAACCGCATACACACGGGAACTAGATGTAAAAAAAAAGCAAATAAGTGCTTATTCCATTATCCTCGACATAAAAGACTAAAATAAATAAATAAAAAGGGTTTATTTGCACTGCCTTTGTCAACGAGGAAACTCGTTAATTTTGCAGCTTTTTAAAAAAATGTTTTTGACAGTGACTCTGGGTCCTCTCGTCAAAATGAAAACTAGTTCCTCTTGCTAGTTTTTGTCTGATTTTTGTATTCTTGCAGTTCGTATTCTTGCGTCTTGATCTGTGTACATTCATTTTGAGGTTTTTCATGGCTATGGGTGTTTTGATATTTTGACTGAGGGAGAAAGCAGCTTGTGCATCTGTCTGTCGGTTCGTTGTTCTGCGTTACTGGATTTGTGTTCCCTTTCCCTGCAGTTGTCTGCACTTGTCTTTTCTCTGCTTTCCTCATTAAGCCCCCGTGGAGTTTTTTCTGTGTCGGTGGCCCTGTTTAGGCCTGCCCCTGTCTGTCTGTCTGTCTCTGTCTGCCTGTCTGTCTCTTTCTTTCTCTCTCTCTATCTCTCTCTCTCTCTTCACTATCAGTGCCGACTCCACTCTCCCCAAAAGTCCTTCGGATGAGACTATGAACCGAGGTCCCGTATGCGAACGCACGCAGAACATCTTGCGCACATGCTAAAACCCGTTCCGCTTTTCGGAAGTAGGCCATTGTGTGCCGGTGGGAACGGATGACAAAATGTATAAAACTGCATACACACGGGGACTGGATGAAGAAAAGCACATGAATGCTTATTCCATTATCCTCGAAATAGAATAATAAAATAACAAATCTCTCTCTCTCTCTCTCTCTCCTCTCCCTCCTCTCGATCTCACTCTTCTCTCTCCCTCCTCTCTCTCTTCTCTCTCCTCATCTCTCTCTCTCTCTCTCTCTCTCTCTCTCTCCATCTCTCTAAGAGACATGCATGCGTTAAGGAAAGGTAGGTATGTGTCATTAACTTTTCTTTTCCATTTCTAAACCAGCCACAGTGATAAACGGTGAGCAAGTAAAGAATGTATCATCTGACTTGTTCTATGTGTCCTTTCTCTCGGGGAATTTTCAGATGAGCGGCACTTACATGAACGAGTGTGTTGAAGGGGGGGGGGGGGGGGGGGGTGGGGGGGGGGGGGGGGGGGGGGGGGGGGGGGGTGGGGGGGGGGGGGGGGGGGGGGGGGGGGGGGGGGGGGTGGGGGGGGGGGGGGGGGGGGGGTATTTTTATTTTATTTTACTCTTTGATATCGAGATAGGGAATAAGCACGGTAGTCTTTTTTTTCATCCAGTTCCCGATGTATGCGGTTTTGTAAATTGTCATCTGTTCCCACCGGCAACACAATGGCCTACTCGTACGAAAAGCGGAAACAGATTAATAACGAGTGTGCAGATGTTCTGCGTGAGTTGGCAAACACGGGGCCTCGGTTTATAGACCTCATCCGAAGGACTTTTGGGGAGAGTGGGAGTCTGCAATGATGTTAACTCCAGGGGAAAATATCCCCTGAACAGGAATCGAACCGGGTCATCAGATTCCAGCGCAATGTTCTAACCACTAGCTATCCCGCCCCCCCCCCCCCCTCCTGTGTGTGTGTGTGTGTGTGTGGTGTGGGTGTTGGTGTGTGTGTGTACACAGCACGGTGTGTGGAGTGTGTGTGTGTGGTGTGTGTGTGTACGCCACGAATGGAAGTGCATATGTGTTGGATACACTTGTGTTGTGTGAAATTATTGAAACAAAATTTTTGTCATTAAGTCATACTCCTATTTTTAGACTCCTTTAATATGAAGAAAGCTTCGGTTATATTATTTGGCATCGTTAATATCTTAAACTGTTCATTTTTTTCTGTTTCAGAATTCATGTTTATGCTTTCTATTTCATAAATTTGATTATAGCGATTGATTAATTTATGTGCAAACTACCCCTCTCCCTACAACACACACACACACACACCACACTTTCCCGTCTGATATCACTATTTAGTGGAAGGACGTTAAACTGAAGACCTACCTTGTGTTGTGAGTGTGTCTGTGTGTGTGTTCTGTTTTTTAAAAAAAAAAATTATTTATTTATTTTATTATTATATATCGCGTGCTTGTACTGTCTTTACCCAACAGGCAAACCTCAGCGATGCTGGCAATAACTGTGCTGACCCTTGTCACCCTGTGGTGGCAGCTGTACAAAGCCAACGGACAGTGACTGACCGCTATGAAGGGGAAGAGGTCACCCACACCGCAGGAGTCCTAGCCCTAAAACCATGACTCAGCCCACCCTCCTAACTACTTGTTACAGAGCTCTGAATCTGCTGCCCGTGTTTGCGGGATTGTGTCGTTTTGTAGCTGTGTCCCCTAGTCTGTTTAACTGAAACAGAGAGAGGCAGCCTGTCCAGGGTACAGAGAAACATCGATGATGTCATACTTCTTTTGTACCGGAGTTGGGTCGTCAAGAGTCTTATTAGTAATGCTGATGGAGGTTTTTTTTTTAAAATATCCTTTAAAAACAAGTGTATTACCTACCTATCATCATATCCCCCGCATGTCTTCTTCTCCTTTCTGTAATGTCAGTTCAGTTCTGTTCTCATTTTCTTTCATTTTATGTTTTATTTTCTCCGCCACATTCTCTGTTCCTGAACGTTCCGCCCGTACTGCTCATTTTCAAACTCTTCGCCTCAGCCATACCCAGATCGTCATGTTGCATCCTCAAGACAGAAGTCCCGGGAAGCCGTCAACGTTAAGCTGTCTTGGAGCCACCATCAGAGTAGTTTATACGCTGCTGCTGGGTCACTTTGCTAACACATGCAGGACACTACCTACTTAGCTCCCTACTGACGAGAGTGATAGCTCAGTAGCAGAGCCGGATTGCGTGAGACGCCCACCCAGGGTAGTGACTACGACGATGTCTCTCTAACCACATTCTCCCGTAAACCTCCAACCCCAAAGGCCACAACACAAACTCTCCACAAGCACATAAGTGTCTGGGAAAACTGAAACTGGGGTAGCCATGAAACCAGAGCAACCGGAACCACCGAATCAGATGATCAATAAGGATGATGCTATGGAAGTGCATATGCTTTGAGACTACTTGACAGGGTTGTATTCTACGCTTCCTATTATAATATATCCCAGCTTCAACCAGGCCCGAGAGATAGACGTCTGCAGTGTTCGTCAGGCAATTTGAGCAACACTTTCAAAAGCGCATCCATAAAGTGGATAACTGTGTGGTCCCAGTCTACCCTATGGACCATTGCAAACTCAGTCTGGGTAGGAGCCGGCCAGATCCGAAAAATCCTTATGACTCTTATGGGATTCGAATCCGCAATTTTCCAGTCCGTAACCCAAGGTACTAACCATTGCGCCATGGCGGCTTGTCAGTTCTGTGTCATGCAATCCTTATAAAAAAAAATTGGGATGGGGAGATTATAATACTAATTATTGTAAGTATTTAAAGATTCCGGGCACACATATCACGTTGTTTCAACTTAATACAGTTTCAAAGTAATGTACACATAATACGATGTTTAAGATATCCGATTAATGTCATGGTAATGTCCACTTATATCACTTCAGCATGTTTCAAAAGTTATGACACTGTGTTGATGACTGCTCATCTCAAGGAAGGAAAAGGAATTATCCAGGCCTGGCCTGATTAGATTTTCGGCTCCTGGATGAGCCTGCGTCAGAGGTCCCGGCGGTGATTGAGGAAAGGAAAGGAATTGCGAAAACAAGAAATCGAGAAGAGGAGAACTGCTAGTAGGCTACTTAAGTGGAAAACTGACATTCTTTTCCATGTTAACCGTTAATGTAGATTCTTCGATCTTCTGACATTCTTTTCCATGTTAACTATTAATGTAGATTCTTCAATCTTCTGACATTCTTTTCCATGTTAACTGTTAATGTAGATTCTTCAATCTTCTGACATTCTTTTCCATGTTGACCGTTAATGTAGATTCTTCAATCTTCTGACATTCTTTTCCATGTTAACCGTTAATGTAATTCTTCAATCTCTGACATTCTTTTCATGTTAACCGTTAATTGTAGATTATTCCAATCTTCTGACATTCTTTTTCCATGTTTGACCGTTAATGTAGATTCTTCAATCTTCTGACATCTTTTCCTTGTTAACCGTTACTGTAATTCTTCAATCTTCTGACATCCTTTTTCCATGTTAACTGTTAATGTATATTCTTCAATCTTCTGACATTCTTTTCCTGTTGACTGTTAATGTAGATTCTTCAATCTTCTGACAGAGTCACGATTTCAAATGTTTGAAAGATTGCCAATATTGAAGGCCGCCTCCTCGTAACACACCTCCAATGTTCTCTGGCACAAGTCCTTTAATGACGACCTTGTCACGGTTCCCTTGTCATAGTGGTCAGGCACCATAGTCACCTTTTCCCATTATAATGACTTTTATTGTGTTCTTAACCGTCATCACGTTGTTATCATGTTTTATATTGTTCTTGCCCATCATCACGTTGTTATCACGTTTTATTTTGTTCTTGCCTGTGATCACGTTGTTATCATTTTTTATATTGTTCTTGCCTGTTATCATGTTGTTATCAACGTGATTGCAATGACTGTGTTCCCTGTCATGATATTTGTTATTACCTTGATATTTTTCTGGCTATATTTGCCTCAAATATTGTTCTTTATGACTTCCAGTGATTAGTGCGTCCCCTCTGTGGGTGTGGTGTGTGTGTGTGTGTGTGTGTGTGTTGTTGTTGTGAGTGTGTCTGGACGTGTGTGTGTTGCTGCAGACTATGTGGGTGCCTGCAGATTTATCAGGTTTCTTAGGGTATGAAACGAGAAATTGTTCACAACTGTACAATGTGATGATTTTGTATATATGAATTCTGACCCAAAATAAGTATCGCATGAATGTGTGTGTTGATTTATTTATTTTATTTTATTGTTTATTTCGAGGATAAGGGAATTAAGCACCTCATGTACTTTTTTCATCCAGTTCCGTTGCATGCGAGTTTTAGTAATTTTGGTCATCCAGCACATAATGACCACTCTTCCGGAACTGGGTATTAACGTGTTGCACAAGAGTTCTGCGTGCGTTTTCGCACAACGGGACCTCGGTTTATTAGTTTCATTCGAAGACATTTGTGAAGCAAGTCTGCTCTATTCACTCCAGAGGAAAAAATCTCTGAACGGGATTCGAACCCGTGTCAGCAGTCACGAAACGCAATGCGCATTACTTTAACAACCAGGCCTAAATAAATATTTATTTAATTATCATCCCCCCCCTTCTCAATGGTGGAGATCCAGCGGTTACCCTGTGTGAGTGTGTCTTCATTTTACGTCTGTTCACTAAAGTGATATAAGACGATGGAGCAGGGGGAATTGGTGGATGGGGGGGGGGGGACATAATGAGATAAGGGCGTTTAAGTAAATAGCTACGTGTTGGAATGAATGCAACCTTAAAAATTATTCCAATCTATATAAATAAATAGTATGTTGCAAAAAACATGGCATAGAACTTTCAAAATTTAACAAAAACCCACAACAATTGAATGAAAAATAATAAACTCTAATGTTGGAAAAAACAAACAATTTTTGAACTACTTGATAACGGCAGGCTGTGAAACAAGCAAAATGTAGATTCCCACACGACCATAACTGTTTCAAAAAATAGAAAACTGGGGATTTGT
>CM054134.1:513465-518322 GCA_028751875.1 Rapana venosa | reverse complement strand
CATGAAAAAGGCAAGAACAATAAAAAAAATGATAACAACGGATCAAGGCAAGAACAAAATAAAACGGTAACAACGTGATAGGGAAAAGAACAATATAAAACATATAACAACGTGAGACTTTTAAGAACACAATAAAAGCATTATAAGGGGAAAAAGGGTGACTATGGTCCCCCTGACCACTATGAAAAGGGCCCCGTGACAAGGCCCCTTAAAGGAAATTGTCCAGAGAACATTGGGGGGTGTGTACGAGGGGCGCCTTTAAATACGGGCAATTTTTCAAACTTTTTAAAATTTGTGATCTGTCAAAATTTGAAGAATTACATTAACATCAACGGAAAAGAATGTCAAAAGATTGAAAATCTATTTTAACCTTTAACATGGAAAAAAATTCAGAAGATTGAAGAATCTACATAACGGTTAACACAAAAAAGAATTCAGAAGATTGAAGAATCTACGTAACGTTAA
Organism: Rapana venosa; assembly: GCA_028751875.1. NCBI lineage: Eukaryota > Metazoa > Mollusca > Gastropoda > Neogastropoda > Muricidae > Rapana > Rapana venosa. The sequence goes on along the minus strand of CM054134.1, from coordinate 517,857 downwards.
CAGGGGAAAAAATGTCAGAAGATTGAAGAATCTCTTTAAACGGTTAAACAGGGAAAAAAATAAAGTTGAAGAACTAAGTAACAGAACATGGAAAAAATGTCAGAAGATTGAAGAATTTCCAGTAACATTAAACAGGGTAAAGAATGTCAAAGATTAAAGGGAATCACTTTAAACTTTTTACACAAAAGAATTCAAAGATTGAAAATTACATAACAGTTAACATAAAAAAAGTCAGAAGATTGAAGAATCTACTTTAAGGGTTAACATGGAAAAGAATCAGAAGATTGAAGAATCTACAGTAACAGTTAACATGGAAAAGAATGTCAAAATTGAAGAATCTACAGTAACATTTTAACAGGGAAAAAGAATGTCAGAAAAATTGAAGAATCTACATTAAGGGTTAACACGAAAAGAATGTCAGAAGATTGAAGAATCTACAGTAACAGTTAACATGGTAAAAAAATGCAGAAGATTGAAGAATCTACATTAACGGTTAACAATGGAAAAGAATGTCAAAAGATTGAAGAATCTACTTTAAAGGGTTAACACGAAAAGATGTCAGAAGATTGAAGAATCTACGTAACATTAACAGGGAAAAGAATGTCAGAAGATTGAAGAATCTACATTAACGGTTAACATGGAAAAGAATCAGAAGATTGAAGAATCTACATTAACAGTTAACATGGAAAAGAATGTCAGAAGATTGAAGAATCTACAGTAACAGTTAACATGGAAAAGAATGTCAGAAGATTGAAGAATCTACATTAACGGTTAACATGGAAAAGAATCAGAAGATTGAAGAATCTACATTAACAGTTAACATGGAAAAGAATGTCAGTTTTCCACTTAAGTAGCCACCAGCAGTTCTCCTCTTCTGGATTTCTTGTTTTCACAATTCCCTTCCTTTCCTCAATCACTGCCGGGACCTCAGACGAAGGCTCATCCAGGAGCCGAAAATCGAATCAGGTCAGACCTGGATAACTCCTTTCCCTTCTTGAGGTGAGCAGTCATCAACACAGTGTCATACTTTTGTAACATGCCAAAGTGATGATATAAGTGGACATTTCCATGACATTTAGCGGATATCTTAAACATTCTATTATGTGTACATTACTTTGAAACTGTATTAAGTTGAAACACCGTGATATGTGTGCCCGAATCTTTTAACTAATATAATTATCCCCATCCCCTAAAAAAAAAAAATTAAGGATAACATAACAGAAATGACCAGCCGCCATGGCGCAGTGGTTAGCGCCTTGGGTCACGGACTGGAAGATTGCGGATTCGAATCCCATAAGTGTCATAAAGATTTTTCCGGATCTGGTCGTCTCCCACCCAGACTGAGTTTGCAGAGAGCCATAGGGAAGACTGGGACCACACAGTTATCCACTTTATGGATGCGATTTTGAAAGTGTGGCTCAAATTGCCTGACGAACACTGCAGGCGTCTATACCTCGGGCCTGGTTGATACTGGGATATATTATAATAGGAAGCGTAGAATACAATCCTGTCAAGTAGTCTCAAAGCAGATGCACTTCCATAGCAGCATCATTACATCATCCTTATTGATCATCTGATTCGGTGGCTCCGGTTGCTCTGGTTTCATGGTTACCTCCGTTTCAGTTTTCCCAGACACTTATGTGCTTGTGGTGAGTTCGTGTTGTGGCCTTTTGTTGGAGGTTCACAGGAGAATGTGGTTAGAGAGACTTAGTCGGTCACTAACCTGATGGGCGCTCACCTATCCTCTCTGCATCTGATCTATCACTCTCGCCAGTAGGACTATGTAGGTAGCGTCCTGCATGTGTTAGCAAGTGAACCGCAGCTCACTAGAACTACTCTACGGGGGCTCCAAGACACTTACGTTGAAGGCTTCCCGGTGACTTCTGACTCTGAAATCAAAATGACGAATCTGGGTATGCTGACGAAGAAGTTTGAAATGACAGTAGGGCAGCACGACAGAACAGAGAATGGGCGGAGAAAAATAAAACAAAAAAGAAAAAAAAAAAGAACTGACTGACATTACAGAAAGAGAAGAAACATGCGGGGAATATGAGATAGAGTAGTAAGACCAACTTTGTTTTAAAGATTTAAAAAATCCATAGTAATATAAACTCTGACGACCAAGCTCGTTACTAAAAAATGTATACATCAACCGATGTTTCGCGTCCCTGTCACCTGCTCTCTTCTCCTGATTACAGTTAAGAAAAAAGGGGCACAGTACAACGACACAATCCCGCAAACACAGACTGCAGACTTCAGCTCTGTGACAAAGAGTTAAGAGGGGCTGAAGTCATGTTCAGGCTAGACCATCGCGTGTGTTGACCTCTTCCCCTTCAAATCGGTCGTCCCCGTCCGTCCGCTTTGAACAGCTGCCCCACAGGTGGACGAGGTCCACACAGTAATTGGCCAGCATCGCTGATTGCCTTTTAGAAATACAGATACAAGACGCGATAATAAAATAATAAATAAATAAGTTTTTTAAAAACAACAAACACACACAGACACACTCCACACACACTAGTCATCAGTTTAAACTCCTTCCACTAATAGTGGATATCAGACGGAAAGTGTGGTGTGTGGGTTGTTGTTGTGTGTGTGTGTTTGGTGTTGGTTGTTGTAGGAGAAGGGGTATGACACATAACTAATCAATCGCAATAAACAAATATAATGAAAAAAAAGCATAAACAAGAATTCTGTACAAAAAATGAACAGTTAAAATATTAACTTGCAATTCCTATAACTAAAGCTATCACTCATATTAAAGAGTCTAATATGAGTATATGACTTAATGACAAAACATTTGTTTCATCAATTTCACACACACAAGTTATCCACACATATGCACTTTCCATTTCTGCGTTACACACACACACACACACACACCACAGCGCCACACACACACACACACCACACACACACACACACACACACACACACACACACACAACAACCACACACACAACCCACAAAAACACACACAGGGGACGGATAGCCGAGTGGTTAGAACATGCGCTCGCAATCTGACGACCCGGGTTCGATTCCGTTCTAGGGATATATTCCCCAGGAGTTAACATCAGTGCAGACGCTACTCTCCCCAAAAGTCCTATCGAATGAGACTATAAACCGAGGCACCCGTGTTCGAACCACGCAGAACAGCGTGCGCACATGTTAAAATCCTGTTCCGCTTTTTCGAAGAGTGGCCATTGTGTGCCGGTAGGAACAATGACAATTTACAAAATCGCATACACACGACGATTAAAAAAGCACTTAATGCTTATTCCATTATCCTCGATATAAAAGAGTAAAAAAATAAAACCACACACACACACACTCATTCATTTAGTGTGCTCCATCGAAAACCACGAGTGAAAGGCACACAGAACATGTCAGTAATGAAACTTCTTTGCTTGCCCACCGGTTTATCACTGTGCTGGTTTAGAACTGGAAAAAATGTTAATGACACATACCTACTGCATGAACGCATGTATAATCTCTAAGAGTTGGAGACAGTGAGAGAGAGAGAGAGAGAGAGAGAGATGGGGGAGTGAGAGAGAGAGAGAGAGGAGAGAGAAGAGAAGAGAGAGAGAGAGGAGAGAGAGAGATTTGTTATTTTATTATTCTATTTTCGAGGATAATGAATAAGCATTCATAGCATTTTTTCATCCAGTCCCCGTGTGGCTGTGCAGTTTATGTACATTTTGTCAGCCGTCCCCCACACGGCAAAATAATGGCCTACTTCCGAAAAGCGGAACGGTTTTAGTATGCAACATGGTTCTGCGTCGTTCGCACACGGACCTCGGTTCATAGTCTCATCCGAAGGACTTTTGGGAGATGGGAGTCGCACTGATTTGTGAAGAGAGAGAGAGAGATAGAGAGAAGAGAGAGAGAGAGAGAGCAGAGAGAGAGAGAGAGAGAGAGAGAAGAGAGAGAGAAAGAAAAGAAAAGACAGACGAAGTGAAACAAGACCGACAGACAGACAGACAGGGGCAGGCCTAAACAGGGCCACCGACACAGAAAAAACTCTACGGGGCTTAATGAGGAAAGCAGAGAAAAGGCAAGTGCAGACAACTGCAGGGAAAGGGAAGACAAATCCAGTAACGCAGAACAACGAACCGACAGACAGATGCACAAGCTGCTTTCTCCCTCAGTCAAAATATCAAAACACCCATAGCCATGAAAAACCTCAAAATGAATATGTACACAGATCAAGACGCAAGAATACGAACTGCAAGAATACAAAAATCAGACAAAAACTAGCAAGAGGAACTAGTTTTCATTTTGACGAGAGGACCCAGAGTCACTGTCAAAAACATTTTTTTAAAAGCTGCAAAATTAACGAGTTTCCTCGCTGACAAAGGCAGTGCAAATAAACCCTTTTTATTTATTTATTTT
>CM054134.1:498465-508465 GCA_028751875.1 Rapana venosa | reverse complement strand
GTTTGTTTGTGGTGTTTGTGTGTGTGTGTGTTGTGTGTGTGTGTGTGTGTGTGGTGTGAGCGCGCGTGCGTGTGGGTGTGCGGTGTGTTTGTGTAGTGTTTGAGTGGGTGTTGTGTGTGTGAGGGGGGGGGGGGTTTCAGGGATAATACTAAATATGTAATACTCACATAGCACACGATACACAAACACTTTATAATTAATGTGCAATAGACCCTTTCACTCTCATTAATAAAGAGGGGGGAAAAGAAAAAGCCAATAAAGTCATTTAAAAAAGAACATCTACCACATTGTAAGTAATAGACAACAAATTCTTTTTTTCCCGGTAGATGCAATAAGTATTCATGTTTCTTTTTATACATCAGTCCCCGCCATGGGGTCACATTTAAAATTGCTACTCAGTCTCCATACTTTCAAGCAGAAGAAAGCAACAGGGAAAAAAACTTTTTTGAAGAAAAAGAGAGAAGAAGAAAAAATCTAACCAAACCAAACAAACACCCACAGACGAGCAAAGACAAAAATACCCCAGAAACCCCCCCCCCCCCCCCCCCCAAAAAAAAAAAACAAAAAAAAAAAAGCACGCAACACAAACAAAAAATGAAAAAAAAACAAACAAAAAAACAAAAGGGAGAGAGGTGAGAGAAAGAGACGAGAGAGATTGAGAGTTTTGAGAGAGGGTTAGAGAGAGAGGTAGAAGAACGAGAAGAGAGAGAGGGAGAAGAGAAAGAGTGAGGAGAGACAGAAAGACGAGACAGAAGAGAGAGAACGAGGGAGAGAGAGACGGGAGACGAGAGGAGATGAGAGATGAGAGGAGAGAGAGAGAGGAGAGAGAGAGAGAGAGAAAGAGAGAGGAGGATGAGAGTAGAGAGAGAGAAAGAGAGAGAGGAGAGATGGGAGAGAGGAGAAAGAGAGAGGGAGAGAGGGAGGGGAGAGAGATAAGGAGAGAGAAAGAGAGAGAGAGGAGCGAGTGAGAGGAGAGAGAAGATGAGAGAGACGAGAGAGGAAGAGAGAACGAAAGAGAGAAGATAATACGAAATACGAAATTTTATTTAAGTGAGGTTATAGATAAGTCCATGGACTCTTTTTCTCCAGCCCTCAAAAAAGGAAAAAAAAAGTATTAACACAAGTAAAGCATATATTGAAACAAAAAAGAAAAGAAAAGGATGGAAAGGAAAGAGAAAAGGAAACGACAAAAGAATAAAATACACCAAGAAAGAGAGAGAAATAAAGAGAGAGAAGAGAGGAAAGATTAGAGAAAGAGAGAAATTGAGAGTGGAGAGAGAGAGATGAGATGAGAAGAGAGAGAGAGAGAGAGGAGATGAGAGTTAGCCAGCTGCTACTGCACGCGCACGCACACACTCCAACACGCGAAATGCATGGTGCATACAAGCATCCTCACTGGAATATGTGCACACATCTAGTTTTTTTGTGTGCATAGCATACACACCACATATTTACATAAAGTGCTATGCACACCATGCACGCATGTAGCACGCCCGTGTCACGCACTCTCCATACAAACACGCGTGCGCGCGTGCACACATAACAACACACACACAAATGCGCGCGCGCGCGCAGAGGGCGAGGATCCCAACAGAAACAAATATAAACTTATACCTTAAAACACCAAACAAAAACACCAAGAATGCATAAAAAAGCAGCAGAAAACAACAACAACACACCCCCCCCCCTCCCTCCCCCCACACCCACTTCATTCAAAGCCCAAACCAAACCAAAAAACCGATTCCAAATAAAAGGAAACACAAAAAAGTGAGAAGAAATTAACTTTCAAGTCCGCAACCGTGACAAAAAATAATGCCTTTTGAGAAAAAAACCAACAGGAACTCCACAGAGAGATGTAATCAAGCGATGCAAAGGCATTACAAACATGCCTCTCTCTCTTCTTCTCTCTCTCTCTCTCTCTCCTCTCTCTCTATCTCTTCTCGTTTTCTCTCTCTCGCTCTCTCACTTTTCTTTCTTTCTTTCTTTCTTTTTCTCTCTCTCTGTTTCTGGCACTCATTGCCCATGGGGGATTAAAACCTGCTTAAGGGACAAAGGCTCAAAAGGGTGGAAGCATTTTGTAAACAGGAATATGCGTTCTCCCATGTGACTTTATAGCCGATTTTAAGTTTTCTATATCGTTGCTTCCTTCATTCTGTCGCCTCTATATCATGACATTCTGTGTTATGTTTTTGTTTGTTTGGGGGCAGGGGCCAGGATGGGAGGGCGAGGGGGGGGGGGGGGAGCAGAGTTTGAAGTGATTGGAACAATTGTCCTAAAACGGACTTTAAAAAAAAATCTATCTGTTTCTTCATATCAATGGAAGCTTACTTGGGGGCATTACCCTTTTTTAAGCAACCCATCTAAACGTGACGGAGGTTATTAATATTTAGACTATAGTTGCTGCTGGTGAAAATAATAATAATAATGATATCAGTGATGATGAGGAAGATGACAACGACACATATTGAGCTGGTATCTCACTGTTTGGAAGCTCTTAACGCGATACAATATTCCAGATAGGAAGTCGACACTCCACATCAACAATATGCATGTGCACACACACACACACACACACGCGCGCGCGCGCGCGCGCGCGCGCGCGCGCAAGCACGCACACACACAACCACACACGACTACATGGTTTTTAACGTGATGGTGACACTGATCTGGTACAGGCGTAAAAAGAATGAAAGGTACATACAGACATATCACCACAATATACAGACACAACTTGCTTCTGCAACATCAAAGGACCATAACAACTAAAGCAACAAAGAAAAAACCCAAACATACAAACAAACCCCCCAACACCCTCCCCATAGAAAGACCAAACTAGAAATAACACCAGCCCCTCACCCCCGCCAAAAAATCCCTTAAAAAATCCCCAAACCAGGACTCAATTGCCCTCTCCCCACATACCTCCCATCCACCCAAACAAACACAAGCAAGAAAAGGACACATCAAAATCCGTAAAAACTCCCCAGCTAAGGACTCGATTCCCCCTCTCTCCCCAACCCCCAACCCCTTCACACACACAAACAAAAGAATAAGCCAAAAACATAACGACAGCAACAACAGCGCAGCAGAGCCACAACAGCATCAACAACAGGGATTCAATTGCCCTCTCCCAAAAAAAAAAACCCCTCCCACCCAAAACAAGAAAAGGGAAAAACAACAAAAATCCGTAACACTCCCCAACCAAGGACTCACATCCCCCCCTCTCCCCCCACCCCACCTCCACACACAAACCAAAACAATAACAACACAAGCAACAACAACAACAACAGCAATGACAACAAACAGCTAGCAGCAACACAGCATCAAAATCAACAACAGGGACTCAATTCCTTCTTCACCCCAAACCCCACCCAAACAAACAAACAACAGGCCCAAACAAGAAAAGAAAACAACAAAAATCGTTTAAAACTCACCCAAAACCAAAGGATTCAATTCCCTATCCCCCCTCCACACACAAACAAAACAAACAAAAAACAAGCCAAAACAATACAATGACAAAGCAGCAGCAGCAGCAGCCAGCAAGGGCAGCTAGCACCACCACCACCACCACCTCCACCACCACCACCACCACCACAAGAAAAGGACAGATAGAAGTAGATGAAGAAGAAGAAGAAGAAGAAGAAGAAGTAGAAGAAAGAAAGAAAGAAAGAAAGAAAAAAAGAAGAAGAAGAAGATGAAGAAGAAGAAGAATGAACGACGGAATGCGAAGAATGCGAAAAAAGAAGAATGCAAGAAGAATGCGAAGAAGAAGAGAATGCGAAAGAAAAGAATGCGAAGAAGGAGGAGGTGGCGGAGGGGAGAGGAGAGGAAGAAGAAGAAGATGAAGAAGAAGGAATGCGAAGTCGAAGAAGAATGCGGAATGCGAATGCGAAGAGAAGACGAAGATGAAGAAGAAGAAGAAGAGTGTAGAAGAGAAGGAACGCAAAGGGCTAAGAAGAGAGAAGAAGAAGAAGAAGAAGAAGCATAGAAGAAGAAGAAGAAGAAGAACGCAACGAAGAAGAAGAAGAAGAGAAAGAAGAAGAAGAGAAGACTAGAAGAAGAAGAGGAGAAAACGCAAGTGCAGGAGTGTGGTTTTACAAGAGAGCGATGATGTGGAGTCCACGGTTGTAGAGGGAAGGAGCGCAGGCATGGCGTCTACGGATGCAGGCGGCTCAGCACAGCTGCAGGGCCTGGACTCCAGCACGCACACCGACAGCAGCACCCCCACCCCGCTGGTCCACCGCCAGATCACCACTGACGGGTAGATGTGGCGCCGCTGCCTCACATTTCGTCGTGCACACAGGCCGTCATCAGCCATTAAAATTGATGATGATGATGATGATGATGATGATGATGATAATAATGATGATATGAAGATGATGACGAGTATCTTAAAATGTTGATGATGCTTGTGATGATAATGATAAATAATAATATTAATGATGATGGATGATGATGATGATGATATAATGAGTTGTATAGCGCTGTATCTTGTGAAAAACAAAACAAAAGCGGTTTCCATTCAACCCACTCCTACTCATGACACCTACAATGCATGGAACGTTTAACAAAGGCCATATGTACACACACGACGCGCGTGGACACCACACACACTCACACAACACAACACAGGACCTTTGGTCAAGACAGCAGACTCTCCTCTGCCGATATTGCATCCACGGCGTATCGTTTTCATACTTTTGCAGTTGATTGTGGTCAAGAGGTGACGAACATCCTGAAAGCGAAAGTCAGGTTCAATCGGGTCTGGGTTCGTTCCAGATTGTGCCCGAAACTTTTCCCCATCCACTAGGACCATGAGTGGTGGTCTGGGTGTCAGTTTTTTGTTGCTGCTTGAGACAATAAACCGAAAATTCCCGCGTGCCACAGGCAATTTGCTATGTAAAAGAACCCACCGGCAACAGGAGAGTTGTCCAGGGTGTAAAATGATGTAACAAAAAAGCCTACTCTAATGGGGGAAACAATACACATGCAGACAGGGAAAATAAAAACAAAAGAATGGGTGGCGCTGCCTTGTGCCGACGAGTCTCCTCTGGGGAGGAGCAACCCGGATTTTCACAGCAGTGAATTTCTACCGGACTTAAAGTGTTATACCATACACATGACATGAGTAAGTACTGAGGAGTAGCACTGTGCTGGCTATTTGTGGTCAGATTTTGACACATGACCACTGGTCAGGAACAGCATACCTACTGTCGAATCATGTGGCTACGCTTGCTGATCCATGGTCTTGACCATTTTGTTTTTCTGTGTTTTGGGCGTGTGTGTGTGTGTGTGTGTGTGTATGTGTGTGTGTGTGTATGCACACACATCTAACTGATTGGATGACAGCAGTGTTATGGACAGTTACATAAATAATTATAGTTCTTGTTGCCTAGACTTAAAAGGCGTTCTTTTTGTATAAGCATGTGTAGGGGTGTGTTTTGTGTGTGTGAGAGAGAGAGAGAGAGAGAGAGGAGAGAGAGAGAGATGGAGGGGACGAGAGAGAGAGAGAGAGAGAGAGAGAGGAAATGGTCTATGCTTGTAAGTGTAGTGAATGTGTGTTGTGTGTGAGGCAGAGAGAGAGAGAGTGTGTGTGTATGTGTGTGTGTGTGTGTGTGTGTGTGTGTGTGTGTGCGCGCTCTGCGTTGTGTTTGTGTGTGTGTTGTGCGCGCCGTGCGCTCGCGGTATGTGTGTGTGTGTACGTGCAAAGGTAACCGTGATTTGAAAGAGGCACGCGCAAGAGAAACCCCCCCCCCTACCTCCCACTCCACCCCCCGCCCCCCCCCCCCCCCCCCCCCCCCACCCCCCCCCCCCCCCCCCCCCCCCCCCCCCCCCCAACACACAACCGCCCCCTCCTTACCTTCTGAACACGAAACAGCACTTACTGGCAAAACGTTTGTTTTCAGCAGGGTCGAAAAGCAGCGGCCAAGCCACCCAGCGCTATGGGCAGCCCGGCCATCGAACAGTAGTTACATGGACACGTTGTTTGAGAAGTAGCGGACTGGATTCAAACACAGCGGTGAAGCACACTGGCATTTAGGTGACTGCAGGTAACATGTCATTTCAACACACCGATAGACGAGAGAAGATAGAGAGCGAGCACGCATGCCTGGCACTCGCGCGCGCACATACACCACACACACGCACGCGCACACACACAACACCCACCACACACACACACACACACACTGATCCCGGGAGTTCGAATCTCGTTCAAGAGGATTTTTCTCTTGGAGTTAACATCCATTGCCGACTCCACTCCCCGAAAAGTTGCGGATGAGGACTATAACCGAGGGTCCAGTGTGCGAACTCACGCAGAACATCTCGCGCAACGTTTTTTTTTTTTAACCCGTTCCGCTTTTTGGAAGAGTAGGCCATTGTGTGCTGGTGGAACGGAGGACCAAAATGTACAAAAAATGATACACACGGAGATTGGTTGAAGAATGCACATAAGTACTTTATTCTTTATCTCGAAATAAAGGATAAAATAAAAAACACACGCACAAAAGTTACTCGAGCGCATGCTCGCGCACACACATTCTCTCTCTCTCTCTTCTCTCTCTCTCTCTCTCTCTTCTCTCTTCTCTGAGTGCATCCAGTTCCACTCTGTTCAAGATATAGCCTTTGTTACTATTGTCTTGTGGCCTCTGAGGACGACGCAGACTTCACATCACTCACCATGACTTGGGCATTGTTTTCATGGTACATTGTAGTTTGCTTGCTATCAGTAATTGGGTTTCTGGCTACCCGAAATCCGGTGTAATGTGGCCTAAGCCCAATGCACATGCTCAAGAGTTTTCTCTCTTCTCTTCTCTCTCTCTCTCTCTCTCTCTCTCTCTCCCTCTCTTCCTCTCTTTCCTGTAGATATTGAAGGATGTATTGATCGTAACAATGATAACTGAGCAGGTAGATGGTATATGAATGATGAGAAGATGATATGTTGATTTTGACGTAGATGATGAAAAGTAATGATGGTGCAGTGATGTTTGATATTCTCTGTTACTGCAGCTGCTGTTATGGATAATGAAGATGCTTAATGGCGATGAACTATGTACATGATGATGAGGTGTTGAGGGGGGATGATGATCACTAGAACACATTGAGGGTGATTCTGTGTACTTGCCAGATTTGGAAATGCGAAATGGATAAAACGTTTCAGCTATGACGCCTATCTTGCCCCCGCCCCATACGTGTGCAATACACATGGAAAAGAACCCACGGCAATGGGAAAGTTGTCCTAGGCAAAATTCTGTAACAAATAAGCTACTCTAATAGGGAAACAAAATTAATACAAAAACAGAAGAATGGGTGGCGCTTCTCTTTGGCGGCGTGCTCTCTCAGGGGAGAACAGCGCAGCCCGAATTTCACGCAGAGATATCTACTGGACTTAAAGTGGTATACAAATACACATGACATGAGGTAGTTACTGAGGAGTAGCACGTGCTGGGCTACTTTGTGGTCAGGTTTTGACACCACTGACCACTGGTCAGGAACAGCATGCCTACTGTCGAGCATGTGGCTACATTGCTGATCATTGCTGACCATTTGCGTGTGTGTGTGTGTGTGTGTGTGTGTGTGTGTGTGTGTGTGTGTGTGTGTGGTGTGTGTGTGTGTATGCAAACACATCTGCTGATTGGTGACAGCAGTGTTACTGACAGGTACATCAATGATTATTATAGTTCTTGTTGCCCTAGACTTTTAAATGCCGTTCTCGTTGTATAAGCGTGTGTAGTGTGTGTGGTGTGTGTGTGTGTGTGTGTGTGTGTGTGTGTGTGTGTGTGTGTGTGTTTGTGTGTGTGTGTGTGTTTGTGTGTGTGTGTGTGTGGTGTGTGTGTGTGTGTATGCACACACACGGAACTGATTGGTGTCAGCAGTGTTACTGACAGGTACATAAATAATTATTATAGTTCTTGTTGCCCTAGACTTTAAATGCCGTTCTCGTTGTATAAGTGGTTGTGTGTTTGTTGTATAAGTGTGTGTGTGTGTTGTGTGTGTGTGTGTGTTGTGTGTGTGTGTGTGTTGTGTGTGTGTGTGTGTGTGTGTGTGTGTGTGTATGCACACACATGGAACTGATTGGTGTCAGTAGTGTTACTGACAGGTACATAAATAATTATTATAGTTCTTGTTGCCCTAACTTTTAATGCTGTTCTCGTTGTATAAGCAAGCGCGCGCGCGTGTGTGTGTGTGTGTGTGTAGAGAGAGAGAGAGAGAGAGAGAGAGAGAGAGAGAGAGAGAGTGTCTGTGTGTGTAAGTGTATGTATGTGTATGTGAGACACAGAGAGAATGTGTATGTGTGTGTGTGCGCGCGTGCGTGCGTGTGTGTTTGCGCGACGCGCGTGTATGCATGCGCGTGTGTGCGTGCGCGCGCGCGCGTATACGTGCAAAGGTAACTGTGATTTAGAAAGAGGCACGACAAGAGAGCCCCCCCATCCCCCCCCCCCCCCCCCCCCCCCCCCCCCCCTCCTTACTCTGAACACGACACGGCACTTACTGGCAAAAGCGTGTTTCAGCAGGTCGAAAGCAGCGCCAGCCACCAGCGCTATGGGCAGCCCGGCCATCAAACAGTACATGGACACGTTGGTGTAGTAGCTGACTGAACTCAAACACAGGGCGGGCAGCGGTAAGCACACTTGCATTTAGGTGACTGCAGGTAACAATGTCATTTCAACACACCGATAGGAGAGAGAGAGAGAGGGGAAGAGAGAGAGAGAGAGAGAGAGAGAGAGAGAGAGAGAGAGAGGAGAGAGCGCACGCACGCACGCACGCACGCACGCACGCACACACACACACACACGCACACACACACACACACTGACCGGGGTTCGAATCTCATTCAAGAGGATTTTTCCTCTGGAGTTAACATCATTGCCGACTCCACTCCCCTAAAATGTCCTAAACCGTGGTCCAGTGTGCGAACGCACGCAGAACATCTCGCACACACCTTAAAACCGGTTCCGCTTTTTGGAAGAGTAGGCCATTGTGTGCCGGTGGGAACGGATGACAAAATGTACAAAACTGCATACACATGGAGATTGGATGTAAGAAAGCACATCAGTACTTATTCCTTTATCCTTGAAATAAAGGAATAAAATTAAAAAAACATACACACACACAAGTACTCGTGCGCATGCACGCGCACACACATTCTCTCTCTCTCTCTCTCTCTCTCTCTCTCTCTCTCTCTCTTCTCTCTCTCTCTCTCTCTCTCTCTCTCTCTCTGAGTGTATCCAGTTCCACCCTGTTCAAGATAGAGACGAGGACGATACAAAATCACATCATTCCACCATGACTTGGTTGTTATTTTTCATGGTACATTGTAGTTTGCTTGAGATCAGTAGATTGGTTTCCTGGCTACCCCCAAATCCGTGTACTGTGGCCTAGGGCCAATGCACATCTTCAGAGTTCTCTCTCTCTCTCTCTCTCTTCTCTCTCTCTCTCTCTCTCTCTCTCTCTCTCTCTCTCTCTCTCTCCTGTAGATATTGAAGATAATGATCGTGACAATGATAACTGAACAGGTTCAAGAAAATGATGATGGTATGAATGATAAAGAAGATGATATTGATGATGATGACGTAGACGATGAAAGTAATGACCGTGCCGGTGATGTTGATATACTTGCTGCAGCTGCTGTTATGGATAATGAAGATGCTAATGGCGATGATTATGTAGATGATGAAGGTGATGATGGGGATGATGATCACTAGAAGACATTGAGTGTAATTCTGTGTACTTGCAGAACTGGAAATGCGAAATGGATAAAAACGTTTTCAGCTATGACGCCTATCTTTCCCCCGCCCCAAACATACTTTGTATAGTAGCCGAAGGTCGAAGTATAAAAAACTGTTCAGTATTCTCTCTCTCTACCCCTCTCCCCCCTCCCTCCCTCTCTCTCCCCCTCCCTACCCCCTCCCTCCTCCTCTCTCTCCCTCCCCTCTCTCTACCCCTCTCTACCCATCCCTCCATCTCTCGCAGTGTCACTAACCAACCAACCAAACCAACCAAC
>CM054134.1:462240-492965 GCA_028751875.1 Rapana venosa | reverse complement strand
AGAGAAGAGAGAGAGAGAAACTCTGAGCATGTGCATTGCCTTAGGCCACAGTACACGGATTTCGGGGTAGCCAGGAAACCAATTTACTGATATCAAGCAAACTACAATGTACCATGAAAAACAATGACCAAGTCATGGTGGAGTGATGTGATTCTGCGTCGTCCTCGAGCCACAAGACAATAGTACAATGGCTATATCTTGAACAGAGTGGAACTGGATGCACTCAGAGAGAGAGAGAGAGAGAGAAGAGAGAGAGAGAGAGAGAGAGAGAGAGAGAGAGAATGTGTGTGCGCGTGCATGCGCTCGAGTACTTGTGTGCGTGTGTGTTTTTATTTTATTCCTTTATTTCGAGGATGAAAGAATAAGTACTTATGTGCTTTCTTACAACCAATCTCCGTGTGTATGCAGCTTTGTACATTTTGTCATCCGTTCCCACCAGCACACAATGGCCTACTCTTCCAAAAAGCGGAACGGGTTTTAACGTGTGCGCGAGATGTTCTGCGTGAGTTCGCACACTGGACCTCGGTTTATAGTCTCATCCGAAGGACTTTTCGGGGGAGTGGAGTCGGCAATGATGTTAACTCCAGAGGAAAAATCCTCTTGAACGAGATTCGAACCCCGGGTCAGTGTGTGTGTGTGTGTTGTGTGTGTGTGTGTGTGTGTGCGTGCGTGTGTGTGTGTATGTGCGCGCGCGCGTGCGTGCATGCGTGCGCGCTCTCTATCTCTCTCCTATCGGTGTGTTGAAATGACATTGTTACCTGCAGTCACCTAAATGCAAGTGTGCTTACCGCTGTGTTTGAATCCAGTCAGCTACTACACCAACGTGTCCATGTACTGTTCGATGGCCGGGCTGCCCATAGCGCTGGTGGCTGGCGCTGCTTTCGACCTGCTGAAACACGCTTTTGCCAGTAAGTGCTGTTTCGTGTTCAGAGTAAGGAGGGGGCGGTGTGTGTGTGTGTGTGGGGGGGGGGGGGTGAGTGGGAGTAGGGGGGGGGGGGGGTTCTCTTGCGCGTGCCTCTTTCTAAATCACGGTTACCTTTTGCACGTACACACACACATACCGCGAGCGCACGCGCGCACAAACACACACGCGCGCGCGCGCGCACACACACACACACACACACACACACACATACACACACACTCTCTCTCTCTCTGTCTCACACACACACACATTCACACACTTACACGCAGAGACATTTTCTCTCTCTCTCTCTCTCTCTCTCTCTCTCTCTCTCCTCTCTCCTCTCTCTCTCTCTCACACACACACACCACACACACCAACACACCACACACACATGCTTATACAAAAAGAACGCCTTTTAAGTCTAGGGCAACAAGAACTATAATTATTTATGTACCTGTCAGTAACACTGCTGTCACCAATCAGTTAGATGTGTGTGCATACACACACACACACAACACACACACACACACACACACACGCACACACCAAAATGGTCAGCAATGATCAGCAGCGTAGCCACATGTTCGACAGTAGGTATGCTGTTCCTGACCAGTGGTCACTGGTGTCAAAATCTGACCACAAAGTAGCCCAGCACGTGTACTCGTCAGTAACTACCTCATGTCATTTGTATTTGTATACCACTTTAAGTCCGGTAGAAATTCACTGCGTGAAATCCGGGTTGCTCTCCCCAGAGAGAGCTCGTCGGCACAAGGCAGCGCCACCCATTCTTTTGTTTTTATTTTCCCTGTCTGCATGTGTAATTGTTTCCCAATTAGAGTAGCTTTTTGTTACAGAATTTTACCTTGGACAACTCTCCTGTTGCCGTGGGTTCTTTTACATGTGCTAAATGCATGTTGCACGCGGGATTTCGGTTTATTGTCTCAGCAGCAACAAAAAACTGACACCCAGACCACCACTCATGGTCTAGTGGATGGGGGAAAAGTTTCGGGCACAAACTGGGAACGAACCCAGACCCGGATTGAACCTGGACTTTTCGCTTTCTAGGCAGGTGCGTCACCTCTTGACCACCAATCACTGGCAAAAAGTATGAACGCCGTGATGCAGATATCGGTCAGGAGTCTTGCTGTCATTGACCAAAGTCCCTGTGTGTGTGTGTGTGAGTGTGTGTGTGTGTCACGCGCGCGTGTGTGTACATTTGCATTTGTTAAAACTGTTCATCATTGTAGGTTGCATGTGTAGGAGTGGGTTGAATGGAAACGCTTTGATTTGTTTTCACAAGATACAGCGCTATACAAATCATTATTATTATCATCATCATCATCATCATCATCATCATCATTATTATTATTATTATCATCATCAGCATCATCACATTATTAATGATACGTCGTCATCATCTTCATTATCATCATTATTATCATCATCATCATTATCATCATCATCATCAATATTAATGCTGATGACGTCCTGTGTGCAAGACGAAAAGGTGAGGCAGCGGCGCCACATCTACCCGTCAGTGGTGATGCTGGCGGTGACCAGCGGGGTGGGGGTGCTGCTGTCGGTGTGCGTGCTGGTGTCCAGCCCTGCAGCTGTGCTGGCCGCCTGCATCCTTGACGCCATGCTGTGCTCCTTCCTCTACACCGTGGACTCCAACATCATCGCTCTCTTGTAAAACACACTCCTGCACTTGCGTTTTCTTCTTCTTGTTCTTCTTCTTATTATCATTATTGTCATTATTATTATTATTATTATTATTATTATTATTCGCATTCTTCTTCTTCGCTTCTTCTTCGCATTCTTCTTCTTCGTCTTCTTCTTCGCATTCTTCTTCTTCGTCTTCTTCGTCGTCCTCTTCTCTCTTCTTCTTTTTTCTTGTGGTGGTGCTGCTGCTGTTGTTGTTGCTGCTGCTGTTTGTCATTGTTATTGTTTTGGTTTGTTTTTTGTTTGTTTGTGTGTGGAGGGGGGAATAGGGGAATGGATTCCTTGGTTTTGGGTGAGTTTGACGGATTTTTGTTGTTTTCCTTGTTTTCTTTTCTTGTTTGGGCTGTTGTTTGTTTGGGTGGGGAGGGGTTTTTTGGGGGAGAAGGCAATTGAGTTCCTGTTGTTGATGCTATTGTTGCTGCTGCTGCTGTTGCTGCTGTCGTTGTTATTGTTTTTGGCTTATTTTTTTTGTTTGTGTGTGAAGGGGAGAGAGGGAATCGGTCCTTAGCTTGGGGAGTTTTAACGGATTTTGTTGTTTCTTTTCTTGCTTGTTTGTTTGGGTGGGTGGGGAGGGTTTGTGGGGAGAGGTGAATTGAGTCCTGGGTTTGGGGAGTTTTAGGGGTTGTTTTTTTTGTTTTGGGGGGGGGGGGGGGGTCTTATCTTGTTTGGGCTGTTGTTTGTATGTTTGGGTTTTTTCTTTGTTGCTTTAGTTGTTATGGTCTTTTGATGTTTCAGAAGCAAGTTGTGTCTGTATATTGTGGTGATACATCTGTACGTACCTTTCATTGTTTTTACGCCTGTACCAGATCAGTGTAACCAGCACGTTAAAAACCATGTAGTCGTGTGTGGTTGTGTGTGTGCGTGCTTGCGTGTGTGTGTGTGTGTGTGTCCACATGTATATGTGTTGATGTGGAGTGTCGACTTCTTATCTGGTGTATTGTATTGCGTTAAGAGCTTCCAAATAGTGAGATACCAGCTCAGTATGTGTCGTCATCAACCTCATCATCATTGATCATATTATTATTATTTTCACCAGCAGCAACTATAGTCTAAATATTAATAACCTCCATCACATTTAGATGGGTTGCTTAAAAAAAAGGATAATGCCCCCAAGTAAGCTTCATTGATATGAAGAAATAAGAGACAAGATTTTTTAAAGTCCAGTTTTAGACATTGTCAATCATCTTCAACTCTGCTCCCCCCTCCCTCCCCCCCCTTCCCCCCTGCCTCCAGCCCCCAAACAAACAAAAACATAACACAGAATGTCATGATAAGAGGCGACAGAATGAAGGAAAATCTGATATATTAAACTTAATCGGCCATAAAGTCTCATGGGAGACGCGTATTCCTGTTTACAAAATGCTTCACCTGTTGAGGCCCTTATGTCCTTAGCAGTTTTTAACCCCCATGGGCAATGAGTGCCAGAAACAGAGAGAGAAAAAGAAAGAAAGAAAGAAAGAGAGAGAGAGAGGCAGGTTTGTAATTCCTCTTGCATCGGCTGATTACATCTCTCTGTGGAGTTCCTGTTGGGTTTTTTCTGAAAAGGCATTATTTTTGGTCACAGTTGCTGACTTGTAAGTTAATTTCTTCTCACTTTTTTGTGTTTTCTTTTATTTGGATCGGTTGTTTTGGTTTGGTTTTGGGCTTTGAGGAGTGTGTGTGTGTGTGGGGGGGGGGGGGGGTGTTGTGTGTTGTTGTTGTTTTCTATTGCTTTTGCATTTCTTGTGTTGTTTGTTTGGTATGTTTAAGGTATAAGTTATCTTTGTTTCTGTTGGATCCTCGCCCGCGCGCGCGCGCGCGCATTTGTGTGTGTGTTTATGTGTGCATGCGCGCACGCGTGTGTGTATGTATATGTGTGTGTATGCATGCACACGAACTCATGTGTGGTGCACATTCCAGTGAGGATGCTTGTATGCATGCATGCATTTCGCGTGTTGGAGTGTGTGCGTGCGCGTGCAGTAGCAGCTGGCTAACTCTCTGTCTCTCTCTCTCTCTCTCGTCCTCGTCTCTCATTCCTTTCTCTCTGCTGCTTTCTCTCTCTTTCTTGGTGTATTTTCTCTTTTGTCGTTTCCTTTACTCTTTTCCTTTCCATCTTTTTCTTTCTTTTTTGTTTGCAAATATATTGCTTTACTTTGGTGTTAATACTTTTTTTCCTTTTTTGAGGGCTGGATAAAAAAAAGTCATTGGACTTAATCTATTACCTCTTGAAAAAAATTTTATTTCGTATTTTGCGTTTTTCTTTCTTTCATCGTCTTTGTCTCCTCTCTCTCACTCCTCTTCTCTCTCTTTCTCTCTCCATCTCTCTCTCCTCCTCTCTCTCATCTTTTTCTCCTCTCTCTCTCTCCCTCTCTCTCTTCATCTCTCTCTCCTCACTCTCCTCTCCACTCTCCATCCTCTCTCTCTCTATCTCTCTCTTCTCTCTCTCATGTTCTCCTCTCTCTCTCTCTCCTCATCTCTTCCTTCTCTCTTTCTCTCTCTCTCTCTCTCGTCTCTTCCCTCTCTCTCTTCTCTTCTTTCTCCCTCCTCTCACTCTCCTCTCTCTCTCCTTCTCTCCACCTCTCTCTCTGCTCTTCTTTCGTTTCTTTTTTCTTTTTCTTGTCTTTCTCTCTTCTCTGCCTCGTACGTCGCTCTATCTCTCTCTCCTCTCTCTTCTGTCTCTCTTGTTCTTCCCCTCTCTCTCTTCTCCTCTCTTCTTCACTCTCTTCTCTCTCCTCTCCTCTCTCTCTCACTCTCTCCTCTGCTTCTGTCTCTCTCTCTCTCTCTTCTCTCCCTCTCTCTTCTTCTCTCTCTCTCATTCTTTTCTTTTCTTCTGTTCTTCTTTTCTCCCCTCTCTCTCTCCTCTCTTCTCTTCTAAAAAGGAACAGAGAGAGCTCCCGGGGGGAGGGCGGGGGGAGGAAGGCGGAAAGGTAAAGGGGGGGGGCCCCCCCCCCCCGGGGGGGGAAACCCGGGGGCAAAAACCCCCAAACCGGAAAAAAGCACGGGGGGGTGAGGGCGGGGAAAAAAAAAGGGCAAAAACAAAAATTTAAAAAAAACGGGGGGACCCCCCCCCCCCCCCCCCCCCCCCCCCTTTTTCCCCCCCCCCCCCCCCCCCCCCCCCCCCCCCCCCCCCCCCCCACCCCCCCCCCCCCCCTCCCCCCCCCCACCCCTCCCTCTTCCCCCCCCCCCCTTTTTCCCCCCCCTTTCACTCCCCCCCCCTCCCCCTCCCTCTCCTTTTTCCCCCTCTTTTCTCTCCTTCTCCTTCCCGCCTCGTCTCTCCCTCTCTCTCTCTCCCCCCCTTTCTCTCTTCTTCCCCCCTACCCCCCTCCCTCTCTCTCTTCCCCCCCCCCCCTCGTCCCCCCCTCCCCCTTTCTCCTCCCCTCCCTCTCTTCCCCCCTCTTTTTCCCCCTCTCTCCCCTCTCTCTCCCCCCCTCTCTCTCTCCCCCCCTTCTCTCCCCTCCTCTCTCCCCTTCTCCCCTTTTTTCTCCCCCTCCCTCTCCCTCCTCTTTTCTCTTTCCTACTTTTTCTTCCCCCCCTCCCCATCCTTTCTTTACCTTCCCCTTTTCCCCTCTCTTCTCTTGGGTGCTCCCCCTTCTTCCTCCCCCTCCTCTTCTTCCTTCTTCTTTTCTGTGTTTCTTTTTTTTTTGGGGGGGGGGGGGGGGTTCTTCTTTTCTTTTTTTGTCTTCTCTTCTTCCCCCCTTTTTCTGCCCCTTCTTTTCTTCTTTTTTTTTTCTTTTTTTTTTTTTTCTCTTCTTCTTCTGTCTGTTGTGCGGGGGTTGTGGTGTGGGGCGGTTCAGTTTCCTTCTGTTTTTCTTTGCTTGGTGGGGGTGGTCGAGCCAGTTGCCTTCAGTTGTCAGCGTTCTGCGGTTGTCCTTCTGTCTGTCATCTGTCGGTTTTGTTGTTTTGTTGTTTCTGTTTTCTGTTGTTTGCCTTTTTTCTGTCCTTTCGTCGCTATAAAACCCTTTTTTCGGATTATGTTTTTTTTTTGTGTTTTTTTTTGTCGTTGTCCTTCTGTTTTCTTTGGGTTGTGTCTGTTTCTTCTGTGTCTTCTTTTCCCCCCCCCTTTTTTTCTTTCCCTCCCCCCCTCTTTTTTCTTCTTCTTTTCTTCCTTCTTCTTCTTTTTCCCCTTGTCTTTTTCCCTTTCTTTTTCCCCTTTCTTCTTCTTTGCATTTTTCCCTTTTTTTGCTTTCTTTGTTTTTTCTTTTTTTTCTTTGCATTCTTTTCTTCTTTTTGGGTTTGGGTTCCGTTTTTTTTTCTTCGGCTTTTTCCCCCCCTTTTCCCACCTTCCCCTTCCCGGTTTTTCCCTTTTTTTTTTTTTTTTGGAAAAAATTTTCCTTTTTCATCTTTCTTTTCTTTTTTTGTCTCTTAAAGGGGGCGGGGGGGGGAAAAAAGGGGGGAAAAAAAAAAGAGAGGGGGAAGAGGGGGGAAAAAAAAAAGATGGGGGGGAGGGGGGAAGGGGAAAACCTAATTTTTAGTTTAGTGTGGGTTTTGGGAAAAAAAGGGGAAGAGGGGGGGAGTTTTTTTAAATTTAAAAATTATTATGTTTCCCCCCTTTTTTGGGCCCCCCCGGGGGGGGGGGGGAATTTTTTTTAAAGAAAAAACCCCGGGGATTTTTTTTTACTTTTTTTTAAAAAAAAGCTTTTTTTTTTTCCATTTTTTTTTGAAATTTTTTTCGCCCTCCCCCCCCAAACCCCCCCCCCCCCCCCCCCCCCCCCCACCCCCTTCCCCCCCCCCCCCCCCCCCCCCACCCCCCCCCCCCCCCCCCCCCCCCCCCCCAAAACCCCCCCCCCCCCCCCCCCCCCCCCCCCCCCCCCCCCCCCCCCCCCCCCCCCCCCCCCCCCCCCCCCCCCCCCCCCCCCCCCCCCCCCCCCCCCCCCCCCCCCCCCCCCCCCCCCCCCCCCCCCCCCCCCCCCCCCCCCCCCCCCCCCCCCCCCCCCCCCCCCCCCCCTCTTCCTCGTCCTTTTTTTCCCCCCTCGCCCTTTTTTGTTTTTTTTTTTCGTCTTTTTCTTCGTCTTTTCTTTTTCCTTTTTCCTCCTCCTCCTCCTCCCCCTTCTTCGTCGTTTTCCTCTTCTTCTGCTCCGTCTCCTCCTCCTCCCCCTTTTCTTTTTCTTCTTCTTTTTCTTTTCTCGCAATTCTACTTCTTTTTTCTTTCTTTCTTTCTTTTTTTCTTTCTTCTTTTTTCTTCTTCTTTTTCTTTTCTTCTTCTTCTTTTTCCTCCTCATCATCATCTACCCCCTTCTTCTTTTTTTTCCCCTTATGTCTCCCCCCCCCCCCCCCCCTTTTTCCCCCCTCCTCTTTCTTCTTTTCTTCTTTTCTTTTTTTTTCCCTTTTCTTCTTCTTCTTCTTTTCTTCTCTAAATACGGTAATGAATCCCCGTTGTATACTAGCGTGTATGGGTTGCGGTTGGCAGCTGTTATGGAACCCTTTTTCGGTGTGTGTAAAAGTATTGAATATCTTTATTGTTATGGGGGGGCCGTTTCGTGAAAAAAAAAGTGTGCTGTACATGTTAAGCTTGTCTGTTGCATCTCTCTCACTTTTTCTGTCTCTCTATCTGTTTTTGTCTGTCGTCTCTTTTCTTCTCTTTCGTTTCCCCTTCTCTTTTCTGTCTGTCTTTTTCTCTCCTCTCTCTTTTCTTCTCTCTCCTCTTTTTTCTTTCTCTCCTTTTCCTCTCTCTCTCCTCCCTCCTCCCCCCCCCTCCCCCCCTCTTGTCGTCGTCTGCTATCTATCTGTTGTCTGTTCTCGTCAGACCAGAACAAAATTAAAGTAGAAGTGAAATGTCTTGTAGGGCGCTGGGTGCCCACAAGCAAGTAAAGACCAAACAGCAGCAGCAGCGGGAACAGTCATACAGACGGAGCCATCCCCAGACACGGGTATCGGTGTCGCAGATTGGAGTGGAGTGTGTTTATTATCGTAAAATTTCCGGGGGTCTGAGGTAAGCACCCCCTGAAAGAAACAGCCCGGATCAAAGTGTGCGTGGTTCCTCCCTGTTTGGGCACAGAATTTGTCCCCATCCACTAGACCATGATTTGGGGTGGGGGGTATTTAGTTTTCGGATGATGCAATAACCGGGCCCTGTGTTTACATAAAATTATTTAGCCCACGTAAAAAACCCCACGGTAAAAGAGAGTTGTCTGCAGAAAAAAAGTACTTGTGGGAAGCAATTCGTTGCAGACAGGAAAAAAAATAAGGGGGGCGTGTTTTGTGCGACGCATTCTCTTGGGGGAAGGGCCCCCGAAGTTCCGCGAAAAATCTGCCGGGACGTAAATGGTATAAAGTGAAATGAAAATAAATAAAATGTTATTGTGAAACCCGGGCCCTTCTAAGGAGGTCTGTGCAGGCAATCACAGCTAAAAACACCCGCTGCTGGGGCTTCTTTGCTGCTTTCTCTCCTCTTGCTTTTGCGGGTGCAAATGGTATCAAGGGGGGAGGGTACCCTATGGTTAGAACATTGCGTCGCAATCTGACGATCCGAGTTCGTTTCCCTGTTCAAGGGGTTTTTTCCCCCTGGAGTAAAAAGTGCAGACCCCCTTTTCCCCCAATAGTTTTCGGGTGAGACTATAACCGAGACCCGTGTGCGAACTTTCGCGAACATTTGTACACCTTTTTAAAACCTGTTCCCGCTTTCCGTCCCTTGTGTGCGGTGGGAACAATGACAGAATTGAAAAACCCCGCATCTCAGGGGACTGATGTAAAAAAAGCAATAAGTGTTTATTCCTTTTCCCTCACATAAAAGACTAAAATAAATAAAAAAAAAGGGGGTTTATTTGACTCCCTTTGTCAGGGGAATCTTTAAATTTTGCAGTTTTTAAGAAAATTTTTTTGACGGGGGACTCGGGTTCTCGTCAAAATAAAAACTAGTTCCCCTTGCTAGTTTTTGTCGATTTTTGTATTTTGCAGCGTTTATTGCGCTTGATCGT
The DNA here is from genome assembly GCA_028751875.1 of Rapana venosa. Taxonomy (NCBI): domain Eukaryota; kingdom Metazoa; phylum Mollusca; class Gastropoda; order Neogastropoda; family Muricidae; genus Rapana; species Rapana venosa. Next base: position 483,443 of record CM054134.1, on the reverse strand, counting down.
GTACTTTCATTTTGGGGTTTTTTCATGGCTATGGGGTTTTGTATTTTGATGGGGAGAAAGAGCTTGTGCTCTGTCTGTGGGTTTCGTTGTTCTGCGTTACTGGATTTGTTTTCCCCTTTCCCGCAGTTGTCTGCATTTGTTTTCTTGTTTTCCCTCATTAAGCCCCGTGAGTTTTTTTTCTGTGTCGGGGGGCCCTGTTTGGGCCCTTTTGCCCTGTCTGTCTTCGGTCTGTCTTTTTGCCTGTCTGTCTTTTTTTCTTTTCTCTCTCTCTCCTCCCCTCTCTCTTCCCCTTTTCCTCTCTCTTCTCTCCTTCTCTCTCCTCTCTCTCTCCTCCTCTTCTCTTTCAAAATCAGTCCCGCTCCACTTCCCCAAAAGCCCTTCGGTGAGATTTTAAACGAGGCCCCGGTCAAACGCCCGAACATCTTGTGCACATACTAAAACCCTTCCCGCTTTTCGGAAGTAGGCCATTTTTCCCGGTGGGAATGGATGACAAATGTACAAAACTGCAGCCCCCGGGGGGGATGAAAAAAAGGCATATGAATGCTTATTCCTTATCCTGGGAAATAAAATTAAAATAAAATTCAACCCTCTTTTTTCCCCTCTCTCTCTTCTCTCTCTCTCCTCTCTCTCTCCTCTCTTTTCTCTTCCTCTTTTTTCTTCTTTCCCCTTTTTCTCCCCTTGTTCCATCTCTCTAGGTTACTTGGTTTCATGCCCCGGAGGTTGTGTTTAAATTTTTTTCCCCTTTTAAACAGAAGGGGAAAACTGGGGCAACAAAGCCCGTTTATCGATTGTTTGTTTCTTTCACTCTGGTTTTCGAAGCACCAAAATGTGAGTGTTTGGTGTTTTAAATTTTTTTCTCTTTTATATCGAGGATTGGAATACCCCTTTTATGTCTTTTTTACACCCACCCGGTGTTCGTTTTTAAAAGATTTTCCCCACAAAGGCCCTTTCTTCCGGGGTTTTTTGGGTGTTTGGTGGTTGGGTGGGTTTTGTTATGGGGGTTTTTGGGGGGTGGGTTGATTGTGTTTTTCCTGGGGAAAATATTTGGGGATAACCCGGGTGTAATTTGGACCAATGTTTTGGCATCCCGTCCCCCTCTTTTGTGTTTTGGGTGTTTGTTTGTTTGGTTTTTTTTGTTTTTTTTGTGTTTGTTTTGTTTTTTTCTTTGGGTTTGGTGTTTTTTGTGTTTTACCAAAAAAAACACAAAAAAAACAAAACAAACAACCCCATTTTTGATCCTTTTATGAGGAACCGTTAATAAAGCAACTTTATTTTTAATTTTCTTTTTTTCTGTAAAAAATTTTTTTATTTTTTTTATTTTTTTTTTGCGTTTGATTTTTTTTGGAACCCCCCTAAACAACCCCCCCCCCCCCCCCCCCCACCCTTTGTCTGATTACAAGGGGAAGGATTTTTTAAAACTAAAGCTATTGGGGGGGGTCGGGGGTTTGTCTGTTTTTTTTAAAAAAAATTATTTTTTTTTTTTATTTTTTCCCCCTTGCTTTTTTTTTCTTTTAAAGGGAAACCAGGTGCGGCAAAACTGTTATGTCCCCTTTACTGTACAAAGCCAAGGCTATACCAAATGGGGGAAATCAACCCCCCCCCAGGGTTTACCCTAAAATATTCCCCCCTCCCTCTTTTTGTAAGAGTTAGTTGTTCCTTTTTCTTTTTTTTTGTTTTTTTTTTTTCGGAAACCTGTGGGGACGGCCTCTTATGTTTTTTAAATTTTTTGACCGGAGTTGGTCTCAGAGTCAATAAACTTAAGGGTTTTAATTTTAAACAAAGTGGTTTTTTACCTCTTCTTTAACCCCGCAGTTTTCTTCCCCCTTTCTGAAATGTAGTTAGTTTGCCTTTTTTTTCTTTTTTTTTTATTTTTCTCCCCATTTCTTTTTGATTTCCCCCCAAAGACAAACCCCCTCACCAACCCAATGTTGGAAACTAGAGGTCAGAAGCCACGGAAGCCCGTCAACGTTAAGTGTCTTGGAGCCACCAGTCAAGAGTTTTCCTCTTTATTTGAAAAACCAGCAGGACGCTCCTACTTAGCCCCCTCGGGCCAAAGTGATAACGGGGCCCCAGTTCTAGCCCCATCAGGTTAGGACCCGAAAATTCTTTAACTTTTTGTTCCCCCCAACCCCCGGACAACACAAAACTCCCACGCACTGTGTCTGGGAAAACGAAAGGAGGGACCATAACCAAAAACAGAAAAGAAAGAAATAAAAAGGAATGTAAGATGCTGTAGGGAATGCATCTCTTTGAGTACTTTGCCCGGTTGTATTTACCTTTTCCCAAAAAATTATCCAGATCAACCGGCCCGAGGTTAGAGCCTGCAGGTTCGAGGAAATTTGAGAATTTAAACGACCCAAAAGGGAAATGTGTGGTACTTCCCTAGGCTCTTCCAAAACGTTTGGGGGGGAAAACCCCAAATCAAAAATTCTTTATGAATTAGGTTCATCCGCAATCTTCCAGTTGCCCCAAGGGGCCTAACCACGGGCCCCAGGGCGGTGGGTCATTCTGTTATGTTACCTTATTTTTTTTTTTTTTTTGGGGGGGGGAAATTTATTAGTTAAAATTCGGGAACTTGGGTTTTTCAACTTAAAAGTTTAAAAATTTAAAAAACTTTTTAAAATGTTTAAAACCGAAAATGTGGGGAAATTCCATTTTCTCATTTTTCATTTTAAAAAATTTAGAATTTTATTTCTCCCCTCGGGGGGAAGGGGTTTTTCCATCTGACATTCTTTTTTCGGTTCCTGATGGTTCCAACCCCGGCATTTTAGGAAAGGAGGGATTTAAAAAACAAAAAATCCAGAAAAGGGGAATTGTTGGTCTTAATTTCATTCTTTTCTGTTAACGTTAAGAGATTTTTCATTTCTGATTCTTTTCTGTTAACCGTTAATGTTGATTTTTAAATTTTGACATTCTTTTCCGGGTAACTTTTACTTTTGATTTTAAAATCTTCTGCATTTTTTCCTGTTAATTTTAAATGTAGATTCTTCAATTTTCTGATTTTTTCCTTTAACTTTTATGTAGATTTTCAACTTCTGAATTTTTTTCCCCTGTTAACTGTTACTGTAGATTCCAATTTTGACATTTTTTGTTTTAAACTTTAATGTAGATTCTTCATTTTTTGACATTTTTTCCCATGTTAACCTTTTAATGTAGATTCTTCAATCTTTGACATTCTTTACCATGTTAAATGTTACTGTGATTTTTCAATTTTGACATTCTTTTGTTTTAAACCCGTTAATGTAGATTTTTCAATTTCTGAATTCTTTTCCATGTTAACGTACTGTGATTTTTCAATTTCTGACATTCTTTTCCTTTTAAACTTTTTCTGTAGATTCTTCAATCTTCTGATTCTTTTCCATGTTAACCGTTAATGTGATTCTTCAATTTTTGACATTTTTTTCCCATGTTAACTGTTATGTAGATTTTAAATTTCTGAATTTTTTTTTTTAAACCGTTAAGTAGTTCTTAAATCTTTGACATTCTTTCCTTTTAAATTTTACTGTAGATTTTCAATCTTTGCCATTCTTTTCCATGAAAACTGTTACTGTAGATTTTTCAATCTTCTGTTCTTTTCCTGTTAACCGTTAATGTGATTTTTTAATCTTCTGCATTTTTTTTCCATTTTAAACTGTTACTGTAGTCTTAAATCTTCTGAATTTCCCTTTTCAAGTTTGAAAGATTCCAATTTGAAACCCCCTTTCTTTAACCCTAATTGTTTCTCCCAACCCTTTAAACCCCTTGTACGGTTCCCTTTATTTCACCCCCCATAGTTTTTTTTTTCCCTTTTTTAAGATTTTGTTGGTTCTTAACCGTCTCCGTTTTATAATTTTTTAAATTTTTCCCCTGCCCTTTTTTCCCTTATAGTTTTATTGTTTTTTTTTCCGTATCGTTGTTATCTGTTTTAGTGTTTTGCCTCATCACGTTTTATCCGTTTTATTGTGTTTTTTTTGCCCCGGGTTCTTGGTTATCTGTTTTATTTGTTTTTGCCCGTCAAAATTGTTATCATTTTTATTGTGTTCTTCCCTGTGTATGTTGTTTGTTTTATTGTGTTCTTCCCCCGTCTCACGTTGTTATATGTTTTATTTGTTTTGCCCGTCACACTTGTTATCTGTTTTATATTGTTTTCCCTTTGCGATCATGTTTTTTATAAACGTGTTGCATGATGTGTTCCCCTGTCATGAATTTGTCATGTTTGTTTTTTCGGCATTTTTGTCAAAAATTGTTTTTATGACTTCCGTGTTAGTGCGTCTCCTCTGTGTTTTTGTGGTGGTGTGGTGTGTGTGTGTGTGTGTGTGGTGTGTGTGTGTGTGTGTGTGTGTGTGTGTGTGTGTGTGTGTGTGTGTGTGTGTGCCTGAGTCTAGTGGGTGCCTGGGTTTATCGGTTTTTCTTGTGAGGAAAGGAAAATTGTTCTCCTGTACAATTGTGATTGATGTTTGAATTTGACCCAAAATAGTATCGAGGAATGTGTGTGTGTGATTTTATTTTATTTTATTTTTTATTTCGAGGTAAGGGAAAAAGCACTATGTCTTTTTTCATCAGTTCCGTGGATGCGTTTTTGTAAAAAATTTTTATCGTTCCCCCAACACCCCAATGGCTTTTTTTTTCCGGAAAAGGGATTAACGTTTTTGGCAAGTGTTGCGTGCGTTCGAAACAAAGGGGCCCCGTTTTTAGTCTCATCCAAAGGACTTTTTTTGGGGGAGAGAGTCTGCTTGAGGTCAACTCCGGGAAAAAAACCCCTTGAACGGGGGAAACGAACGGGTCAAAGTCACGAAGCAATGCGCATTATTTAACCACCAGGGTTCCCGTCCCTGTGGGGGTTTTTGTGTTTGGTGGGTGTGTGTTTTGTGGGGTGTTTGTGGGGGGTGTGTGTGTGTGTGGGTGTTTTTTTGGGTATTTGAGTGTGTGGTGTGAAATATGGGAAAATGTGAGACAGTGTCTGTGTCGGTGTGTTCCACTATGAGATATGGGATTGCAAAAATTGGAAGGAGGTCGGAAAGGAAGATGATGAGAAAAAAAACGTGGTGAAACTAGAACCTCCAAAATATTTTACAGTTTTTCAGTGCAAGTCAGTGTACTGGGTTGGTTCTGGGATTTGTATTGCAATGATTGCAGTGGTTTTAAGAAAGATTTGGCTTTTCGAAAAAAAAAAGAAATGCCCCCTCCCCTGTGTTTTGTGGTGTTTGTGAGGAGAGAAAAAATTTAAAAAAGTGTTGCGGTGTTTAGAAGGAAATATGCTAAAAAAAAAGATCTAGACAAACAATAGAATTGCTTATGACCCGATTTAGATGTGGATTTTAGAAATTATAACACAAAATGCTACAAAACATTGTTTTTTTGAACTGGATTTTTGTCCCTTGTGTTAAAAAGGAAAAAAGGTTTTATATTTTATATCTTTATATTTATATAGTTTTTTTTTTTTTATAGCAGAAGACGACAGACAGATAGATATATAAAAATAGATGATAGTTAAAAATTGTAGTGTGTAGATAGATAGATTTGATAGATAGATTAAAAAATTTTAATCATTCCCAAAATTTTATTTTGTTTGCGTTTTCCCATTTCAGTAAGTAAAAGCACTGTTTTTTCCCTTGACATTTTCAAATGCCTAGCCCGTTTAGTCTGAGTTTACTTTTTTTCACTACGATTGAAAAAAATTTTCGAAATGTATGGTTTACTTTTTGGGTCAAGGTGTTCAAATTACGATTAGGTTGACTTGTACAGTTTTTTAAAGTTGTGTATGTTTTCGTGATTTATTTCTATTGGGGTGTACTTTATAAGGGCAAAAGGCCTTACATGAATAAAGAATCCTCTCTCTCTCTCTTTTCCCCTCTTTCTCCTCTCTTTTTCCCCGTTGCTCGCTCGCTCTGTGCACCTTTTTCTTTTTTCTTTTCTTTTTTGGGTTTGGGGGCGGGGAGTAGATATACAAAGTTTTAGGGAGGGAGGATTAATGACTGTCGTTTTACAGCACTGCCCAGATCGGCTTTTGCCACAGCATTTCCCTCCCCCCCAGCTTTCCCGGTCTCCTCGTTTTACTATTTCACATCACACTGGTTTTTAACCTGTTTCTTTTTTTGAACTGTTGGCCTTTTGTTGTCTAAATTTGTGGGTTGCTTTCAGGAATTTTCCCGTGACGTTGCATTCTGATTTTTTCTCGATGGGAATTTCTTCATTTTAGGTCTTGTTACATTTTCCCGACGGCCTTTTCTGGACTTATATTATATGTTGAGAATTTTGTTGCCCCCCTTTTGCTTTAATTTTATTTGTGAAATTGTTTCGGGCTTTAAAGAGGTTTTTGGGGTTGCCTTTTTTGGAAATTTTTGGGGTTTTGAGAGGGGGAGGATGAAAAAAGTTGTAAGCTTTTATTTTACCCTCGAAAATCATTTTGGGTTGACTTAAACATTTTGATTTGATTCGTTGTGGAAAAAACAACATGAAGGGGGTGATACTGTAAAAAGATAAAAACGAGAGAGCTATGACCCATTAGTAAAACATCTTTTCATCACTTGATCTCTAAGGGGACCCTTTTTGTTTTTGTCTTGGAAGGACATCTGGTCTGACTTGATCAGAATGAAACAGATGTGGGTTCTCTGCTTTAAAAAGTGGACTGCATTTACAAGAGAAATCTGGGTTCTTTACCAGAAAATTTAAAGGATTTACTGAAAAGCAGTAAGTGCGAGGTAAAATTTCCCCAGAACAAGGGCAAAATCGATATTGCAGGTTAAAAAAAAGACAAAAAACTACTCTTGGTTTTTCTTCTATACTGTAATGCGCTCTTGCTTCCTCCTCGCCTCTCCTTTCCTCTCCCCTCTTTTACTCCACTCCACTCTGTTGCTCTGTGGTTTTGCTTCTATTGGATTACTATGATCCTGTGCTATAGGCCCGTACGCGGGCGATAGGTCTGGGCCCGCTATATCTATGGCAAGAGAAGTGGGAACAGATCGTGCATGCAGAAAAACTACAGGCAGCACCCAAACAGAAAAACAGACAGCAAAGTGGTGTTCAATTATTACAGGTGAAAAGTGTACCCTTCATTGGGGGTTTTTTTGAAGCAGTACCCCAAAAAACCTCGTTTCGTCAAGGTTGTCATCGTTCGCTGTTTTTAAAATTCTCGAAAGAAGCAAGAGTGCTGCTAAACACTCCCCGACGTTTTCAAAATTTTTTCAAATTTTCTTTTGCATTTTTTGTGCGTCTGTTTGGGAAATAAAAAATTGTTTTCCTCGCCCCGTTTTCCCTTTGAGGGAAAGGGCAGAGGAGAAACCCTTTGTTGGGGTTCTGTGTTTTTGTGCATTGTGGGGATGCACTTGCTAAATCTTTTGAAAAATGGTTCAGTGGGTTTTTTTTTTGCTTTTTTCCCAGTCGGTTTGTTATTTCCCCGTTGAAAGAAAGCTAGAGTTCGTGTTTTGTTTTTTCCCGTTGGGAAAATGAATGCTATGAGTTCAGTGTTCTGTTATTTCCCAGTTGAAAAAAAAAAGAATGCTATGAGTTCAGTGTTATGTTTCTGTTATTTCCCGTTCTTTCTGTTATTTCCCCGTTTAAAAAAGAATGTTGAGTTCAGTGTTATGTTTCGTTATTTTCCCCGTTCTTTCTGTTATTTCCCAGTTTAAAAAGATGCTATGAGTCAGTTTTTGTTATTTCCAGTTGAAAAAAAATGTGGTTTTTTTTGTGTTTCTGTTTCTATTATTTCCCCGGTTTTGTTATTTCCCAGTTGAAATGAATGTTGATTCGTGTTTTGTTTTTCCTTGTTTGTTATTTCCAGTTGAAATGAAAGCTATGAGTTAGTGTTTTGTTATTTCCCAGTGGAAATGAAAACTATGATTCCGTTACTGTTTCTGTATTTCCGTTGTTTTTTTTTCCCCATGAATAATGTTGAGTTCGTGTTATGTTTCTGTTTTTCCCGGGTTTTTTTGTTTATTTAGGGTTTTGGCCTATGGTTCATGTTTTTGTTTTTTGTTAAAGTGCTCGGTTCGTGTTTCTTTATTTCCCTTTTTGGAAATGAATGCTTGGTTCTGATTTTGTTTTTCCCCTTGGAATGCTTGTTTTGTTTTTGTTCTTCCCCTTGAAAATTTTTCAAATGTTTCAGTGTTTTGTTATTTACTTGTTTTAATTTTTTGTTTTTCCATTTAAAAAGATGTTTGAGTTCAGTGTTTTTGTTTTTCCCCGTTAAAGAAAGAATTGCTTCACACGCACTTTTGCTTGGTGCTTTTTTGTAACGCCTTTATGTTCTTTGTAAGGGGGCCTCAACCTGACTTTGTCTGTAGTGTGCTGTCTGTATTTGTCGTCTGTATTGCTGTTTTTTGTTATGTCTGTTTTGTTCTGCTTGGGTTGCCTTTCTGTTTCCCTGTTTTGTCTGTTTGAGTTAAAACCGTCTGCGCGTGTTGTGCTGGTTTTGCTTTACTGTTCTTTCTTGTTTACGCACTTGCTACACCTGTTGTTTCCTGTGCTGACTGGTTTTTCCCCGGGGATTACGTGCTGTTTTGCCCGTCTGTTCTGTTTTTGCTGTGCTTTTGTACACAAAAGAGTTTCATTACAAAGTGCTGGGCTTGTCACAGTCTGTTTGTCGGTACCGCCATTTTTCTGTTCTGCTCCTGTCACACAGCACTGTCTGTTCTGTCCTGTCACACAGCAGTACTGTTGTTCCCTGTCACCAGCACTGTACGTTCTGCTCCTGTACACAGCACTGTACTGTTCGCCCTTACACACCGTTGGTTTTTCCTGTCACACGCATTCGTCTGCCCCATGTCACAGTTGTTCTGCTCCCTGTACCAGTGCTGGGCTCCTGCACACTGCTGTTGTCCCTGTCTATGTACTGTTCTGCACCTGTCACACGCAGTCGTTGCCTGGACAAAACGTACTGTTTGCTCCCTGTCACACAGCACTGTACTGTTCGCACCCTGTCACGGCTGTGCTGCTCCCTGCACCAGCACTGTCGTTCTGCTCCATGTCACACAGACGTACTGTCGCCCATGGGTTTTTGGGGTTTTGTTGCACCTTTTTCTGTTCTGCCCTGTCCACGTTTTTTTTCTGGGAATGGGGTACTGTAGTTTGTATGCAAACCGCATGTACGTTCTGCTCCATGTCAAAAAACCTGTGTTCGCTTAAAAGAAAGTTTGCCATGGTCACACAAAAATGTACTTTTTCCAGCCACAACTGTGCGTTTGCTTTCCACACAGCGTTTGTCCTTCAAAGATTTGTTCGTTCCATTCCAAACTGGTTTTGTTTGCTATGTCAACCCAGACTTATGTTTTGTCCCGCAAATTTTAATTTTTTCCCCGTTCCCGCACTTCTTTTCTCCTGTAATGTATTTCTTTCCCTGTAACAACCTTCTTCTGTTTTCCCGTTCCCCCAAAATTTGTTTTTGAAAACCTGTCACCCCTTCGTTTCCCCCCCCAAACAGCAATTTCGCCACCCAGATGTTTCGTCTGTCTAAAATTTCTTTGTGGTGTGTTCGTTTTTTGATCACTTTTTTTCTTGCATTCCTCGGGAACCGGGGGCCAATATGATGTTTGGGTATCACCGTTTTCCTTTACCCCCATTGCTTCCGAGGGTCTAAAACATACCTGGTGGGCGTTTCTAAGATAAAATTTTCCACGGTTCCACGGTACAAAATGCCAATCTCCCAAAGACACGGGTATTTTAAAGTTATGCTTTTTAAAACCAGGGCCCGGTTTTTTTGCCCATGTGATTTGACTTTGTTATTTTTCCAACTGGTAAATAGGGCAAGGCGGGGAAACAACCCAGAACTTCAGGTTATATTTTCACAGGTTTTAATTTTTTAAGCCTGCCACCTTCCTTTTTTCTGTTAATTTTTTATTATTTCCCTGAGTGAACGATATCTTTTGGAAAAATGTTTTAATTCAAATTTTTTTCAAGAATGTAAACCCCCCCCCCCCCCCCCCCCCCCCCCCCCCCGGGGGTTTCTGGGGGTTTAAATTTAAAAAAAGCCCAAAAACCAATTGTTTCTGAAAAGCAAAAAACATAAATCATTCTGATGAAAAATCTAATGTATGAAAAACCCAAAAGAGGAATGGAAAAAGAAAGGGGCATTAAAAGGAAAGGAAAAATAACAATATGATGTTTAGATCTCAAGTAAAACCCCCTTATTAGTTCCGGATGAAATCTACAAGCAGACCACTTTCCCAGCGCGGGGGATGCCGGTAAAAACCATTTGAAATACACCCAAAACCCACCTGCCCCGTTGCTAACTTCAAGTAGTTAACCGTAATTTCGTTAAAAAATACTTTAAGGGTTTGTTTCACAATAGGTTGATTTTCTAATAACAACTGACCCCGATACCTCCAGCACAGGAGGGAACACCACTAATGCCCCCTTAAGGGGAACCAACAAAGAAAAAATTAAATGGTTTATTTAAGATTACAAAACCCCTTGGGACCTTTGGTGTTTAGTCATTGTTTTCTTATTCTTTGGAAACTTTATAAACTTTTTAAAAGCCAAAGGGAAAGTGGGAACCCCCAAAAAAGTTCATGGAACTTAAACGCGTGTTTTGGTTTGGTTTTTTGGTTTAAACCCCAACTGAACCGAAAAATTGTTGAAAACAGACAAAGGGAAACAGGAGTTTAAAAAAAATCAAACCTGAAGGTTCCTGGGGCCCCCATTAAAATTTCCCAAAAGCAAGGGGACATGCAAACCGAAAAAGGGCATTAAAAGGAAAGGGTACATAACCAACTAGGATAACCTTTTCTTTTCCCTTTTTCAAGCATTTTTTTTTTTTGGGGGGGTTTTTAAAAACACAGGCATGGTTTATTACTTTCCTAAACCTCTTTTGTTTTGGGTCCCCTTTTTTTCTTATTTAATTTTTAAAAAAGGGGCCTTTATTACTTTTTTCATTTCTTTTGTTTCTTTGGGAAGTCTTATATTCTTTTCGCTTTCTTTTTTTTTCGTTTCCAACTCACTGGGGTTAAATAATTTTATATTTTTTAAGGAGAAAGTATCTAACCAAGGGAACCCCCAGTAACCTTTAAGTAAACCAACAATACATTTATATGGGTAAAACCACTTAAATCACCCTGGGCCAAACATGGAATACGTTGGTTTACTTTGGTCTCACTGGGAACTTTTGTTGCGGATCTTGTTTAGGAGGCCACTGGGTCCCAAAGGGAGGAGTTACCTGGGGTTCATCTGTTTTAAAAGATCTGCAGACAAGAACCGGTTTGTAAACCCAACTGGCTAATTTCCTGACAAAACCTGGACCCAAAATGTATAATAGTATCCCTTTTCTCCCCTGAAATTTGTTCTTTTTGTGGTTCCCGCATATGTGGTTTCACTTAAAGCAATGGGCGGGGTTTCCCCAAAAGTTAAAACATCTTTTGGAAGCCAGGGTAAATCACTGCAAAAGGGGGATTTCAATAACAATTCTAGGAAAATTCACTGTATGCCACACGGTGATTGTGGAACACACTACCAATTTTTTTCTTGCAACGGGGTTTTTCAAACCCCCACGACTGCATGCAAAGACCCTTTTTCACTGTTTCAGGCGCATTCTAAACTTGTGCACCTGTGTTTCCCGCCGTGGCTTGACTCAACAGCCTTTCCCCCGGGGCCCTTCCTTTTTGTTGCTTGAAATTCACCTTTCAATCCCTTTTCCTTCCTCTTCTTTCCTTTTGTTCCTGTTTTCCCTTCTTCCCTTTTTGGCCTGAAGATTGTTATCTCCCACGTTCATCACTGTACCCTTTGGGTTTTTTACCACAGGGATAAGTTTGTATTAAAGGAGTTTTTAAGGAAAGTTTTTTCTTAAGGATAAAAACCCCGAATTATCTTTGTTTGTTTGTTACCAATTTTTAACTTTTGTACCTTTGGGTTTTTAAATGGTATAAATGGTATTTTGTGTTTCCCCGGTTAATTGTACTTTTTTGTTTCCACTGGGATCTTCCGACCTTTTTCCGTTAAATGGTGTCTCCTTTTTAGGTTTTCCAAAGGTTTAAATCCTGTTTTCTTCTTTCCCCTGGTAACTTTCTGTACCTAATGTTACCCATCCATGGGAACATTTTACTGTAAATTTCGGGGTTAAATGGATAATCCGACCAAGGTACGCCACATTTTGGAAAACATTCCGCCCCTTTTACAAAACCCCAAAACAACGTTTTTGGGGTACGTTTACATGGTTCACCTGTCTTAGGGATTTCCCTGGGTAACATCATGCTTTACTCCACTTCAAAAAAGTTCCTTCGGTAGTTAAACCCCTGGTTTTTCCCGTTCTTTTGGAGACCCAAAAGGTATCCCCCATTACCTTCAGTTTTCAAAGGATACATTGTACCTAGGTACTTTAAAATGCTCAGGACCCCGGTGTGGGGAAAACCCCCCGTTAAAACCCATTCCTACCTGATAAAAAAAAAATCCCCCCAGGGTGGTCAGGGAAGGCAGAGAGCTGGCAAAAACAAACCCCTTTTTCTGGGGAGCAATCAGATGCGGAAAGGGCGTTGGTGAAAGGGACAACGTGCCGGGAAAAAAAAACCCCCCTTTTAAAAAGCAAAAAGGCCCGATGTTGGATTAACCTGGTGAATAAGGCCACCCCTCATCTCTCTTGTGTGTCCCAGAAAAGGTGTTGTGTAAAAAGGGTGCTTCCTGCTTCCCTTTTTAAGGGAAGAAGGAAGGCACTTGCAAAACTGTCCCTGTCTTCTTACTGCACAAACGTTATATGTGGAGCGACGAAGGAGAGGGAGAAGTTTTTTCCAGGGGAAAGGGGGGTTTTTTAAAAAGGGGGGATGAGGATAGCCCGGGACGGGAGACAGGGGTAAAACGACAAAAAAAAGCCCTTTTATTGGGGGTTTAAAGGTCTAAAGTGGATAAAATTTTGTGTTTTAGGAAATTTCCTTATTGTCAGAATTCAGTTCAATTCGCGCTTATTTTGCTTTATTAAATTTTTGTCCGGCTTTTCCGGTGCATGCCTTTCCTTTTTTTTTCCTCTCTTCCCGGGCGTACTGTGCGTGTTACTTATACAGGTAACATTTGCAACCAGGTGAGACACAGCAAGGCGGGGGAGTTGACAAGGGGCCGAACGGCGAAATACGCAGCCCCATTTTTGAAGACAACAACAACAACAGAAACGGCACACAACACCACAAAAGGGGGGGGGGGTGGAGCGGGGGTGCCCAAAAACGCTGACGAAACGAACCCGCAAGGGGCTCGGAGTTAACACCAGTGCTAACTCCACTTCCCCCAAAAGTCCATCGGATGAGACTATAAATCGAGGTCCCGTGTGCGAACGCACGCAGAATATCCTGCGCACGTTAAAACCCATTCAGCTTTTGGGAAGAGTAGGCCATTGTGTGCCGGTGGGAACGGATGACAAAATTTACAAAACTGCATACACACGGGGACTGGGTGAAAAAAGCACGTGAGTTCTTTCATTATCCTCGAAATAAAAGAATAAATTAAATAAATAAATAAATAAACAAACACACACACAGAGGCAGTCAGAGAGACAGAGACAGAGAGACTGTGGAAACCAACACGCACCTTGTGACTGAGTACACCCCTTAACTTGCAGCCAATCTTCTGAGATGTCTTGGAGAGCTGAATTATGGACACACGTGCCGTGGTTTACGATCTCCGAGTCTTCTAAGAAAGCAAAGCCATTGATGCTGATCAACCTGAGGTGTCTATATAAAACTGTCACAGCCTTCTTCTTCTCCTCTCTCTGTGTGATTGCCTGTGCAGACAGGCCTGTGTGACTGGAGAGGCTGTTGTCTGGCTGGGCATGTTCAAGGGAAGAGGGGAAGAGCGCTACACCATGGACTGTGCTGGCATGCTGTCGTTACTGCCACATGCACATACAGCAACAACAACAAAAGAGTTAATGTATCGAGAGAGAGAGACAGACAGACAGAGAGAGAGGGGGAGAGAGAGAAACAGACAGACAGGCAAACAGACAGACAGACAGACAGAGCGACATGAAAGAGGAGACGACCACTGAACTAGTGACTGTGGCGGCATTCTGTCTTCATTGTCCGTGTCTATGGATTTTCTCTCCCCAGGACTGGACGTCACTCAGATGGAGGTCTTCCTCAACTCCCTGAGGAGTCACTGAGGTGAAGCTCTCGGACAGTGTGTCTTGGGCACCCTGAGCTGACCTGGTGGAGCCCATCCCTCTCCAGTCACAGAGCGCATGCTGGGTATGTTTGTGTCAGCCATGCTACTGGCCATATAAGACCTCCTCTTCCAAGGCGGATGGATGGGGGTCTAAATGTGAGCACGACTGACACTATAGCCGAGTGGTTAAGACCGTTCAACTTCAATCCCATGGGTCCATGAAGTCGTGAGTTCGAATCTCGGCGGCGTCTAGTGAATTAAGGGTGGAGATTTTTACGATCTCCAAGTCAACTTCAAGTGCAGGCCTGCCAGTGCCCTTATTCCTTTTTTTGTTTATACACATGCAGAAGATCAAACATGCATGTTGAAGATCCCGTCATTCATGTGTCACGGTAATGGCCTATAGCGCATATGACAGACAGTCATTCAGCTAGACAGACAGACAGACAGAGAGGTGACAGACAGGCAGAAAGACAGACAGACAAACAGGCAGGTAGACAAGCAGGCTGACAGACAATCAGGCAGACAGACACGCAGGCAGGCAGACATGCAGACAGACAGATAAAAAGACTGACAGACAGGCCGGCAGAGGCAGACAGACAGACAGACATGCATTCAGGCAGACAGGCAAGCAGGCAGGCAAGACAGGAAGGCAGGCAGGCAGACAGACATGCCAACAGACAGGTAGGCAGACTGACAGACAGCAGATAGACAGACAGGCAGATAGACAGGCTGACAGACAGCAGATAGACAGGCTCACAGACAGACAGACAGGCCGACAGATAGTTAGACAGACAGACAGATAGACAAAATATGTAAAGGAACTAACTCTGAGACTGAATGCAGTCCTGCACTTTGGCTTGTTCTTCCGTGTTTCTCTGGAGAGGTATGTTATACAAACTTGCGTCAACTTCTGAGAATAAAATCTAAAGAACAGAAAGACAAGACACTTTGCTGTGTCTGAACCTTTGGTGTCTTGATATGTGCCACCTTCTTACTTCTGTGATTCCATGTTGCATGAACTTGTGTGCTCTTCGTCTGTCTTCTTCATTGATTCATTTGTCTGCTCAGTACCCAACGTTTAAAGTCACGCGAGCATTCACTGTAAGCAGAGAAGAATGTGTGGAGAAAGACTCCACAGTATACCCAAAGAGTATTACATCAACTTGCACGCCCTAGACTGACATTATTTCAGCAAGCAGTGCTATAATCATGCTAGTTAAAATTGTACAGTGCATCTTAAACATTACTATTTTGTTCATTAGAAAATCGAATGATATATAGTGAACTGAAAACAACTAAACAAATGCGTGCTACGTTGTTGTTGTTTTTTTAATCTTACATTCTAAGCTTAAAAGAATAATTCATAAAAAATTATGATCTTTCAATATTTTGTAGACAAGACAATGACTTCTTTGAAAATTGAAAATGTACACAATTTGCAAGAACAGTCCTTGACTTAGTTTATCTAACGATAATCTTCAAGTCTTTAAGTAAAACCTTAGGGAACTTAGTTGTTGTTTTTTAAAATAGTGTTGTGACAATGAAGTGGGAACTTGACTTCGAAAGGAAATCGTTCCAAACTATGTCATGTTTCCAGGCAAAAGAATGGCAGAAAAATGACAAGGGGAAGGAGGAAGCATGAGCACTGAACTCTTTAAGATGGCATAATGTATGTCACTGACCATCGGTTAGTAACTGTAAACTTGCGCATAAAAGGTATCACGTCCAGTCAGTGAATGGTTTGATGCTTGGACTATTGTGTACCTTGTGTATTTCCTACTTAAACATGAATGCTGAACTGTGTAGAACAGCAATGTGCTGTGTTGTACTGCACTGTGCTGTACTGCATTGTACTGCGCTGTACTGTGCTGTACTGGACGGCACTGTTGTGTCCTGTGCTAAAATGTACTACTGTGCTCTTCTGTTTTCTTTTATGTTGGGGTGTGCTATACTGTTTTAAACCTAACTGTATTGGACTGTACTGCATTATATTGTACTGTACTGCACTGTGATTACAATACTGTACTCTGCTGTCATGTGCTCGTATGTACTATGTTTCACAGCAATTTATTTTTTATGTATTTATTTTTTTTATACCGAGGATAATGATTAAGCACTTATGTGCTTTTAACATCCAGTCCCCGTGTGTATGCGGTTTTGTAAATTCTGTCATCTGTTCCCACCGGCACACAATGGTTTACTCTTACTCTTACTCTTGCTGCCATGTACCACACTGTACTGCACTGCACCATACTGTGGTCATGATTGCTAGTTTTTGTTGTTGTTGCTTTAAATATGTAAAAGAGGGTTTATTTTGTATATGTTGGAAAAGGCTTTTATTGTTATTTTAGGTTTTCAGTGGTTGTAGATTTTCGGGTCATTTCTAAAGAAAACTCATGCTTGTTGAATGATATTCAAATATCACAGGTAAGTTATTTTTATCAACTCAATCACTCATTTTGCTTTTATGCGTTTGTTTGTGTATCTGTTTGCTACTTTTTTCTGTTCTTTTCTAGCATTGTTTGTCTCTCTTCCTTGTACTAACTTCATTATCCTTTTTTGGTTTTTTATGTTGTGATGTTGTTTCATTTGTTGTGTTGTTGTTGTTTTGCTGCTGCTGCTGCTGCTCTCTTCTTCTTCTCTTCTTCTTCTTTTCTTCTTCTTCTGCTTTTTTGCTTCTTCTTCTTCTTCTTCTTTTCTTCTTCTTCTTCTTCTTCTTCTTCTTCTTCTTCTTCTTCTTCTTCTTCTTCTTCACATCTTCACCATCTTCACCATCTTCACCATCTTCTTCTTCTTAGTAGCAGCAGCAGAAGAAGACGAACAAACAGTAACAGAATCAGCAATAGCAGCAGCTGCAGCAGCAACAGAAAAAGAAATATGAATACTGTTATCATTTTATCTTTTTTTGTTATTAAAAAACCAATCAGTCACAAAGTGCACATAGCCAGTCAGCTTAAAAACTGCGATTCTAACACATTCACCATAAGAAAGGACAACATATTCCAGGAAACCAAACTACATTCCAAGACTGTAGGGCAGAAGTGATAACTCCATTTGCAGTCGCTCAGGGTGGCAATGGTTTGAACATTCACACGTGACTGGGACAGGCAGCGCTACTGAGGAGGCAGTGTGTGCCAGAAATAAAGTGTTGATGACAGGCACAGCAGTACAGTCCCCCACCCCACCCCACCCCCACCCTCATTCCCCAGCAGTACAGTACAGTACAACTCGGCAAAAAACAAAAAACCACACACACAAAACAAGGGCCCCTTGTCAACAGCCTTTCCAGCCTGCTAGGATACAACAATCCCAACAGTACAACTCAAATGCAGCGAATTCCTCAGAAATCGGAGTATGGATGCCTATAATTATGGCGAGGTACGTGAAAAGAGTCATACACGCCAACTTCTCATCCGGTGTACTTCCTATCTCACAGTGATTCCCAGGTGGGATGAGTGGGTCAGAGTGCATGTTCTGGATGGACCCCGGGGTGTACAGCTAGGGAATGCACAACAACAACAGCAACACAATGCAGCGGATGCTAGGCCCCTACTGCTGTTCTTGTTATTGCTGCAGCCTCTACTGCTGCTGCTGCTACCACTACTACTACTACTACTACTACTACTACTACTACTACTACTACTACTACTACTACTACTACTACTACTACTACTACTTCTACTGCTCTGCTCTCTTCTACTACTGCCTTACTGCTGCTGTCTGTCTGCCCTTGCTATGTGCTCTGTTTGTTTTGTGTTCTTTATGGTGCTGATGCTAATGCTGATGATGACTACTGCTCTTGCTGCTGCTCGCTGCTTCTGCTTGCCGTTGCCTGTTGCTATCTGCTCTGCTTCTGTGTGTAGCATCTTCTTGTTGCTCTTGCTCTAGTTGGTGCTGATGCTAATGCTGTGTGCTACTGCTCTGCTGCTGCTGCTGCTGCTGCTGCTTCTTCTGCTACTGCCTGCTGCTGCTGCTGCTGCTCTTGTCTGCTTGCCTCTGCTGCTGCTATTGCCGTTGCTACGTAGGCTTCTTGTGTCTTGTTTTTGCTTGTTCTTGTAAGCTCTGGCGTTATGTGTCGATGCTCGTAATGTGAGTGGGCTGTGACCCTGTTGTGCCTCTGCTTGTCTTGTGGATGACGCTAGCTCTGAAGTCAGTTTCAGCTTTCTTGTCAATCTCTGCTGTTTCTTCTTCAAACAAGCGAGTGGCATTACTTTCACAGTTGACTAATCTAGACCAGACTTACATCTGAAGTTGTACATTGCTGATTTCTTCTTGTAAGATTTCTCTTCTTCTTCTTGATAAGTAGAAAGTCGTTAGACGTAGCATTACTGTATTGAGTACATAGACATAAGAACGCGTAGATAGATTCTTAATTTTGAGGTGGGGATGTTGTGGTTAGGTACATTGATAATAGCTGGTGCTTTCTGTCTAAAACTGAATTCTCCAGTAGTGAAATTTATTTGCCATTCTCATTGGAATTAATGATTTTGTTAGAAATTGTTAGAACTGCATTTTCTTTATGTTTATTGTAGTTCAATAGATAGTAACGTACAAGGCGTTTTTCTATATTTTGGATTTGTTTGTTTTTTATCATCGCATGACATTGATCCTGAAATTACTTGCATCCTGACATTAACACATGACTACACAGCTCCATTCTCTCTTCTGTCTATATAAATGGAAAGAAGATAAATAGATTGAAACAACACGACAACAACAAGACAGTATCAACCGATACAACCCAATTCTTCTGACAACAAGCATAATTGAAGTAAACGCAAAGACACAGAAACAAGAGAAGAGAAGAAGAAAAATGAGAGAGCAACCGAGAAACAAGAAGAAGAGAAGAAGCAGAACAGAGAAAGAGAAGAGAGAAGAAGAAGAGAGAGAGAGAGAGAGAGAGAGAGAGAGAGAAGAGAGAGAAGAGAGAGAGAGAGAGAAGAGAGAGAAGGAGAGGAAACAGAAGAAGAAGAAGAGACAGGTTGTTGATAATCAAACACCAGGAACACAGTCCCACTTCTTCCTCCCCGCTTAGCTTTGTGCTTTGTAGATCCGTTCCCAAACAAACGACCAGCAAAAAATAACCAAGGAAGGCAGGCAACAACGCAAGCAAACTACTGAGGGCAATAAACACGAAGCAAAATCAAGAAAGAAAGCAAAATTTAGGGGTGAATAATGGCAAAAGAAAGCAGAGAATAAAACAAACAGAAATAAGCAGAAAAGAGAGTAAGGCAAAAAGAAAGACTAAAATGAAAATAATAAAGGAAAAAGTCATGAAAAAAGAGACCGAAAGAAACGAAAGAACGAGACGAACACGTTATTGCCTTGTTGTGGATTTTTTTTTATACCTTGTTTTCCTACAACCAGCTCAATTTATGTCTCCTTCATTTTCTTTGTTTTTTAAAGGAAAAAAAAGAAAAGAAAAGAAATACACAAAGAACGACCAAGAAAAAAAATTGTAAAGTAAGAACACAGATCACACTAGATTTAGTATAGTACAGGCTTGACGTTTTGCTGACATCAGCAAAATACATAGTGCTCTCTCTCTCTCTCATACACACGCGCGCGCGCGCTCGCACAACACACACACACACAACACACACACACACACACCACACACACACACCTTCCATCTCTCTCTCTCTCTCTCTCTCTCTCACACAACACACACACACACACACACACACACTTACACCTGTGCATACATACACATTCTAACACACATGTGCGCGCACAGCACACACACACACACATACACACACACACACACACACACCACGCAAACACACACACAACACACACACACACCACACACACACACACACACACACGCAAACACACACACGAAACACAACACCACACACACACACACACCACACACACACACACAACACAAACCCCACACACACACACACAAGACACACACACACCAAAACATACACACACACCACACCACGACACACACACGCACACACAAAGCAAGTGTTGACAAAAATGCATCGCGGTACCTGACAGAGATAGCTGACAGCAGAATTTGATGACGTAACTCATCCCTTTATGCCCTGCCTGTTTTGCTGCGCTGTGCTGTGCTGTGCTCGCTGTGCTTGCTGCGTGTGCTGTGCTGCAGACACAACTCCGTCCGTCTGTCCGTTCTTTCTTTTCTGTCTTCTGTCTGCCTTCTTTCCTTTAATTTCTTTTCCTTTCTCGTTATTTTCTTTCTTTCTTTCTTTGTTATTTTTTTTTCCCGTTTCGTTTTTGTTTGCTCTCTTCTGTCTCTGTTTTTTTTCTTTCTTTCTTTCTTTCTTTTTTTTTTTTCAATTTTCCTGTCCTTTCTTTCATTTTTTATTTTCTTTCTTCTTTTTTTCATAGCTGTCTGTCTTTCTTTCTTTCTTTCTTGTATTGTTTTTGTTTTGTTGTTCCACTCTCCCCAAAAGTCCTATGGATGAGACTATAAACCGAGGTCCCGTGTGCGAACGCACGCAGAACATCTTGCGCACACGTTAAATCCTGTTCCGCTTTTCGTAAGAGTAGGCCATTGTGTGGCGGTGGGAACAGATGACAGAATTTACAAAATCGCATACACACGGGGACTTGATGTAAAAAAAAAAAAAAAAAAAAAGCACATAAGTGTTTATTCCAGAATAAAAATTTTAAAAATGTAAAATTTTATTAGGCTTTTAAAAAACATTCTGCTCGTGTGCTTTTCCTTTCCTGTCTTTTTTAAGAAAAAACACTTTTCATTCTTTTAGATTTGGTTTGCCTTTGTATACTCATTCCTTCTTTCTTTTTTTCTGTCTTGCTTTCTTCCTTTTCCGAAGCGAATTTCTTTTCCTTTCCCCTCCCCCCCCCCCCCCTCTTCCTGTCTTTTCTTTCTGTCTTTCTTGTGCTTGATCGTTTGTTCGCTCTTTATGATGACTTTATCTTTTTGCTCTTCTTACCTGGCAGTCCATGTCAAGAGGGGTTGCGCTTCGAAACAATCATGATAGAGACGAGCTGTGCTGTATTTATGTCACAAATGTCATATCAGATATGCACATGCATCTACCTGCACACACACAGGCCCGCGCGCGCACGCACGCGCGCGCGCACTCACACACACATCTATCTATCTATCTATCTATATATACACACACATATAGATTTGTGTGTAA
>CM054134.1:453779-461740 GCA_028751875.1 Rapana venosa | reverse complement strand
CGGGAACCAAAAAAAAGGGTGGCGCTGCTCTTGTGGCGACGCGCTCTTCCGGGGGAGAGATCCGAATTTTACGCAGAGAAATGTCGTGACTTAAAAGTGGTAAAATGAAATGAAAATGAAGGACTGTTGGGGACATGAAGTAGGTACTGATGTGAACTAAGGGGAAATGTCCCCTTGAACGGGTGTCTCAGTGATGGCTCCAACCCGATTTCGATCCCGAGCCGTCAAACAGCGACCACAAGGCTCGAGCCACTAATCGATGCACGGAAGATGGGATAGCCGGGTGGTTAGAGGGATGCGTTCGTGATCTGCTGACCGGGGTTCGAATCTCGTTCAAGAGGATTTTTTTTCTCCGGAGTTAACTTCAGTTCCGACTTCACTCCAAGTCCTTCGAATGAGACTATAAACCGAGGTCCCGTGTGCGAACGCACGCAGAACACTTTAAGCACACGTTAAAACCCGTTCCACTTTTTGGGAAAGAGTAAGGCCATTGTGTGCCGGTGAGAATGGATGACAACATTTACAAAGCTGCACGCACACGGGGACTGGATGAAAAAAGCACATGAGTGCTTATTCCATTGTCCTCGAAATAAAAGATTAAAAAAACATGTTATCCCGCCCCCAGCTACACTGGATATTGTCCCCCCCCCCCCCCCCCCCCCCTCTTCCTCAATATCACTTTCCGCAGCCATACCCCCCTCCAAGGTAATCTTAAAGCGGTGTTCATGTTCTCACCGAGTCCATTCGCCAACCCATCATCCTAACACCACACACCAGTTACTGGGAGGCCGATAGCTCGGTGGATAACACAATAGACTCGTCATCCAAACTGATACTGGATGCGTGGGTTCCAATTGCCGTTGAACTGTTTGTTGGAGAGGAATTTGCCCTGTGGGAGAGAATGTCAGTGCTTACTCCACCACCCTGCTTCCAAGTCTATGGGGGAGATTGTAGGTCAAGGTGTACACGCATGCTGCAGTCGTGTGCGCGCGTTAAAAACCGTCAGGGTGCTTTGAAAAAGATACAGTGGGTGGTAAATTTATTTCTAATTATTTATTTATCTATTTGTTTATTCATTCTTTATCTGTTCTTTTATTTATTCTTTTATTTCGAGGATAATGGAATAAGCACTCACGTGCATTTTGACATCCAGTTCCCATGTGTATGCAGTTTAGTAAATTTTGTTATCCGTTCCCATTGGCACACAACCGTCTACTCTTCCGAAAAGCAGAACGGGTTTTAAAGTGTGCGCAAGATGTTCTGCGTGAGTTTGCACACGGGACCTCGGTTTATAGTCTCACCTGAAGGACTTTTGGGGAGAGTGGAGTCGGCAATGATGTTAACTCCAGAGGAAAAATCTTGAATGAGATTCGAATCCAGGTCAGCAGATCACAAGCGCATTGCGCTCATCACTCTAACCACCAGGCTATCTCGTATAGTTGATATGAGTACAGTTCACATCTTGTCTGTGTGCTGAAGTCATCTGAATGAATATGTGAGCACGGGCCAATTGACTGGGAAGGGATGGGGGGGGGGGGGGGGTAGAGAAGAGAAAAGAAGGCGCCAAGAAACACTTACTCGCCCTGTGTCATGAGACAATAAAAGATCATGATGTCTTTGATGGGCGAGTAGATCACTGATAAAATCTTCAAGATACGCGCGGCCTTTACTTTATTTCTCATCACTATATGGGCGCCATTGGCTGTAATCATCATCTCTTTCATTTGGAGTGTAAACCACGATGAAGCGTGCGTTGGTATTTGATCATCTTCGCATACATCATAAACACCAAGCCATAAAGCGGAGAGTTGTGCAGCTTCACCTTCCGTGACTCACAGCCTGTGATGGATGAGACCAGCACAGGGGATCACAGGCCCCCCATCAAGCCTGCACTGCACTGCAGCCAGAGCCAACAACGACACCACCACCACCCACAGAACACACGGCTAGCTAGAGGCCTAGAGGCATCAGGGGAAACCACACAGCCCAGATGCTATCCCACAGCTTCCCCTTTCTGCCCATCCCGGAATATGCAGTGGAGGCAGATATTATTCAACAACGTTCACCACACCCGTTGTTTCCCCTGCCTGCCGTACAGCAGACGCCCAGGTAAAGGCTACACTCCGGTATTAAAAATTCGCATTTTTCCTTCTGTTTTACCTTATGACTTTTAAAAAATATTCATACCGCATGTGCAAAGGAATCCACAGAAATAAAAACCACTTTTTGAGTGTAAAAGACTAGCCTGAGTAAAAAAAAAACATGTGATTTTGCACAGATTTGGTAGGTTTGAATCTTTTAAAAAATTTCAGCAAACACTGTATATGTCCTATAATTTTTCTTATTTATTTTTGTCAGCTAGCTTCTTCACCGGCAATATGCATGTGCGGGGTCAACACTGTAGGACCGCAAGCAATCCTCATTTGATGATCATTTCCAACTTTCTCGTGACTACCTGGTATTGCTCTATGTCCTCAATCCCAAAAACAAATACACAGCTCATTTTTTATACTTTAAGAAGTCTGTGAAAATCAACAAAAAAGTTTTTCGACTAGCACTCTATACAAGATACTACATGACCCACAAGCTAATACAGGAGTGTAACCTGTATAAAGGAAAGAGAACAATGCTAATGGAAAGGAAAGGTTTCGCTGCTGTATAATCATTGGTTTGGATGGAAATCATATTTCTTGACCGATTACAGTTGTCACTCAGAAATTTGACAAGAAGATTTTTTTGCATAAAAAAATTAAAAAAGGATAATAAAAATAAGCAAAATGACTACTCTATAATTCACGTTAGCTTTTTTCATGATTGCCATTCTTTATTTCATATTTTATTTCATATTGTGCATTTGTAAGAATATAATGTCATTGTTATAAAAAATACTGAATAAAACTATTAAAAAGAAGCAATAAAATTACCACGGTAACCCCCACCCCCATTCTCTCTACCCCTCTCCCTTCCTCCCTCCCCCCTCTCTCTCTCCCTCTCCCTCTCTCTCTCCGAACCATACCATACCATACTGTATCGCTTTATACCATATCCATACCCATACCAGACCAGACCAGACTACAGTGCAATGCAATGCAATACAATACATTACACGTATCAATGAAGCCGTCACGTTCTTCCTTCAGTCTACATGTGCAAAGAAGATGGAAGACAGGGGGTGGGGGTGGAACAACAATTGCAGTAACGACCTCTTTAATAAAAGAAACTACATCAATAATGACAGCAGAAGCAGCAGTAACAGCAACACTAACACCACCACTAACAAAAACAAGAACGACAACAAACAACAAAATAACAACAAAAACAAGAAGCAACGCTAAAAGCAAGAACAGGTGTGTATGACATCAACGGTGATAACAATGCTGAAACTTTCTTCATCTAAACAGTACAAAACCTTGCATGAGCAGACCACTGTTCAGGTGATGATGGTGAGGCTGCTGCTGCTGCTGCTGCTGCTGCTGCTGCTGCTGCTGCTGCTGCTGCTGCCTGCTGCTGATGATGATGATGATGATGGTGATGATGATGGCAACGATGATGATGATGATGACGACGATGACGATGATGTTGACGACGACGACGACGACAATGATGATGACGACGACGACAATGATGATGATGACGACGATGATGGTGATGGCGATGACGATGACGGTGATCAGGTGCTCGATGCCAATGCTCATGCAAGGTTTTATACTGATGATGATGATGATGATGATGATGATTGATGATGATGATGATGATGACGACGACGACGACGACAACGACGACGATGGCGCTAACAATAGGAAGGAAAAGAATGACAACAACAACAACAACGATAACAAGGACAACGATGATGGTAATGCGGCTACTGCAAAAGCAGCGCTGCCTGCCGCATTTTCAAATGATTGGCTGCTGCTTCCAAAGTGGCAGATGCAATCTGGGGCGTCATATTCCCCTGCAAGCTGTCTGCAGGACACACAGCACTCGTGCTCCAGACCCGTCAACTGCAGGCAGCTTCATGCCACGATCCTGACAGTCGGAGACGGGTACACATCACACACCAACTCACAACACACACACACACACCACAACCACACACACGCACGCACGCGCGCGCGCACCACATCACATACACCACAGACAACACACACACAGGACACACAGACACCACACACGACACACACACACACACACACACAGACACACACACACCACACACAACACACAGGACACACACAGACACACACACACACACACAAACACACAAAACACACACACACACACACAAACCCCCCTCCAGCATCTTCCATCAAGTTTGACAGTTTCTACCGAAAGCAGTTGAATCTTTTGTTTGTTTGCGGGGGGAAAAAGTGTGAGATGATGAATGGTTTAGTTTGTACGTTCGTGACAGGAGTAGAATAGAAATAGAAATGTTGTTGGTAAAAAATGGAGGTGCTGCGTGTAGCTGTGGAGCAGGTCGGTTACATACAGGGTTTGATAGTGTGGTGTGTGTGTGGAGGGGGGGGGGGGAGGGGTGGCGCGCGCGTGTGTGTGTGTGGGGGGGGATGTGTGTGGTGTGTGTGTCTGTGGGTGTGTGTGTCTGTGGTGTGTGTTGTGGTGTGTGTGTGTGTGTGGTGTGTGTGTGTGTGTGTGTGTGTGTGTGGGTGGTGGGTGGGTGGAGTGGGTGAGGGTGTGTGTGTGTGTGTGATTCAGATTCAGAATATTTTATTGCTATTTAAGTCATGTAGACTTATTTGACACAACAAAAACAGCAAATTATAATTATTATCTATTTTGGCTAAAAGTGATGTACACAAAAACATGTTGCATTCTACTTCTCTTTTTATGTTGTTTTTTTCAAAACACTCATACACATATCTGATATCTGCTTGATATATATCAACTGTGATTATGCCACTTAATCTATGTACAGAGTAGAGGAGATGAGAGAGAGATGAGAGTGTGTGTGTGTGTGTGTGTGTGTGTGGAAGGGTGTGTGTGTGTGTGTGTGTGTGTGTGTGTGTGTGGAAGGTCGGTGTGTGTGTGGGGGTGGTGTGGGTGTGTGGGTGTGTGTGTGTGTGTGTGGGTGTGTGGGTGTGGGTGTGTGTGTGTGTGTGGGTGGGTGTGTGGGTGTGGTGTGTGGGTATGTGTGTGTGTGTGTGTGTTGTGTGGTGTTGTGTGTGTGTGTGGGGTGTGTGTTTGTGATGTGTTTGTGTGTGTGTGTTGTGTGTGTGGTGGTGGTGTGTGTGTGTGTGTGTTTTTGTGTGTGTGGTAAGGTGTGTGTGATGTGTGTGTTGTGTGTGTGAGTGTGTGTGTTGTGTGTGTTGTGTGTGTGTGTGTGTGTGTGGTGTGTGTGTGTGTGTGTGTGTGTGTGTGTGTGTGTGTGTGTGTGTGTGTTGTGTGTTGAAGGGAGGTATGGTTTCATGCTCAGTGCAGGGATAGCAAAGTCAGCATTGTAGTGTAAAACCTGCTTGATTGATCTACTGTACGTACCTGTGATGTGTGGTGTGCTTTGTGTAGTGCGTGTTCGCGTGGTGTGTGTGTATGTGTGTGTGTGTGTTTTGTGTGTGTGCGTGCGTGTTGTGTCAGCTGTGCGTGCATGATGTGTGTGTGTCAGTATGTATTTGTTGTGTGTGTGTCTGTGTGTGTTGTGTTGGTTGTGTGTGTCTGTGTGTGAAGCGTGAAAAGGTTATGCCTGTGTTCAAGTGTCTTGAAGTGTGTGTGTGCTGTGATGTGTATTTGTGTGTGTGTGTGTGTGTGTGTGTGTGTGTGTGTGTGTGGTGAGTGGGTGTTAAGTGTTGAGTGTGTGTGTGTGTGTTTTGTGTGTGTGTGTTTAAGATGTACATATTGAAGGTACATGTTCAAGTGTGCACGTGAACAAGTGTAGGTAACTATGTAGTAACTATGTAGGTAACTGGTCTAAGATCCGGAAATGTGATTGTGTGTGTTGTGTGGAGGTGAGGGGAGAGATGGAGGGAAGAGCCCAGACGGTTGTTGTTTTCCTCTTCCCTCCCCCCCCCCCCCCTCCCCTCCCCTCCCGGAGGGGTCCCGACAACACACTCCAATCCTCAGACATTCGGACGGGATGCCAGTGGTTAGACCATTGCGCTCGCAATCTGACGTTCCGGGTTCGAATCCCTTCAAGGAATTTTTGCCCTGATTCATCATGCCGACTCCAACCCCCCCCCCCCCCCCCCCCCCCCCCCCCCCCCCCCCCCCCCCCCCTCCCCCAATCCTTCGGATGAGACTACAAACCGAGGCCCCGTGTGCGAACGCACACAGAACATTTTGCGCACACGTTAAATCCCGCTCCGCTTTTCATAAGAGAATAGAACAATAACAATAGCATGATAAAAAAAAGACAAAAGTAGGAAAAGCTTAAAGTTGAGTATGCCAACAAAATGCACATGCAGTCAGGAAAACTAAGGAGGGAACAAAAAGCATGCAGTCTGAATATATCAATCAGACCTGTGAACATTCTGCGATGGAATTGTGCGCTTTTCGTATGGTAAAAAAGGTAAAGTTGTCCCATAGCCTAAGTGGTCGTAGGGGAGCGAGGCATCAGAGACCTCAGCTTCTCAAGGGGCCAGCATATTGAGGGCGGCTCCCATCTCCTCTCCCTCGCTGCTTTACCTTCCCTGACCCTGAAGAGGCAGGTACCCATTTACAGCTGGATGAACTGGGGGACTGTACTGAAGCCAAAACGCGCAAACTGTCACCCATCCAACTAGTAACTACGCTCGATGCTGGGGACCTTGGCTGGGGGAAAGCGAGTACTCTGACCACAGAGCTATCCCATCCCCTTTTCGTATGGAAGCCTTGAAGTTCAGACTGGACAAAATCATGCCGAGCACTTCCTTTGACAAAGAAATGGTTTCTAAGTTGAGAATCAAACTGATTCCAGAATGCCTTTTTAACAATCTGTAACCTCCTTGTAAGCGTAATAGAATCTGTATTTTAAATTGTATTGGATTGATTCATTGCATCTGTTTTAGCTGTACGATCTTACGATCTTCCCATTTATTTCCATCGAAACCAGAGTTCGATGGAATCCAGCAAAAATGACACTAGCTCCATGTGTCAAGAAACAAAGATTTAGGTGACGTATTTCCTTTAAAAGTTCGCCTCTTACTTTTTTATTAAAAGGGGAGGAGATGGAGAAGGAGGAGAGAAAGAAGAAAAGAAGAAAGAAAAGAAGAGAAGAAGAAGAAGAAGAAGGAAGGAGGAGGAGGAGGAGGAGGAGGAGGAGGAGGAGGAAGAGGAACAAACGTGTTCTGGATAAACAAGATCAAACCAGTTATGTGCGCAATCTGGATCCTTGCGGCAAAAAAGATGTTGTCTGAGAAGTGTCACTCTTCTAAGTTTACAGTCGATGTTGGCAAGACTGTGCAAAAATACAAAAGAAAACTATTTCATTCTAGTTATGTCTCAAACATAATATTGGTATACTGAATCAAATCTTTGCAATATACAGCAAAGGTGATAAGGTCATAAGAACGTGATATATTTCATTCTCGATATGTCTCAAATTTAATATTGGTACACTGTATCAAATCCTAGCAATGTACTGCAAAGGGAATATAGGTCTAAGAACATGATCCTGTAGCCATATTCAGAAGGAACATTTCTCGCCATTTCTGAATGTTTACACCACCGAGGATAAAACAATGTCTTCCTTAATGAGGAACGCAGTCACGTCTCAGGTAGACTTGTTCAATCACCAGGGGGGACGGGATAGCCTAGTGGTTAGAACATTGCGCTCGCAATCTGACGACCCGGGTTCGAATTCCGTTCAAGGGGATATTTTTCCCTGGAGTGTAGACTCCACTCTCCCTAAAAGTCCTTCGGATGAGACTGTAAACCGAGGCCCGGAGTGCGAACGCACGCAGAACATCCTGCGCACACGTTAAATCCTGCTCCGCATTTCGAAAGAGTAGGCCACTGTGTGCCGGTGGGAACAGATG
>CM054134.1:443779-451279 GCA_028751875.1 Rapana venosa | reverse complement strand
GTGGTAAAGCCTTCCTGCAGTGAGCACTGCACTGTTTCTGCTGAAGACTTCGTTCCCTTTTCTGTCATGTCCTCAGTTATTTTCATTTATTTCATTTATACCACTTTAACTCACGAGATTTCTCTGCGTGAAATTCGGGCTGCTCTCCCCGGGGGAGAGCGCGTCGCCACAAGAGCAGCGCCACCTTTTTTTCTTTTTTTGTTTGTTTGTCTGCAACTGTATTTGTTTCCCTATAAGAGTGGCTTTTTTTCTAAGAGTTTTGCCAGCGACAACTCTCTTGTTGCCGTGTTCTTTTACATGCGCTGAATAATTTTGTGTAACACACGGGACCTCGGTTTATCGCCTTATCCGAAAGACTAGCGCCCAGACCACCACTCATGGTCTAATGGATGGGGGAAAGTTTTAGGCCAAAACTCAACAACAATAATAACAACAACAACAACAACAACAGCTGCCACAACAACAACAACAACAACAGCAGCTGCCACAACAACAACAACCACAACTAAATCCACTTGTGCTGGCTTCACGTATGTATGCACACATGCAGACATGTGGACACAACTATAATTATTGTCTATTACTTTCAGTCACAGATTCCTCTGCTTGAAATTCGGGCTGCTCTCCGTGGAGAGAGTGTGGCGCCACACGAGCAGCGCCACCTTTTTCTTTTTTTTCAATCCTGTCTGCATAATTATGTGTATGTTTCTCTATCAGAGCAGCTTTTCTACAGAATGTTGCCAGGGACAATTTTCTTCTTTTTTTTGTCCTAGGTTCTTTAACATGCACTGAAAACGTGTTGCACACAGTATAGTACCTCGGTTAATTGTCTCATCCAAAAGACTGGCACCCGGACCACCAGTCAAAGTCTGGTGGTTTGGGGAAAAGTTCGGGCACAAAATAATGGAGATCGAGCCCGCAATCATCACTTTCTAGACAGGTGCATTACCTCTTATTTAATTTATTTATTTCTTTTATTCGAAGATGATAGAAAAAGCACTCATGTGCTGCTTTTTTTTAACATCTAGTCCCCGTTGGTCAGGTCAGTCAGAGAAGTTCTCTGCTACTGCTACTGGTATCCATGTAACCCAGTACAACCTGTCGCATGTGGGGGAGGAAACCCCAATAGAAAAAACCCAAAACATATGGAGACTTGGAGAGGAGATTGGCGCCACCAAGGAATATCCTAAGCCCACAGAAAAAACATGAAAGACAAATGCAAAGCCGAAATGATACCGGATCGGTCGAGGCCCGGGTTACCAACGACCGCGCTTTCCATTGATCAACCACAGGGTGGAAGTGACAAGTCAGCTACTGGAGTTAAAACATTACTTAAGCTCCCTAGAGAACAAATCACCATTGGTACATGGAACGTCCGTACACTCTACCAGTGCGGAAAAATCAAAGAACTAGAGTATGAGCTTAGCCGATATAAATGGGACATTATTGGACTAGGAGAAGTGAGATGGACAGGATTTGGTGAGACATTGACTGAAGAAGGCAACAAGATCTGGTACAGTGGCCAAGAGAAACATCACCAACATGGAGTGGCATTTATTGTCAGAAAGGAAGTTGTGGGGTGCATTATCAGCTGTACACCGGCTTCCAGCAGGATTATCAGCATCCGGGTGTCGGCCAAGCCCAAGAACATCACCATCATACAAATCTATGCACCATCATCTGACCATACAGATGAAGAAGTAGAAGAATTTTATGAAGATCTTGAAGTGACCATTAAGAAAATACCAAGAAGGACATCATCATCATCCAGGGGATTTTTAACGCCAAAGTAGGTCCTGACTCTTACAACCAATGGGCCGGAACAGTTGGTCAGTTTGGAACTGGGGAGACCAACGACAGGGGACTACGTCTGCTGGAGTTTGCCTGCACCCACAGACTTACCATTGCCAATACCCTCTATCCCCACAAGCAGTCAAGGAGGACAACCTGGCATGCGCCAAACGCCAAACGGCAAGATCCATAACCAAATAGATTTTATCTTAACGCTTCAAATCCAGCATCAACAGAGCCAGAACAAGAACCTACCCTGGAGCTGACATAGGCAGTGACCACGACCTTGTGCTGCTGGTATTCAAAATGAAGCTGAAGAAAAACAAACAGCCTGCAAACCCACGTATCAAATTTGACGTGGACAAACTAAAAGATCCAGATGTCGAGGAGATCTTCCAAGCTAAGCTTGGCGGACGTTTTGCGGCACTAACCCTCCTTGACAATGACATCAATGACCTCACCAACAACTTCAATGAGGCAGTCCGAGAAACAGCAGAGGAGGTACTCGGTCGTCAGAGGAATAAACACCAGCCATGGACTACCAATGACATCTTGGACCTCTGCGATACAAGAAGAGCACTGAAAACCAACCAGGTCTTCCAACCCTAAAGAATACCGGGAGGCCAACAATCTCGTGAAGAAGTCAATGTTAAAGGCCAGAGAGAAGTGGATCAGTGATCAATGTGATGAGATCGAAAAAAACATGAAAATGGGCAACCAGTTAAAAAGGCATACGACACTCTGAAGAAACTCACAAAACCACTTCAAACCAAATCATCAGTCATTGAAGACAGCTCCGGAAACCTCCTCACAGAAAGCTCAGCGCATTGAACAGGTGGTCTGAAATTGTCAAGAACTGTACAACTACCCAATACAACCTGACAAGAGCATAATAGAAGAGAAAGCAGCAACATCAAGAGCACCCTCGCCATTACCTATACTGAGGAGAAGTGGAAGAAGCCATCCGCAGCTTACCAGTAGGAAAGTCCCCAGGGCAGACAATATTACCAGCAGAGCTGCTCAAGCATGGTGGCGAAACAGTCATCACATATGTTACAGCTATCTGTCAGAAGATTTGGGAGACAAAACAGTGGCCAACAGACTGGAACAATCACTCATCATACCCTGCCCAAGAAGGGGAATTTCGCAATGCCAAAACTATAGAACAATCAGCCTCATCAGCCACGCCAGCAAGATCATGCTCAAAGTTATTTTGAATCGACTCAAGAAGGAGGCAGAAGAACACCTTGCAGAGGAACAAGCTGGGCTCAGGGCAGGCAGGAGCACAATCGAACAGATTTTTAACTGCCACACCCTGATGGAAAAACATCTTCAACATCAGAGAGACCTGTTCCCAACTTCATCGACTTCAAGAAGGCTTTTGACAGAGTATGGCACGAAGGCCTGTGGCAGGTCCTCAGAATGTTTGGCATTGAAGAAGGACTAGTGCAAACCATTCAAGCACTATACAACACTGCAAGCAGTGCAGTCCTTCTGAACAATCAGGTCGGAGACTACTTCAAAACCACAGTTGGGGTCCGACAAGGATGCCTGTTATCTCCAGTCCTGTTCAATCTGTTCTTGGAAAACATCATGAGAGAGACCCTCCATGACTTCCACCCTACCATCTCCATTGGCGGCAGACCCCTCAACAACTTACGGTTTGCCGATGACATTGACCTCATGGGCGGAAGTAACACAGAGCTGCAAGATCTTACGACCAGACTTGAGAACAGAGCTGGAGCATATGGGATGGAGGTGAGCTCGGAGAAAAGTAAAGTACTTGTGAACAGCACGAGCAATGCCACCGCTAAAATTACATGAACGGCCAAACAAACTGGAGGAGGTAGACGCTTTTAAATACCTCGGCGCCACACTCACAAAGGACGGGCGATCGACGACAGAAATCAAAGTCAGAATAGCCATGGCAGCATCTTCCATGACAAAACTCACCACCATATGGAAAAGTAAAGAGATCAGTTTCCCAATCAAACTAAAGCTCTACAAAGCCCTAATTCAGTCGATCCTGCTGTACGGAAGTGAAACCTGGACATTGACTGCTGAAACAGCAAAGCGAATCCAGTCATTCGAAACAAAATGCCATAGAAAACTACTGGGCATATCCTGGAGAGAACGAAAGACCAACGAATTTGTCAAGAGTCAAATAACACGGCTGGCAGGTCCACAGGAACCCCTTCTCACCATCGTCAAGAAGAAAAAGCTGACATGGTTCGGCCACGTCACCCGCCACAACACTCTGCCCAAAACAGTACTGCAGGGAACACTCGAAGGTGGCAGAAGGAGGGGAAGACAGAACAAGTCATGGATGGACAACATCAGAGAATGGACCAGGATGAATGACTCGGTACTACTGCGCAGAGCCGAGGACCGAGATGGATGGAGGAGGCTTACCACGGCATCATCTTTCATGTCTCCCCCACGACCGCCAAGGTCACGGGTCTGATGATGATGAGTCCCCGTATGTATGTATGCGCTTTTGTACATTTTGTCATCCGTTCCCACCGGCACACAATGGCCTGCTCTTCTGAAAAGTGGAACGGGTTTTAATAATGATAATAATGTATGGAATTTATATAGCGCTGAATCTTGTAAAGCAACAAATCAAAGCGCTCAGTTTTAACGTGTGAGCAAGAAGTTATGTGTGCGTTCGCATACGGGACCTCGGTTTATAGTCTCACACGAAGGACTTTTGGGGAGAGTGGAGTCAGCACTGATGTTAACTCCAGAGGAAAAATCCTCTTGAACGAGATTCGAACCCGGGTCACGAGCACATCACTCTAACCACCAGGCTACCCCGTTCCCCTAGACCTTGAGACCATCAAGCCACCCACCCATGTGTTGTTCTAAAAAGTTGAAACGTGTCATGATTCAGACAAAAAACACAACACAGACGTCTGGAGGCGGGGAAAGATAAAAACAGCCATAAACAATCATTTCTTCCTCCCCGAATATGCCAGAGCACTGGTCATTAACCGTCCATTATTCCTACACAAAAATGTCGATTTATGACTCCACAAAGACGAGACCATCAAACGATGTTTGCAAAATATGAGGAACACCACCAGCAGCACAACTGACGTTCCCCGCACCTGTACATGCCATCATCACTCACACACTGTGTGCATGATGAGCTCAATAAACGGAATCCCAAACCACCCATGTCGCCTGTACAGTGGTAGAAATAGCATCCAGACTGAAAACAATGACGCGAAGTTTGGCACGTGCTGGGCTGACTGACACTCACCGAGATTTGAACCCGGTACACTTCCTTTGTGAGGCAGGAACCAGTCGCTAGCCCCCACCCCCACCCCACCCCAACCCCCACAACCCCAACCCCCGCATCCCCCTCCCCCCAGTTTGGAGGGAAGATGACACAGCAAGCAAGCAGCTTTTGCACGGGATTTATCATTTGGTTTATGCCTCTGTGTCTTCTTCATTCCTACATTTATCCTTTGATAAAGGAATTACTTGTGGTATATTTATTTGTTTTTTTTAAAATCCCAACAGATTGAGGGTGAATAAACTCGCATTCAAAGTGCCTGCAAACCGTACAGAGAGAGAGAGAGAGAGAGAGAGAGAGAGAGAGAGAGAGAGAGAGAGAAGAGAGAGAGAGAGAGAGAGAGAGAGAGAGAGAGAGAGAGAGAGAGAGAGAGAGAGAGAGAGAGAGAGAGAGAACGAAATTTAGCGACATTTTATTTTTCTGAGTGTAATAGAATAAGTACAATACTTTTTTTTATTTTTACATCCAGCCCTCAGAGAGAGAGAGAGAGAGAGCGAGAGAGAGAGAGAGAGAGAGAGAGAGAGAGAGAGAGAGAGACAGACAGACAGGCAGCAGACAGACAGAGATAGACAGAGAAAGAGACAGAGACAGAGACAGAGACGGAGAGACAGAGAGAGACAGAGAGAGAGAAATTTGGATTTGGATTCGGATTTGATGCATACAGATCATGTATAGGCCTTGGCCCTTTCGAAAGGGTGAGTGAACACAAGGCAGTAATCAGAGCAGACAATACCTATAGTGGCAACATGACGGGTGCAACAGGGAAGAACTGAGCAGTTGTTTTCCTCGAGCAGCAACTTTTCTGACGCATTGTCTTGTATAGAAACTTCGTCTTCTTCTTCGTCGTCGTCGTCGTCGGACGCTCAGACAGCAACTATTGTTGTCTGTCATAGGAGCGAAAATACGTTGCGCTGCAGTTAAGCGCCTGACAAGTCAGGCCCAGCACATCCGACTTCGGTGTGGGAGAGAATGCCTTGTATGGAAACAAAAAGAAAATCAATGACTATTAATTCAATGGAGGACTATGTCCGTAAGTTCACATATGAAGACTATGTCCGTAAGTTCACATTGGAAGACTATGTCCGTATGTTCAGTAAAAGACTATGTCCATAAGTTCAGTGGAGGACTATGTCACTAACATAAACTGATGATAAATTCAGCGGAGGACTATGTCACTAAGTTCAATGGTAGACTTTGTCAGAACATAAATTGACTATAAGTTCTGTGGGGAACTATGCCACTAAGATAAAGTGAATATAGGTTTAGCGGATGACCATTACCTTTGTTTCCCATTACTGGATACATTTGCCAACAGCAAAGAATATAAAGCGAATTCTTTCATGACGTATAATGCAGAAACATGTTGCCACCCAGGTAGGCTCGTTTAGTCTTCTTCTATTACACAGAAAGAGAGATAAACATGAGTGCATTTCTCATTTCTTTCTTTGCCTGCAGTTTGTCACGCTGCTGGTAGTGCAAGAAAGAAAGAAAGAAAAAAGGAAGGGAGGAAGGAAGGAAGGAAGAAAGAAAGAAAGAGAGGAAGAAGGAAAGAAAGAAACAAAGAAACCCAACCCACTCCTGTTTAAAAAAACCCACCCGGTTTAGATAGGAGATGTGACGACGGACGTTAAAGCTGAGTGGTTAAGATCAACTTCAAGCCCATGGGTCCATGAAGTCGTGGGTTCGAATATCGGCGGCGTCTAGTGAATTAAGGGTGGAAATTTTACGGTCTTCCAGGTCAGCTGTTGAGTGCAGACCTGCCAGTGCCTCGATTTCCTTCATGTAGATCCACATGCAGAAGATAAAATATGCCCGTTAAAGATCCCGTAAATCATTTCAGCAGTCGGTAGGTTTTGGAAACACGAACATACCCAGCATACATCTCCGAAGTCGGAATGCAGCTACCTTCATGGTGGGCAAAAACGGTTACATACGCAAAACCTCACCATTGGTGAACCTCAGAGCTCTAGCCGAGGACCGAATAACAAAACAAAACAGAACAACCAAAAACGAGACGAAACCCCTGGAAGCAGAAACCATCTTGTGCACATAGTGTAAGCATCATCATCATCATCAGCAGCAGCAGCAGCAGCAGCAGCAGCAGAAGAAGAAGAAGAAGAAGAAGAAGAAGAAGAAGAAGAAGATGAGAGATGATGAATGATGATGATGATGATGATAAAGAATGAATGATGATGATGATGATGTGATGATGATGATGATGATGATGATGATATGAAGAAGAAGAAGAAGAAGAAAAAAAGAAGAAGAAGAAAAAGCAGGAGCAGCAGCAACAGCTGTCAGTCGTCCATTACTTGCCGCTTAAAGCCAGAACCTGCAATAACAAAATACCATGGTGTGCATGTACTCACAGAACACAATTGACTCCATAACCACGTACATGATGATTT
>CM054134.1:421279-433779 GCA_028751875.1 Rapana venosa | reverse complement strand
CCAGCTCGGCCTATGTCACTCCGGCTGCCTTCGTTTCTTCGTCAACACTTCTGCGCCAAGTCTGTTTTGGTCAACCAACATTCCACTTCCCTTGTGGATTCCAGTCAAGGGCCTGTCTGGTGACATGTGAAGCAGGCTTGCGGAGTGTATGGCCGATCCATCCCCATTTGCTTTGTTTGATGAGGGACTCGATTGGGGAATGTGTCTGGTCGTGTCCAAAAAACGGATTCATGAACCCCATTTTGTCTGGCTGGAGGTAGAACTAGAAACCATAATGACTGTAAAGAGGGAAGTTGGCACAGAAAGCGATGATGCTAGTCCAGATTTTAGCTGAAGATAGTTTATTGCCATTAGTTCTGCTATTTACAACGAGGATGACAAATCAAGCATACAGTGCAAGTGACAGTTCATTCACTTGATATTTTCCTTCTTCATCATCTCCATCCTTGAAACCGTCTTTTGAGAAAATAGCCTGTGTGTCTAAAAAAATTCAAGAGGAATAAACACAGAGAGAGAGAGAGGGGGGGGGGGGAAGGGGGGGGTGGCAACTAACGCAATAGCATGAAACCAAAAATAACATGAAAGGGATGCATAAAGCGAACTGAGCCAAAAGAATAATTATATATCAACAGTGCAGAGAAATGAACAAAGAACAAAGAGCTGTACTCCAGCTGACATTGCTCTTTTCATCTGCTCTGCATCTTTGTGGCCACCACGTGTTCTGTCTGTGTCACAAGTGTTCGACATCATTATTTATAGCCTTCCCACTCCATGCCCCTGCATTACTTTAAAAACACACACACACACACAAAATGTATCCATTGATACCATTCCCACAATATGTGGTAAAGGTGTGGACAAAAAACACGAACAGTCTTAGGTTCAATTCCACCCCAACACACACACACACGCTCTGTCTCTCTGTCTCTGTCTCTCTCTCTCTTATATATCCCTAAGGGCGGGGACTGGATGAAAAAAAGCACATGAGTGCTTATTCATTATCCTCGAAATAAAAGACTTTGTCATTGTCATTGTCATTGTCATCATAAAAGCAGGAAAATCTACCAATTACAGAAGCGTCAGTACATAACATCTGTGTTCATTGCTGAATGATTTTGTGTTCATTGTTGAATGATTTTGTGTTCATTGTTGAATGTATTTGTGTTCACTGTTGAATGCATCTGTGTTCATTGTTGAATGTATTTGTGTTCACTGTTGAATGCATCTGTGTTCATTGTTGAATGTATTTGTGTTCACTGTTGAGTGCATTAATTTGCCAACACCACAGAGCACCGGCCTGTTTCTCCCAAACTGCATGAAGCACGCCGTGGTCTCAAGTCAGGAAGGCTGGTACGTCAGGGGTCTTGTCTTGTGCAGCCCAGCCAAAGAGATGACGTGTGTGTGGTCCTCCTTTGTTTCCCCATAGTCTGTGTCAACTTGCTGGCCGTGCAAAAGAGTCTGGTAATAAGATTTAACGATGTACTGTAATTATGTACTGAAGTCCTGTACTGATGTATTGTATTGATGTACTGATGTATTGTACTGATTCTAGATATGGATCTCACCTCACCTATCCCGTAGTCCCTTGCAACCAGTTTCCCCGCGGCCCTCTGCTTTCCGTAGCCAGTCGTTCCCCTCAAGGCCAGTCCACTCTCTGATGTTGTCTTCCCATCGTTTTCTCTGGCTGCCTCTTCGTCTGCCTCCTTGTACTGTTCCCTGTAGGACAGTCTTGGCCAGTCCAGATGTTCTAGATATGGATGGGACTCTACTAAGCAGCAAAACAGCCACCACTGCTGTAAACAGCGGCCATCAATTTCAGATTCTCTATGGCTGCTTATGTCATTACTGCATATCTCCAATTGATGAATTCTGTTAACAGATTTGCAGCATCTTTTTTCATTTGCATGTTGCTTCGTTTAGAGCCTACAATAACAAGACGTGTTGTGTGTGCACATAAAGTGAAACGTAATGCCAGGTATGATGTGAAAATGAGTGCAGTGCCTTTGTAACCAGGAGTTCTGGAGTCTGTGTGGGAGTCGGAGAGTCACCTCTTGTTTCTTCTCATGATCTGTTTTAGTTTGTGTTATAGATTGCTATTTGAGTGATGTGTGCATGGGAGTGTGTGTGTGTGTGTGTGTGTGTGTGTGTGTGTGTGTGTGTGTGTGTGTGTGTGTGTGTGTGTGTGTGTGTGTGTGTGTTTGTAAGTGTGTATACATACCAGGGTACTTGGGTATGCTTTATGTGTAGAAAATAAAGAGAGAGGTGGGGAGAAGGGAAAAAAGGAGAGAGAGAGAGAGATAGAGAGGAATAGAGAGATGAGACAGACACAGAGACAAAGAGAGAGAGAAGAGAAAGACACAGACAGGCAAACAGACAGAAAAACAGCAGCGACTAAAATTAACCTGAAGTTCGCTGTAGCTGTTATATACCATATTTCACAAACTGTCTGCATTACGACCCAATAAAGAGATTCACAATGCACCATTCTTATCTACAGTGACAGAAATAGAAACTGCAACGACAACAATGAGGGGAGTTGGCATACACAGTGGAGACAGTATCAACACACTTTCTTTGTGACCTCCGCAAATACTGCTATTTTTTTCTTGAGAGAAGATCAACTAAGGATCTTCAATATATACGGTGTTTGGTTTTTTTTTACTTCGTCCTCCTCTTTGTCCTCCTCCTTTATCTTGGATCGGTGGTCAGACAGACCGACACAAAGAAAAGACAGGCCATCAAACAAAGCACAGACAATACTGATGAAAAACCTGCAGACAGATTTCTCTGCATCCCTTTGCCTGATATCACGGCCACAGCATCACCAGAGCACCCACCTGTGATAACATGTTGCATTTTTTGAGCAATCTTCCAGCTACGCATTTTATTTTGTCCTCTGATGTTCTGAAAAAAACAACAAATCTGCCATTCGAGACGTGTTTAGAATGTATGCAACACATGTGTTATGCTGCCATTGAAGATGTGTTTAGAATGTATGCACGCGTGTGCATATGCTGCTATTCAAGACGTTTTAGAATAATACACACATGTGCATGCACTATGCTATTCATAATGCAAAAATCTATGCCCTTGCTTTGGTGTAAATTCATATGAAAAAATCTTCTTCATTCATGCCATTATCCACAGCACCTCACCAGTATTGCTATATTGAATCTGAGCCGCATGCTATCAATTTTGCTGGTCTTTTAGAGAGAGGACATGCTCTGACAAAAAGGAGCATCACAACATACTGCTCTCCGTTGCTGACTGTAGTCGCCGCCACTGCAGAAAACAGGACGTTGCTGGTGCATCACGAACAGCACAGACACTGTCCTGCATGACGCCGGCAGACCCGGCACTGCACAGCCAGAGGTAAACAGCGAGGCTGTCTCCTGCTTTCCGTAGTGTCTGACAAGGGGCTAGTTATACAAAAGGTCACAGTGAGGCGTATTTACTTTATTTTATTTACTTTATTTTATTCTTTTATATCGAGGATAATAGAATAAGCAACTATGTGCTTTTTTTTTACATCCAGTCCCCATGTGTATGCGGTTTTGTAAATTGTCATCTATTCCCACCGGCACGTAATGGCCTACTCTTACGAAAAGTGGAACAGGATTTTAACGTGTGCGCAAGATGTTCTGCGTGCGTTCGCACACGAGGCCTCGGTTTATAGTCTCATCCGAAGGACTTTTGGGGAGAGTGGAGTCTGCACTGATGTTAACTCCAGGGAAAAATATCCCCTTGAACGGGAATCGAACCCGGGTTGTCAGATTGCGAGTGCAATGTTCTAACCACTAGGCTATCCCGTCCCCCGTTGCGTTCGTGATCTGCTGACCGGGTTCGAATCTCGTTCAAGAGGATTTTCCTCTGGAGTTAATATCAGTGCCGACTCCACTCTCCCCAAAAGTCCTTCGGATGAGACTATAAACCGAGGCCCCGTCTGCGAACGCACACAGAACATCTTGCGCACACATTAAAACCCGCTCCGACTTTTTGGAAGAGTAAGCTATTATGTGCCGATGGAAACGGACGACAAAATTGACAAAACTGCATGCACACGGGGACTGGATGTAAGAAAGCACATGAGTGCTTATTCCATTATCCTCGAAATAAAAGAATTTAAAAAGGAGGGTGTTCATTAAAATGTACTGAATTACATGGGGACAACACCCCTCTAAGCAGCAACCCCTCTTCGACATCTGCTGTGACCGGCAGCTAGAACGGTGAGAGTCTGCAGGGCTGCAAGAACCTAGTCATTCATTTATTTATTTATTTATTTACTCTTTTATATCGAGAATAATTGAATAAACATTCATGTGCGGGTTTTTTTTTACATCCAGAACCCGTGAGTATGTGGTTTTGTAAATTTTGTCATCAGTTCCCACCGGCACACAATGGCCTACTCTTTCGAAAAGCAGAACAGGAATTAACGTGTGTGTAAGATGTTCTGCGTGCGTTCGTCACACGGGGCCTCGGTTTATAGTCTTATCCAAAGGACACAGTTACTCAACGTGTCTCTCTGTTGGACACAATAAAGCAGTAGGCATTCGTCAGTCTCGTAAGACTATGGAGTTGCGCTCTAGGTGTTTATACTCCAGAGCGCAAAGCCTGGGTAAGTCAGTATGGAGGGCAAGCTGTTACCCATGCAGCAGACCCCCCCCCCCCCTCCCCCTCTCCACGTCGCTGGAATGGTCCATTGGAAAGGCAATCACCAATACATGGTTCCAGTGCCGTCGCAGGAGTTGCCAGAACGATGCTGTATACAGCTCTTAAGATCCGACCGGCCTCTCAAGAAAAGGATTATAAAAATCACGTCTCCACTCACTCACTCAGTCTGCTTGCCGATATGGCGGGCGGGCGGGGGTGGGGGTGTCTGCGACAAAGTTTGCGAGGGATCTCCATTTTTGATTTTTGCTGTGTGGAGGCAGGCAGGTAGGTAGAAAGCGAGCTGAACTTGCAGCAGCATGTTGTGTGAGCGCATGCACTGATTGCAGATGCCAGGTCTGATGAAAAAAATGAGTGCTGTTCCTTGGTAACATGAGAGCCAGCTCTGGAATCTGTGTGGGAGTGTTAGTAGTCGCCTGCTTTTCTCATGGGATATTTTAGTTTGTTTATGCATTCTGTTTGAGTGATGTATGCGCGAGGGCATGTAATAAGATCAAGGATAAATGTGAGCTTGTGCATATGCACGTGCATGTGTGTTTGCGTGTGCGTGCGTGGGTGTATGTGTGTGTGCGTGTGTGTGCGCATTTACAGGTACATTGGTTACATGGACAGACATACAGAAAGAGAGGCAAACAGAGACAAGCAATAAAAGAGAAGTAGAAGAAAGAGAATGTGAGAAAGAGACAGACAGACATAGGTAAAATCAACACATAGTCTGTTAACCACAAAAAGCATAGAAAAAGACTGAAAAACAACCAGACGATTTTTTAAAAGCCTTGTTTTGATACATATTTACAACTGTATGATAAAAGCCACGAACGTTTAAATACTTGTATGCTAAATTACTGTTAGAGATTTCACTCTGTCCTCTGTGGTGTTCTAAAAGAATTTTTTGATCCCCCATTCAACTCCCTTCTAATATGCACGCAGTCACACTCGTGCACGCCATGACGTTCGTTACAAAGACAACATCATGGTCTAACTGATACAGACGTCTGCAGCCGTACAAAAGAGATGAGACATAGAGATTATCGGTTCGTTACTAAACACACGGCCACCACATTAACCAAAACGTGTTCCTAAAAAATGTCAGATTTGTCCCTTTACAAAGACGAAAGCACACAACAATTTTGCAATAGATTAGCAACAGCCGTAATAAAACTAGCGATTTCCTGCCCCTGTAAATGCCATCACTCACAAACTGTCTGCAGGGTGAACTCAGTACAGGGAATCAGCAACCACCCAGCCAGCCTGTAGGGCGGTAGAAACAGAACCCACTTTGACAACGAAGGAGGGCAGCTGGCAGATAACCCGGAGACAGCAAAGCCGATTTGAGCTTCACTCTCTTTCTTTTGTGACTATCATGTCTTGCTATTTTGTAGAGGTGGTGACAAACCCAGCGGCTTCTACGTGCGATGTTTCATTCACTGTTATCTTGTTGTTGTTGTTGTTGTTGTTGTTCCTCTTCTTCTTCTTCTTCCTCTTCTTCTCCTCCTCCTCCTCCTCCTCGTCGACGTCGTCGTCGTCGTCGTCATCATCATCATCATCATCATCATCATCATCATCTTCTTCTTCTTCTTCTTCTTCTTCTTCTTCTCTTCTTCTTCTTCTTCTTCTTCTCCCCCTCCTCCTCTTCTTCTTCTTCAAACCTGTCCTTTGATAAGCACATTACAATGTCTACAGCAAAATTCCAGGTAAATAAACTGCATTCTACATGTAACTACATAAACAGAGAGAGAGCGAGAGAGAGAGAGAGAGACAGAGACAGACAAACAGAAACAGATACAGACACACAGAGACAGAGACAGAGAAAGAGAGAGATTGAGACAGAGAGACACAGAGAGAGAGTATCGTAGAGACAACACAAAAACTGTTACAAACGCGACAAATAAACGACATAAATAAAATGAAAGAAAGGGCAAAAATCATGCTATGCTCACAAAATATATATAAAAAAGAGAGAAATTCCCAAAGAACAAACACTCAAATTCTAACAAACATATATCCTATGTTCATGTGCAGCCCTAATCGTTGTGGTAAGTCAAACGTTCTGAGTCACAAGTGTCGGGCAATATAGCTGTGTCATAACACATACCCTTGCACTACTGTCAACTAAAAAAAAAGGTAAAAAGGTAAAGGTGTCCCATAACCTATAAGGTCGTAGGGGAGCGAGGCGTCAGAGACCTCACTTCTCTAGGGCCAGCATATTGAGGGCGGCGCCCATCTCCTCTCCCTCGCTGCTTTACCTTCCCTGACCCTAAAGAGGGCAGGTACCCATTTACAGCTGGGTGAACTGGGGAAACTGTACTGAAGCCAAGGCGCGCAAACGGTCACCCATCCAACTGGTAACCACGCTCGACGCTGCTTAACTTGGCTGGGGAAAAGCGAGTGCTCCGACCACTGAGCTATCCCGTCCCCTGTCAACTAGAACAGAACAAAGAATCAAATCAGTGAGGCTTTTCCTTCCACAACATCGTACATAATACAGGCATGCTGCATCAAATCTTAGCCACGCGCTGTGGATTTCATGGTTGATTAAAGCAGGATAAATATTTCAAATACAGAGCAGCAATATTTGTCTCGTTACTGAAGGAATTTGCCAACACCAGAACACAAAAATCTATTTCTTCCTTAACACATGATATGGAACAGTGTTCATAAAAGGGGGAACCCAGAGAAGAGAATAAACTTAATAGTGAATCGGTGGTGTAGAGGTAACGCACCTGCCTAGAAAGCCAAAAGTCCGGGTCGGAAGTGTGCGGTGCTTTGATCCCCGTTTGGGCCGGAAACTCCCCACCCCCCACCCCACCCCCCATCCATGAGTGGTGATCTGGGTACTTGTCTTTCGGATGAGACGATAAACCCAGGTCCCGTGTTGTGTTACACAAAATTATTTAGCGCACGTAAAAGAACCCACGGACACAAGAGAATTGACCCTGGCAAAATTCTGTAGGAAAAAGCGACTCTGATATACGGTTACAGACAGGAAAAAAATAGTGGGTGGCGCTACTCTTGTGGCGACGCGCTCTCCCTGGGGGAGAGCAGCCCGATTTTCACAAAGAGAGATCTGCCGTGACTTAAGTGGAATAAAATAAAATAAGATAAAAATAAAACAAAATAAAATAAAACAGTGTCTCAAGTCAGGCACACTCGCACAGTCATCTTAGATAATCACACAGCCAAAGAGTGGTCTTCTTCATTGTTTCCCTGCAGTCTGTCCTATTGCAGTGCTGCCTGTGCAGACGACACAAACCTGTAAAACAGAAAGCAGCGAGCTGATGTGAGATGGCTTTCCTCTCAGCTGCAAGCCACGCTCTGCATAATTATGCTGTAAACAGCAGCGGCTGTAGAGTGTGGATTCTTTACAGCTGCGTACACA
Source organism: Rapana venosa (assembly GCA_028751875.1). NCBI lineage: Eukaryota > Metazoa > Mollusca > Gastropoda > Neogastropoda > Muricidae > Rapana > Rapana venosa. The sequence goes on along the minus strand of CM054134.1, from coordinate 425,732 downwards.
GTTGCAAACAGTCTTCGTCTGTTGACCTTGATAAACAGATCCACACAAGTCTCCTGACTCGGTTTGCATGTTGGTAACAATAGGACCTGAGATAACAAGACATCTTGTGTAGGCACATAAAGTGAAACGTAATGCCAGATATGATGGGAAAATGAGTGCAGTGCCTTGGTAACCAGGAGTTCTGGAGTCTGTGTGGGAGTAGGAGAGTCACCAGTTTTGTTCTCAGGAGCTGTTTTAGCTTGGTTTTATTTGTTTATTTATTTATTCTTTTATTTCGAGGGTAATGGAATAAGCACTCATGTGCTTTTTCCATCCAGTCCCCATGTGTATGCAGTTTTGTAAAGTTTGTCATCCGTTCCCACGGGCACACAATGAGCTACTCTTCCGAAAAGCGGAACGGGTTTTAACGTGTGCGCAAGATGTTCTGTATGCGTTCACACACGGGACCTCAGTTTATAGTCTCAACCGAAAGACCTTTGGGGAGAGTGGAGTCGGCACTGATGTTAACTCCAGAGGGCAAATCCTCTTGAACGAGAATTAAACCCATTAGATGCAGTTTGAGTGATGCATGCATATACATATATATATATATGTATGTTGTGTGTATGTATGTGTGTGTGTAGTATGTATGTATGTATGTTGTGTGTGTGTGTGTGTGTGTGTGTGTGTGTGTGTGTGTGTGTGTGTGTGTGTGTGTGTGTGTGTGTGTGTGTGTGTGTGTGTGGGTGTACATGTGGTAGGCGGTAGACAGACAGACAGATACAGAGAAAAGGACAAGATACTGATAATCTTTATTCCCAATGGCTACAGATATGTATTGACATACTTTTTTCATCAAAAGAGAGAAAGAGAGAGACAGCGAGCGAGAGAGAGAGAGAGAGAGAGAGAGAGAGAGAGAGAGAGAGAGAGAGAGAGAGAGAGAGAGAATGAACGAATGAATAAATGAATGAATTAATGAATTTTTATTGAGTGAATCTTTATTTTTGAAGGGTAACAGAATAAGCATACACATACTTTTTTTCATCTGGCCCTTGCCCTGATTAGGGACTATCAACAAAACAAGGGGGAAAACCCCTACTACAACAACGACAACATGATTTAGAAAAGATAAGTATATATTTAACAATACATTATCTCTAACTGACCTGAACATTAATGTCAAGAGATACATAGATTATAGTTTTTAGTTTTTGAGAAAAGAGATATGCGTTAATAAACAAAACACATCATTCTCAAATGAATCAACATTACCATGAATACTGATACACTGACTATAATTAAGTAATATGGATAAAGTAAAATAGAGGGGAGACAGCAAGAAGCTAGAGAGAGAGAGAGACAGACAGACAGACAGAGACAGACAGACAGACAGACAGACACCTGAACATATTTCTCCACATGTCTCTGCTATGTTACATAGAGCTTTACAAGAAAAGCCCTTTTTCCTCAGGGTGGGTTTATTATAATATATATATATATATAGAGAGAGAGAGAGAGAGAGAGAGAGAGAGAGAGAGAGAGAGAAAGAAAGAGAGAGAGAGAGATAGATAGATAGATAGATAGATAGATAGATAGATAGATAGATAGATAGATAGATAGATAGATAGATAGATAGATAGATAGATAGATAGATAGATAGATATAAATGTTGAATGAATGAATGAATGAATGAATCTTATATAAAATTGTTCCAATCTCTTACAAACAGCAACGATTAAAATTAACCTTAATTTCTCTACAGCTGTAGATATCATCATTCCCAAACTGTCTGTACTACGACCCAATAAACAGATCCACAAAGCGCCCATCTTGTGCACACAGTGACAGAAATAGAAGCTGCAACGACAACAATGAGGGGAGTTGGCATAGACAGTGGAGACAGTATCCAGTATTCAGCTCAACACACTTTCTTTGTGACCTCCGCAAGTACTGCCGGTTTTTTTTCTTGAGAGAAGATTAGGTATCTTCAACATGTAACGTGGGTAGACAAAGATACAGAGAAAAGGACAAGAGAGATTTATTGATTGATAATCTTTACTCCCAAGGGTTATAGATAATTATTGACATACTTTTTCATAGAGAGGGAGAGAGCGAGAGAGAGAGATAGAGCGAGAGAGTTAAGAAACACATTTATCCCAAGATATTACATTTTTTAAAAAACACCCAATGTTATTAAGTTCCACGAATTGTTTAGTCCCACAAATAAATCCTTGCTTATCAAAGTTATAACATTCCTCAAAGAAATAATGAAAACCTGTTGATTTGACGCACCTTTTTAGACGACACCAGTACATTTTATTACATGTCAGGGATAAGTTCATTTCCTTTGTTGGTATAGACTTGAATGGTCATGTCATTGTGTGTGAGCACACTCGCACCCCCACGTGCACGTGTATGTATGTGTGTGTGTGTGTGTGTCCGCATTTGTGTGCATGTGTGCGCGCGTATCTGTGTACTGGTTGTGCTTTCTAGCAGGGAGGTCCAACTCACATTGGTGCAGTTGCCTCACGAGAACTTTTGTATTTTCATTTGAATTTGCCTGGCGTTTTGTTTGAAATGCTTCCTGCGTGCGTGGGTGCATGAACGTGTGTGTGACCAGGAGATGGCGACCTTCTTGGCGTGTTGATGTTCCACGTGTGTGTATGTGTGTGTGCTTGTGGATGCCTTTGCGTTGTGCATGATGTGCTGAGAGAGAGAGAGAGAGAGAGAGAGAGAGAGAGAGAGAGAGAGAACTCGAACTGGTTTATTCAGTATAGGCCATGGCCCCTTACTGAAGGGGGTACAATACACCAGTTTCAAAGCCAAACAGTGGCCAGGTGTTCCAAAACTTAATATGTAAACATGTCATTTACAATATGTAGATCAACATAAAGCACAAGATATCTTTGACAGTAAAAGGTTCAAATAACCTGAAAAGGAAAATCTTCGTTGTTTGATTATGTTCATTTCAGTTGTGTCATCTATCTATAAACTTTATACAAATCAGCAGATAACAAAATATAATCATTACACTTTTACCTGTGTTTGATACACACAAAACAACCATGATCAAATCCAGCAAATTTACCAAATTAGAATACATACATTCAGACTTATACACATATTTATCATATATTTGCCATATTTCCACTCTACGCACTAACCGGAGCAACTGTAATCCAAACATGGTGACGTGCATGTAATACTAAAACAATGAGAATCTTTATCTATGATATCTGGGACAATAGTTACAGTCAATTTAATTAAATCTCTTTTCTTCAATACATGCACATCTTAAAGCTCTAAAATCTTATCTGGAACTACCTTTCAGACATAAGCATACCACTATTAACATCAAAATGATTTTCTAGTAGTAGATAAACACCAAGCACATAATACATCATTTTCCAAACCTTAAATAACCTTTTGATAAAATCAACATACTAACATTACTTCAGTGATGTTTTATTCCTTTAATGTATAACAAAAGTTCCTTCTTGATCCAACAATTTATCTTTCTGGACCTTTTTTGTTTATGAATTGAATAGCTAGCTGGTTTCTAATGCACTGCAATTGTAAGAAAAACAACGACAACAGCAACAACATGTTCAACTATAAATTTCCCACAAAAGTTTCCATACAGTATCTGGTAACCAACATCATAATGTAACAAAATAAATTATTTTATTGTTTATCTCAGACACCAACCCACTGAGAGAGAGAGAGAGACGTAAACAGATTTCTCAACATGACTTTTCTAAATACTTAGAGCTTTAGTAGAGCAGCCCTTTGTGTTAAAACGCTTGGTGTCCTGAGGAGTATTCCTGGTGAATATTGTCCTCTGTTCTAGTGCTATTCTGAAAGATAACTAAGAGCCGCCTTTAAACGCGCTGTTAACATGAGGCACACACTGTGACATTTATAACACCGCAAACACCCAAAACATGCCTGGATTCAGATAATGCAATATTCATCATGTGCTTCATTGGTCTGTATCATCCCTCATTTGTTTCTATGTAGTTTGCTATGAAACGTAATGCCAGATATGATGTGAAGAACTATAACATAGTATAACTTCACTTCTTCACTTTACCTATCCCGTAGTCCCATGGACCATGTGGGGCACCAATGAAGATTTTGCAACCAGCTTCCTCCACTCCCCGAGGTCCTCTGCTTTCCGTAGCAAATCGTTCCCCTCAAGACCAGTCCACTCTCTGATGTTGACTTCCCATCATCTTTACATACTATAAAAGGGTCCTACAAACGTACATTTGAGTCTACAAATATGTCTAAAATTGTTCCAATCTTTGAAAAAACAGCAGCGACTTAAATTAACCTGACGTAGCCTACTTCTGTACATACCATCACTCCCAAACTGTCTGCCCAGATTCTATCACCCTGTCAGGGTGTGTGACCTGTGTGTGTGTGTGTGTGTGTGTGCGCGCGCGCGCGTGCGTGCGTGCACATTTGGAGT
>CM054134.1:413779-416279 GCA_028751875.1 Rapana venosa | reverse complement strand
GGGGAGCGAGGCTTTAGCTTCTCTAGGGGCCAGTATATTGAGGGTGGCGCCCATCTCCTTTCCCTCGCTGCTTTACTTTCCTTGACCCTAAAGAGGTCAGGTGCCCATTTACAGCTGGGTGAACTAGAGGACTGTACTGAAGCCAAGGGGGACAAACGGTGACCCATCCACTTGGTAAGCACGCTCGATGCTGCTTAACATTGGCTGGGGGAAAGCGAGTGCTCCGACCACTGAGCTATCATCTCGTCCTCTGTGTTTACTGTGTATAGGCTACTTATCGTTCATCATTTATTTCATCAGCAACCTCCTTCATAATTGGGCCAACAGCCTCTTTTTTTAATATAAATATATATGTCCAGAGTTCTCTCTCTTTTACACACACACACACACACACAACACACACACACGGCAATCGTCATTATTTACCTGTTACATGCCTCAATAATCAAGGACATGAACCAAGGCATGAACTCATTTCCCTGTAATCACACGGCACGGCACGGCAACGCGGGGCATAAGCATCCACACATGTAGATCTGCAGGCTCCTTTAGGACTGACAGTGTCTTTTTTCTTTCTCCCCCCCCCCCCCCCCCCCCCCCCTCACCCCTTCTTTCCTTTCGCCTTCCCACCTACATCACGGTCTTTCCCATTCCACCTAAACCTCTTTGTTTTATGAACACAGACCACTATCCCAGGTAATGTCATGTAAGTGGCCATTGTTGTATGGTCTAAACTTTGTGTCAAAAGACATCTTTTGCAAACAACATTGACGGAGCAGTGTTGGAAGTAACTGAACTCTTCTTCACTCACGGTTTGGTTAGTGATATTTATGATGGAAAACTGGACAATGCTCTGGGAAGAAGCGATCACTTGCCAAACTAGTTTTCCAAAACCACTGAAAACAACATTGATTCCTGATAATGCTGTATACATATAAAGAATATTAAAAACTACATTGAGGTTTTCTTATATTTCTTATTAAAACCAAAGCACGCGCAATGATCACAAACTCACACTTAACTCTAACCATTAGTCTATAGTTCTACATTTTAAAACCCTCGGACCAAATATAAAACATAGTTTAGGAGAAGAAAATTGTGCCTTTTTACACTAATGGTATTACACACAGTATAGATCTGGCATCCCCCATCTCCCTGGTATATCCTCTCTGAATGGAGCGGAAGGTTGGGTGCCAGACCCTGACCTGAGGACGCAAGGTCACTCAGCTGCCGTATGGGCTGATGATGCACAGCCAGAGGAAACAGGCACTGCAGTGTGCACTGAGTGAGGTGTGCCGTCATCAGCAGCAGGACCAGTGACCAGGGCAGTAGTTAGACAACTGTCCACAGACGTGCAGCGCTGTTATCATCCACAAGAATAGACATTACAAGACTTGTACAGTTTGATTAGCGTGGTTTTGTTTCATGCTTATGTGTCCCCGTATTTCATTTTTAGGTATGTGTGTGTGTGTGTGTGTGTGTGTGTGTGTGTGTGTGTGTGTGTGTGTGTGTGTGTGTGTGTGTGTGTGTGTGTGTGTGTATGTATGTATGTATGTATGTATGTATGTATGTATGTATATGTCATGCTACCAGTCATGCACATCTACACACATAATTATACTCGCAGTAGCCTTCAGCAAGCTCACACTATCACTCTACTCAACCAGAGGTCACACAATGTTAAAGTTCCCTCTCCTTTTACTATAGGGAATTATTTATTATGATTATGTCACAATTAATTTCATATGTGATAGCACAAAACAATCTATCACATCGGTGGATCTGTGGTCTAGAGGTAACGCGCCTGTCTAGAAAGCGAAAAGTCCCGGTCGGAAGTGTGCGGTGGTTCGAATCCCGTTTAGATCCGATTTTTTTCCCCCACCCATTAGACCATGAGTGGTGGTCTGGGCGCTAGTCTTTCGGATGAGACGATAAATCGAGGTCCCGTGTGTTACACAAACATTATTTAGCGCACGTAAAAGAAGCCACGGCAACAAGAGAGTTGTCCCTGACAAAATTCTGTAGAAAAAAGCCACTCTGATAGGGAAACAAAAGCAGTTGTAGATAGAAAAAAGAAGAAAAAATGGGTGGCGCTGCTCTGAGGCGACGCGCTCTCCGCGGGGAGAGCATCCCGAATTTCACTCAGAGAAATCTGCCGTGACTTAAAGTGGTATAAATAAATAAATAAATATAATACAATCAAGTTGATTGGAGAACTTCAGCAGTGTTCAATAGTCCAGTCAGAAGACAACAATGAATGCTACTTTCCCAAGTTGATAACAGCCTCCTGTATCCTTTTGAGGTGCGGCCAACATCTAGAATGTTCATGTGAAAAAAATATTCCTTCCTCTTTCAGAATGCCTCTTCCTCTTTCAGAATGCCTGTTCCTCTTTCAGAATGCCTGTTCCTCTTTCAGAATGCCTCTTCCTCTTTCAGAATGCCTCTTCCTCTTTCAGAATGCCTCTTCCTCTTTCAGAATGCCTCTTCCTCTTTCAGAATG
>CM054134.1:403779-411279 GCA_028751875.1 Rapana venosa | reverse complement strand
CTATACTATGCTATACTACACTATACTACACCGCAGTACACTAAACTACACTACACTGCACTACATTACTCTACACTACACTACACTACACTGCACTACACTACACTACACTACACTGCACTGCACTGCACTTCACTGCACAACACTGTACTACACTACACTACATTACACTACACCACACTACACCACATTACACTACACTACACTTCATTACACTACGCTACACTTCACTACACTACACTACATCACTCTACATTTCACTACACTACACTACATTACTCTACACTACACTACATCACTCTACATTTCACTACACTACACTACATTACTCTACACTACACTACACTACATTACTCTACATTACACTACACTACACTACTTTACACTACACTACATTACACTACATTACTCTACATTACACTACACTACACCACATTACACTACATTACTTTGCACTACACTACATTACTCTACATTACACTACACTACACCACATTACACTACATTACACTACACTACATTACTCTACATTACACTACACTACACTTCACTACACTACACTACGCCACATTACACTACATTACCCTACACTACACTACACTGCATTACTCTACATTACACTACATTACATTACACTACACTACCCCAAACCTGGTACCTTAACGGAGAATGGTCGTGGGGCGCTGCGCTGACGAAAACACCAGCTCTCCATTTGTGGCGGTGGTATGTCAATGCCCGAGTCTCAGCAAATTTTTTTCTTGTCCACGAAGCGAAGATTTCCGCCTACGGCTTTCTCTGTCTGCCTCTTCCTTTATCCCTCCACACTTTCCCTGGCAGGACTGTCGTAGATCTAGTAACATGATCATACATACCATTTCAATATTTTCTCTCTTTAAAAAACAAACAAACAAACTTTTGCTACGTCATCATTGCGGCTTGTGACTTGTGTGGTGACATCATGTTGGTGACGTGGTCTAGACAGACGTCATAAAGTCTCCTAGAATATCACATTTCAGCAGCAGCGTCAGTTGTTCTGTGTGGTAAGGTAAAGGTAAAGGAGTCCCATAACCTATAAGGTCGTAGGGGAGCGAGGCGTCAGAGACCTCACTTCTCTAGGGCCAGCATATTGAGGGCGGCGCCCATCTCCTCTCCCTCGCTGCTTTACCTTCCCTGACCCTAAAGAGGGCAGGTACCCATTTACAGCTGGGTGAAGTGGGGGAACTGTACTGAAACCAAGGCGCGCAAACGGTCACCCATCCAACTGGTAACCACGCTCGACGCTGCTTAACTTGGCTGGGGAAAAGCGAGTGCTCCGACCACTGAGCTATCCCGTTCTGTGTGGACCCTTCTGCTAAAATCCAAGACTGCCGTGTGGACCGGAAGATGGGAAGAATCAGCACAGGTAGTGATTTCCGTATAGTCCTCACAGCGATGTTTGTGTGTCCCAGACTGGTGTTTGCTTTGTTATGGCAGCTCTCAAAATTACCTCTGTTTTTGATCCCCTTCTCCCCCTCCCCCAAACACCCCCCCCCCCCCCCTCCTCACAGATGATGAAGCCTCAGTGTTGGAATGTGCGCACTGGCTTTGCCTTTAATGAAATTCAAATAAAGGTGCGCAAAGTATAAAAGTTGTACTCACTTACTAAACCGCGAAGAGAACACAACAAAGGTTTTTGTCAGAATGACCATGTTGTAGTATAAGTAGTGGTGGTTGTTGTTGCTGTTGTTGTTCTTGTTGCGACGTTTATAAATACAATCATCAACTCAAAATTACTTTAATACACCGATTCATCATGACCAACAGCACTGTACTACATCATGACCAACAGCACTGTAATACATCATGACAAACAGCACTGTAATACATCATGACAAACAGCACTGTAATACATCATGACAAACAGCCCTGTACTACATCATGACCAACAGCACTGTACTACATCATGACAAACAGCACTGTAATACGTCATGACAAACAGCACTGTAATACATCATGACAAACAGCACTGTAATACATTGTGACGAACAGCACTGTAATACATCGTGACGAACAGCACTGTAATGCATCATGACAAACAGCACTGTAATACATCATTGTCACGGTTCGCATAATTCTGCGCATAATTCCGTGCATTACTCAATGCAATTTCTCTCTCTGTGTCTGGATGCTGGTGTCTTTCTGTGTTCGCATTCGTGTGTTTTTTATGTATATGGTGAACTCCAGCTTAGTGGCATGCACATCCCCTTTTTTCTGCAATTTTGCATGCAGGTTAGCTTCTCGTGAAGTTCCTGTTCGTGAGTTAGGATTTGTTTCATCAGCTGAGTAGCAGCAGCTTCAAATAGGAGGATGTTTTGACTGAGAGGAGGAGGAGGAGGAGATTCAGTCTTTGGCTGAAGTTCGCTGGTCGTAGTTCCAGCTGGGCTGTTGGGCGCCGCGTGATGTTGTCTCTCTATTTGGAGAGCAGGGGGGAGCAGCACTTGGAGTAGTTCAGGCTCCTGTGAACCCGGTCTTCGTTCTTCGTTGTTACGTCGTGTCCATCCTGTCAACATCTTCCTCGAGGTGCAGGAATGCACCGTACTTCCTGTGGTGTGGTGTCTCTGCTTGGAGAGCAGAGGGGAGCATTCATCTTTGAGTGGTTCGGGCTCCCGAGGACTAGTCTACGTTCTTCTTCGTTGTGCTGTGCTGTCCGTTTTGTCAACGTCTTTCCTGGGTGCAGGAGTGCACCTTGTTCTTTCTCAGTGACAGGTGAGGGATGTTCTGTAGATATGATTGAGTTCTGTGATGGTTCTTTGTGCCGTTGTCATTGTTGTCATTGTCTTGTGTTAGTGTAGTGCTTGGATAGTTGGTTCTGGAATAAATTAATGTAGAATGTTTTCGAGGGAGATTTCTTCTGTCTTTAGGTTTATGGAATATTGGGCAGGCTTAGGTTTCTCCTTTAGTGAACAATAGGACACGTTCTTTAATATATGTTTTTAATGCTATTGTTTTGTCTAGAGAGAGTTCTCACTAGTGTTTAGAACACTCAGTATTTCTTAAGGTTAATAATTAATATGGGTGAGCCCTGAGTGATTTGGGATTTAGTGCAAGTTTGTGTAATAAGCGGCTGTATGTGGTTGTTATTGGTTTTCTGCATAATTCTCTTTTGTGGAAAAGTTTTTAAAAGTATTTTAATAAATGTATTTGAACATAGATAATTATAGATTATACATCAGACGTCATTTAGATTGGAAATGTATATGATTCCGTGGAGATATGAAGTTTTGGCTGAATAGACAAATTGCCAATTGTCGTGGATACAAGGGAAATAACCTTAGTTGCCTTAGTGCCAGCCATGGGTGTATGCTGAGGAACGGCAAGTATTGCCTGTTCCAGGTTCCTGTGGGTGCCTCCAGCGGTGGAGTCGTACCTGGAGAGGGTGCAGCCCCGTGTGCCCTGAAGAGTCGCCAACGGCTTATCCTTGACCCTCTGTCCCTTTATTCCCTGGATCCACCTTTTCCCCACAACCTTTTTCCCTTCTCCTTGCTGCCTTGTCCACCCGTGATCATCCTTGGGGACTTCAGCATGTGATGGTGATAGTGTTGGGATCTGAGTTGTGACTGAGGGAAGTGGTAGGGGAAGATTCCTCAGGTTTCTGAACTGTGCAGAAGAGGGGAGGGTATTATGGATAAAGATTAGAGTGTGATTGGTGATTGAATGTGTACGTGTGTGTCTGTAAGTATTTATCTGATGTGATTGTTTTGGATTTTGAAAAGTAAAGCCTGGAACTTTTCTTCGGTGTTCTGTGTTTGGTGTTGTCGGGAAGATAGTTAAAGAGGGCATGGGTGGGGGATTAGCCACTATCCCTTATGGAGCGTGACAATCATGAAAAACAACACTGTAATACATCATGACAAACAGCACTGTAATACATCATGACAAACAGCACTGTAATACATCATGACAAACAGCACTCTAATACGTCATGACAAACAGCACTGTAATACATCGTTACAAACAGCACTGTAATACATCATGACAACAGCACTGTAATACATCATGACAAACAGCACTGTAATACATCATGACAAACAGCACTGTAATACATCATGACAACAGCACTGTAATACATCATGACAAACAGCACTGTAATACATCATGAAAAACAACACTGTAATACATCATGACAAACAGCACTGTAATACATCGTGACAAACAGCACTGTAATACATCGTGACAAACAACACTGTAATACATCATCACCAACAGCACTGTAATACATCGTGACAAACCGCACGGTAATACATCGTGACAAACAACACCGTAATACACCCTTTCATCGTGACAAACAGCACTGTGTCGTGACAAACAGCACTGAAATGCGCCATGACAAACAGCACTGTGATACATCATGACAAACAGCACTGTAATACATCATGAAAACAGCACTGTAATACATCGTGACAAACAGCACTGTAATACATCATGACAAACAGCACTGGGTACATCATGACAAACAGCACTGTAATACATCGTGACAAACAGCACTGTAATACATCATGCCAAAAACACTGTGGTACATCATGAAAAACAGCACTGTGGTACATCATGACAAACAGCACTGTGGTACATCATGACAAAGTTAACAGCATTGTAATACACCCTGGCAAACAGAACTGTAATACATCATGACAAACAGAACTGTAATACATCGTGACAAACAGCACTGTAATACATTGTGACAAACAGCACTGTACTACATTGTGACAAACAGCACTGTAATACATTCTGACAAACAGCACTGTAATACATTGTGACAAACAGCACTGTAATACATTATTACAAACAGCAATGTAATACATTGTGACAAACAGCACTGTAATACATACAAACACTGTAATACATTGTGACAAACAGCACTGTAATACATCGTGACAAACAGCACTGTAATACATTGTGACAAACAGCACTGTAATACATCGTGACAAACAGCACTGTACTACATTGTGACAAACAGCACTGTACTACATTGTGACAAACAGCACTGTAATACATTATGACAAACAGCACTGTAATACATTGTGACAAACGGCACTGTAATACATCATGACAAACAGCACTGTAATACATGTGACAAACAGCACTGTAATACATCGTGACAAACAGCACTGTAATACATTGTGACAAACAGCACTGTAATACATTGTGACAAACAGCACTGTGGTACATTGTGAGAAACAGCACTGTAATACATCGTGACAAACAGCACTGTAATACATCGTGACAAACACAACTGTAATACATTGTGAAAAACAGCACTGTAATACATCGTGACAAACAGCACTGTAATACATCGTGACAAACAGCACTGTAATACATTACAAACAGCACTGTGTTACATCGTGACAAACAGCACTGTAATACATCGTGACAAACAGCACTGTAATACATCGTGACAAACAGCACTGTGGTACATCATGACAAACAGCACTGTGGTACATCATGACAAAGTTAACAGCATTGTAATACACCCTGGCAAACAGAACTGTAATACATCATGACAAACAGCACTGTAATACATCGTGACAAACAGCACTGTAATACATCATGACAAACAGCACTGTAATACATGTGACAAACAGAACTGTAATACATCATGACAAACAGCACTGTAATACATTGTGACAAACAGAACTGTAATACATTGTGACAAACAACACTGTAATACATCGTGACAAACAGCACTGTAATACATTGTGACAAACAGCACTGTAATACATTGTGACAAACAGCACTGTAATACATTGTGACAAACAGCACTGTAATACATACAAACACTGTAATGCATTGTTACAAACAGCACTGTAATACATTGTGTCAAACAGCACTGTAATACATTGTGACAAACAGCACTGTAATACATCGTGACAAACAGCACTGTAATACATCGTGACAAACAGCACTGTAATACATTACAAACAGTACTGTAATACATTGTGACAAACAGCACTGTAATACATACAAACACTGTAATACATTGTGACAAACAGCACTGTAATACATCGTGACAAACAGCACCGTAATATATTATTACAAACCGCACTGTAATACATTGTGACAAACAGCACTGTAATACATACAAACACTGTAATACATTGTGACAAACAGCACTGTAATACATCGTGACAAACAGCACTGTAATACATTGTGACAAACAGCACTGTACTACATCGTGACAAACAGCACTGTAATACATTATGACAAACAGCACTGTAATACATTGTGACAAACGGCTCTGTAATACATCATGACAAACAGCACTGTAATACATTGTGACAAACAGCACTGTAATACATCGTGACAAACAGCACTGTAATACATTGTGACAAACAGTACTGTAATACATCGTGGCAAATAGCACTGTAATACATCGTGACAAACAGAACTGTAATACATCGTGACAAACAGCACTGTGGTACATCATGACAAACAGCACTGTGGTACATCATGACAAACAGCACTGTACTACATCGTGACAAACAGCACTGTGGTACATCATGACAAACAGCACTGTGGTACATCATGACAAACAGCACTGTACTACATCGTGACAAACAGCACTGTGGTACATCATGACAAACAGCACTGTGGTACATCATGACAAACAGCACTGTAATACATCATGACAAACAGCACTGTAACACATTGTGACAAACAGCACTGTAATACTTTGCAAACAGCACTGTAATACATAATGACAAACAACACTGTAATACATTGTGACAAAAAGCACTGTAATACATCGTGACAAACAGCACTGTAATACATCATGACAAACAGCACTGTGGTACACCATGACAAACAGCACTGTGTTACATCATGACAAAGTTAACAGCATTGTAATACACCCTGGCAAACAGAACTGTAATACATCATGACAAACAGCACTGTAATACATTGTGACAAAAAGCACTGTAATACATCATGACAAACAGCACTGTAATACATTGTGACAAACAGAACTGTAATACATCGTGACAAACAGCACTGTAATACATTGTGACAAACAGCACTGTAATACATACAAACACTGTAATACATCATGACAAACAGCACTGTAATACATCGTGACAAACAGCACTCTAATACATTGTTATAAACAGCATTGTAATACATTGTGACAAACAGCACTGTAATACATTGTGACAAACAGCACTGTAATACATTGTGACAAACAGCACTTTAATACATTGTGACAAACAGCACTGTAATACATTGTGACAAACAGCACTGTAATACATCGTGACAAACAGCACTGTAATACATCGTGACAAACAGCACTGTAATACATTGTGACAAACAGCACTGTAATACATCGTGACAAACAGCACTGTAATATATTGTGACAAACAGCACTGTAATACATTACAAACAGCACTGTAATACATTGTGACAAACAGCACTGTAATACATACAAACACTGTATTACATTGTGACAAACAGCACTGTAATACATTGTGACAA
>CM054134.1:368779-398779 GCA_028751875.1 Rapana venosa | reverse complement strand
CAGTCGTGTCCGGGTCGTCCCTTTTCCTGTGTGCGCTGGCATTTCTCCATCTGTCATGTTGTTGGTAACACATGCACGCACACATACACACTTACAGACGCGGGCGCCCACGCGCGCGCGCATACATACATACATACATACATACATACATACATACATACATACATACATACACACACACGCACGCACACACGCATGCATGCACGCATGTGCACGCACTTGCACGATACATACACACGCACACACGTGCACGCACTTGCATGCTGACGCACGTATACATATATGCGCACACGCGCGCAAGCATAAGCGTGTGCAAATCGCGCGCTCGCAAACACACACACACAGATACAATACGCACTTCACAAAGAGCATGTATAATGCGCGCGTGCGCGTGCACAACACACACACAACACACCATACACACAACACATAAAACACACCTTTATATCTCGTAAAAGGCAGCCAGGACTATGTAAATGATTATGTTGTGACATCCACCCCAGGACCGACAGCTTACGTAGCTGTGCACGTGCTGTGTGTTGTGCCGGGCACTATGACCGCACACACATTCCGCGCTTAACTGGGGCCTGTGGCTGTGGAGCAGTTTAGGCAGGAGAATTGCTATTGTTGTCTTCTTGTCCTTCCTGTCTGTCAGTCTGTCTGTCGGTATGTGCCTCTTCCCGTCTGTCCTGCTTGACTTTCAATTCTTTTCTTGCTTTGCTTCTTCTGTGTGTTTCTTTCTCTTCTGCTTGCTTTCTTTCTTGCTTGCTTTTTCTTTCTTTCTTTCTTTCTCTTCCTTTCTTCTTTCTTTCTTTCTTCTTTCTTTCTCCTTTCCTTTTTCTTTCTTTCATTCTGCATCTGCTTTCTTTTCTTTTTTCTCTCTTTTTCTTTGATTTTCTTTCTTTCTTCTCTCTTCTCTCTTTCCTTTCTTCCTTTCCTTCGTTTCTTTCTTTCATTCTGCCATCTGCCTTTCTTTCTTTTTTCTTTCCTTTCTTCTTTCTTTCTTCTTTCCTTCTCCTTTCCTTTGTTTCTTTCTTTCATTCTGCCATCTGCCTTTCTTTCTTCCTTCCTTCCTGTTTGCCGTCTGCTTTTCTTTTTTTTCTGTCTGCCTTTCTTTTTTTTTCTTTCTTTTTTCAGCCTTTTGCATCTCTCTCTCTCCTCTCTCTCTCTCTCTCTCTCTCTCTCTCTCTCTCTCTCTCTTCTCTCTCTCTCTCTCTCTCTCTCTCTCTCTCTCTCTGCTACTCTGCATTTCTACATAATGTTCTTTCTGTCTTTCACCCTCGCTTTTTCTGCTTTCTTTCTGTGTCTTCTTTTCCTATTTTCCAGCCTTCCTTTTTTTCCTTCTTTCTTTCTGTTTTTTCTTTCTTTCTTTATCTCTTTCTTTATTTTATTGTCCTGTTTGTTTGTTTGTTTCCTTTTCTTTCTTTCTTTTTTTGGAAGTTGTTTGTCCTTGTTTATTTATTTCAGCTGATTGTTTATTAAAGCCACAATTCAACACATGCAGTGTGCCGTACCTCGCAGTGATTTATTTGATAGTAGCAAACAATATTTTTTTCTTAATTTCTTCCTTTCCTTTCTTTCTTCTTTGATTGTTTATGCCCTCCTTGCTTTCTTTCTTTCTTCTTTTACTTCGCTTGTTTATGCATCTCTTGCTTTCTTTCTTTTTTTTTAATTCCCAGTTTGTCTATTACGGAAAGATTCCACTCTTGCAAGATATCGTACTATGGAGTGATTTATTTGGTGAAGTAATGTCATTGTTCTTTCTTTCTTCTGTTCTTTCTTTTTTCCTCAATTTATTTTTGCTTTCTTTCTTTGTTTGCTTTTCTATCTATCTATCTATCTATCTATCTATCTATCTATCTATCTATCTATCTATCTATCTGTCTGTCTGTCTGTCTGTCTGTCTATCTTTTTGTCTGTCTGTCTATCTGTCTATCTGCGTATATTTATGTATCCTTGTGTCTGTCCATCTGTCTATTTATCTATCTAGTTGTCTATATAACACACACGCACACGCACACACACGCACACACACACACACACACACACACACACACACACACACACACACACACACTCGAGTATAGTGAAAATCAGGCAGTTAGTTAGTCAGTCAGTCAGTCAGTCAGTTAGTTAGTTAGTTAGCTAGTTAGTTAAGCAAGTAGGTATGTAGGTAGGTAGTGGGTGAGTGAGTGAGTAAGTGAGTGAGTGAGTGAGTGAGTGAGTGAGCGAGCAAGCAAGCTAGCTAGTTCGTCAGTCAGTCAGTTAGCCAGTTAGTTAAGAAGTCGTGGCTTGATCAACTCATGAGCAATGCAAGGGCTAAGCATCTGATTTCAGAACACTTGCTGCTCCTCATCTGTGTCCAGCGTGTCCATCCACCCCCACTTTGCCCCACCTAGTATTCCTTTATTTATTTATTCTTTTATTTCGAAGATAATGGAATAAGCACTTATGTGCTTTTAAAAAAAAAATCCAGTCCGCGTGTGTATGCGGTTTTGTCAATTTTGTCATCCGTTCCCACTGGCACACAACGGCCTACTCTTCCGAAAAGTGGAACGGGTTTAACGTATAAGAAGATGTTCTGCGTGCGTTCGCACACAGAACTTCGGTTAAGGACTTTTGGGGGGAAGTGAAGTCGGCACTGATGTTAACTCCAGAGGAAGAATTCTGTCATCTGTTCCCACCGGCACACGATGGCCTACTCTTACGAAAAGCGGAACAGGATTTAACGTGTGCGCAAGATGTTCTGCGTGCGTTCGCACACGGGGCCTCGGTTTATAGTCTCATGCGAAGGACTTTTGGGGAGAGTGGAGTCTGCACTTCAGGGAAAATATCCCCTTGAACGGGAATCGAACCCGGGTCGTCAGATTCCGAGCGCAACATTCTATAACCACTAGACTATCCCGTCTCTTAAGAATGGTTAAGCATTATTAGATATTGCTTGACGAGTCTAGAATACTGGTTGCCAATTTTTTCCCTCCCCTGGAAGGTGTTTTCTCCTTACAATACTAACAACAGTCATCCTGACACACACCTGACTTCACAATTGAGGAGTACAGCAGTTGTGCTTCCCCCACTGTCAGTGTGTCCATGTTGATTCTGGCCCTAATGCTGTGGCGGTATCAGCAACAGCTGCTCGTGGTCTTCTTTCACTAGGCAGACTGGGGCCGACTTCTAGCGGTTTCTTGAACGTCCCTGTGGATTTGGTTGCAGACTACACTGGTGCAGTGGCTGGAGGCGGCGTGTCTGCGGCCTGGGTAGCAGGAAGCAGAGAGACTGATACCCTTCTTTCAGTTAGGGCGTGTCGGGGTGCAGAATGTGATGAGGGATTGCTCGGTGATTAGAGCCTAGGGTTTAAACATGAGACATGCCGATCTTGCGTATCACTTTTAAAATCTTTTTTGTTTGTTTGTTTGTCTCTCTCTCTGTCTCTCTCTCTCTCCCTCTGCTATTCTTTTTATTCCTCTCTCCCTCCCTCTCCCCAATTGTTTTCATCTCTCTCTCTCTCTCTCTCTCTCTCTCTCTCTCTCTCTCTCTCTCTCTCTCTCTCTCTCTCTCTCTCTCCATCTCTCCTATTCTTTTCATTCCTCTCTCTCTCCCTCTCTCCTATTCTTTTCAATCCTCTCTCTCTCCCTCTCTGCTCCCCCCCCCCCTCTTTTTATTCCTGATCCTTTTCATCCTTGCCCCACTCCTTCTGTGTGTTTGTGCTCCGGTCACCCAAAGATGTCATAGGAACCACAGGATCTCTAACGTGCATAGTTGATCTCTTCCAAGCGTCTGCACATGAACGGATTAAGGCGTGCTAGGTCCGCGAAACAAGTCAGCAGAAAAGACTATTAATCCCAGCATTAACCCATCAGACATGGCCAAACCCTGAACCTTCGAGTTGCAGACCACGCATTTTGAAATCGTGTTGTTTTTGCGCTGATTCTCTTTCGTTCCTCGGCTAGAGCTCCGAGGTTCACCAATGGTGACATTTTGCGTATGTGACCTTTTCTGCCCACCACGAAGGCAGCTGCATTCCGACTTCGGGGATGTATGCTGGGTACCTTCGTGTTTCTGTAATCCACCGAACGCTGCCGTCAGTTACGGGATCTTTAACGTGCATATTTGAACTTCAGCATAGGTATATACACGAAGGGGATTAAGGCACTGGCAGGTCTGCACCTGAAGTTGACCTGGAAGATCGTAAAAATCCGCACCTTTACTTTACCAGACGCCGCCGAGAATCAAACCCACGCCTTCATGGACCCGTGGGATTGAAGCTGAACGGTCTTAACCACTCGGCTATAATGTCCATCGTTTTCGCACATTTAATTAAAGTCTGAGCTGGATACAATGTTGTTTTTACAGTTGCTTTAAAACCGTTATTAAAAGCGTAGGTTTTATTTCTTTTCAATAGCCCTCGAACCAATCTTTGGGTCTAACGAAGAATATATAATAAAAGCAACGTGTTCTGTATGCTTATGCGAATAAGCAAGCAACAATACAGCAGAGTAAAAAACATCAAACTGAAGCTGGGTTTTGGCTCTGCACCAAGACACCAACACGTGAACTTACCCACCCATAGTTCAACAGCTGTTGTTGTTTTGTTCTTTAAGGAATTCATCTTTTCTATCACTCGGCCTTTATCTGTTCGGCAAAGATTGGGCCAAAAGGTGCTCTTCCATATGGCTGCAAGATTAACCCTGTTCTTTTCCTGTCTTCGGTTGTTTGTTGCTTTTTCTTTAACTCTCTTAAGTTCATAGCCCGGAGGAGAAGAGAGAGAGAGAGAGAGAGGGAAGGGGAGAGAGAGAGAGAGAGAGAGAGAGAGAGACAGAGAGAGAGATCAAAGGGGAGACAAGTACTGTGAATTGCCGCCTCTTTAACTGCGCACTTTGATGTCGGGGCAGGAAGTCAGTAGACAATGCCTTCAGCGCTTTGCACGTGATGCACGTGGCTTGTTCCACAACTGTGGCTGTCATGTTCATGTCAGGACTCACCGTCTTTCTGTCTCTCTGTCTCTGTCTCTCTCTCTCTCTCTGTGCACAGGTTGGTATGTTAGAGTATGCACATGTGCATACAGGCTTGCATATACATGCATGCACGTGGAAATGTGCTACACATATGTACCAGAAGTGTGTTTTTTTCTATCATGGTGGTTAAAAGAAAGTCATTCTGAAGTGTTTCATTGCCAGATTTAAACTTTTGTTGACCTCAGCTGCAGTAACTGCATCTGCCAAACTCAGACGGGAGCATGTCGTTGTGCCGCCGACCCGCTATGCCGCCGACCCGTTGTTACTAGGTACTGGTGAAACACATTTTATAATTTAGACTATCATGCACATATATAGCTGTTTTGATTTTCGCACTGTCGTCTACGTTTTCAGTCACAGGTGGATAGAAAAAATTCGACAGTTTGGGCAAATTGCGTCTGGTCACATTCAGTGATTGAAGTATAAGCATCTGATAGCTGTTTGAGAAACTTTCCTTTAAAATTCGTTTCTAGCACACTGTTTTTCTTTTTGTTATTGTTTTTGTTTCTCATTAAAAATATAGAAAATTAAACGTATCCCATTTGTCTTCAGTGTCGTTCAGTGTTTTCATCATAATAAACATCATTTAAAACTTTTCACGGGCATGAAAAATAACCCCCAGAAACGGAATAGCGGCATATCGGTCGGCGGCACAGCGGGTCGGCGGCACAGCGGGTACCTCCCACTCAGACCTGACATTCAATCACAGTTCGTTAGTTCATTGAAGGAGTTTCACTGGAGGCATTTATTTATTATGCCACTTTAAGTCACGAGATTTCTCTGCGTGAAATTCGGGCTTCTCTCCCCGGGGAGAGCGCGTCGCCACAAGAGCAGCGCCACCCTTTTTTTCTTTTTTTTGTCTGCAGCTGTACTTTTTTCCCTAACAGAGTGGCTTTCCATCTAAGAATTTTGCCAGGGACAACTTTCTTGTTGCCGTGGGTTCTTTTACGTGCGCTGAATAATTTTATTTAACACACGGGACCTCGGTTTATCGTCTCATCCGAAAGACTAGCTACCAGACCACCACTCATGGTGTAATGGAGAGGGGGGGGGGGAGTTTCGGGCCTAAACGGGATTCGAACCACCGCACACTTCTGACCCGGACTTTTCGCTTTCTAGACAGGCGTGGTACCTCTAGACCAGTGACCCACCGTGCTTCGACCATGCTTAGACCGTTTTTGTAATTACAGTCGGTTAGTTCAGAAGAGGTTTTCATTAGAGATATCGTATCTAGACCTTTTTCTGTAATTAGAGTTACTTCAACACAGGTTTTCAATTGTAGTATCCTATCTATACCTTTTCTGTAATTATGGTTAGTTAATGACAGGTGTTTCATTAGAGGTATCCTATTTAGACATTTTCTGTGATTAGAGCTACTTTGTTCATGACAGGTCTATCACTGGAGTCATCCTATCTAAACCTTTTTCTCTATATAGAGGTAGTTAATGACAGGTCTTTATTGGAGGTATCCTATTTAGACATTTTCTATAATTAGAGCTACTTTGTTCATGACAGGTCTATCTTGGAGTCATCCTATCTAAACCTTTTTCTCTATATAGAGGTAGTTAATGACAGGTCTTTATTGGAGGTATTCTATTTAGACCTTTTCTCTAATTATAGTTGGTTGGTTTGAGCGCTTTGATTTGTTGCTTTACAAGATTCAGCGCTGTATAAATTCCATACATTATTATTATTATTATTTGGTTCATGACAGGTTTTTCATTGGAGGTATCTTCAAAAGCTTCTCCACAACCCAGGCACTTGCCAACAACCACCACAAATGGAACCAACTGTCGCAACGTTCGTCACTGCAGCGCCCCTACGACCTCGGAAGGGGTTACGGGAGTAGATGAGAGATCTTCAATTTCCTGATGCAGCTCCATGATCACAGCAGAGGCAGAACTACAACTGTTTCACAAAGAATCACCGCCCCCCCCCCCCCCCCCCTTCATACTGTATGTATTTTCACAGGGTGGGACCCGAAACTTTTGAGGGGGGGTGGGGGGCGTGTGTGCGTGCGTGAGTGTGTGTGTGTGCATGCCTATCTCCCCTCCCCCCCCCCCCACCCATGACACGATAATTTCCTGAACACAGTGTTTCCAAGTTTGCAGTTTCATCAAAATTCAGTTATCAGGCTGTTAAATTGTTTCTGGTGTATGTTTTTTTGTCAGTCAGTCGGTTTGTTCGTTTGTATGTTTCTTTGTTTGTATTTTTGTTTATATTTTGTTGTTGTTGAAAAGCAGCAGGGTAAGCAAGGCCCAGACTGTAGGGCTGAAGCATTTCAATAACAACACGGTTTCCTGAAGCCAGGGGTTACACATGTAAAAAGGAATCGTGTGGTTAGAACGTCCAGCTCCTGGTCTGGCGGCCCGGGTTCGAGCCACCACCCAGACACCCACTCGAGGGACTTTTTCCTCTGGAGCTACCATCAATATCGACTCCCCCCTCCCCCCCCCCCCCACCTTAAAGTCATTCGGATGAGACTATTAACAGAGGCCACGTATGCGAACGCATGCAGATCATTTTATGCACATGTTAAAACCCGTTCTGCCTTTCGGAAGAGTACGCCACTACGTGCCGGTAAGAACGGATAACAAAAACATGCAGAATAGTTTCGCGTTTAGACATCATCCCTGAAATCGGAATGCAGCTACCTTCATTGTGGGTAAAAACGGTCGCATACGTAAAATCTCACCATTGGTAAACCTCCGAGCTCTAGCCGAGGAACGATAAAAAAATAAAAACGCACATAGCGATCAGATACAAAGATAGAGACAGACAAACAAAGACAGACAGACATACAGACAGACAGACAAAAACACAGAGACAGAGACATCAGGAATAGAAACGAAGAAAGACTTTGATTTGTTTATTTTGGTATGAGGTCTGTATTACGCATACATAGCATCTGGGTGAGTCACCTTTCGTGAAGGATTGGGGGCGGGGAGGGCGGGGGACAAGAGGCATCAGCTGACAAATGCTCATCACCTGCTGAATATTGCCTGTTTCTGCACAGCTTCTGCTCAGATTTCTTTTGCTTTTGTTTCGTTTTGTTTTGTTTTTATCTAGGACGGACATCTTGAGTGCACCCCGCTGTACACACACACACACACACACCACACACACACACACACACACACGTGGTTTCTGCACTCAAGATGTTCCTGTCACACAGAGACTTCAAGTTCTTCTGACATTTCCAGCGATTAAAAAACAATAACAACAACTGTATCTGCATTTTCTGCATCTTGGTTTGTAATCCAGAAAATTCAGATGATGATCGTGGTGGTGGTGGTGGTGGTGGTGGTGTGTGGTGACAGTGGTGGTGGTAAGGGTGACAGTGGTGCTGTCAGCAACAACAACGATGATGATGATGATGATGATGATGATGATGGTGGTGGTGGTGGTGGTGGTGGTGGTGGTGGTGGTGGTGGTGGTGGTGGTGGTGAGTGGTGACAGTGGTGGTGGTAAGGGTGACAGTGGTGCTGTCAGAAACAACAATGATGATGATGATGATGATGATGATGATGATGATGATGATGGTGGTGGTGGTGGTGGTGGTGGTGGTGGTGGTGATGATGATCATGATGATGATGCTTTGTTGTTATTCTTGTTTATGGTCTTTTTGTTACTATTTTCCAGTTGCTTCTGCTGGTTTTCGGTTGTAATTGTCGTTAGTGTCTTCAGTTACTTTGTTAGACACTACAAATCAATTCATAAGTGATTGTTTATGACCTGAGAATGTGCACCATCATTAAAGAGAAAGAAGGAAAGAAAGAAAGACAGACAGACAGAAAAAGAGACAGACAGACAGACAGAAAGACAGAAAGACAGACAGACAGGTAGGCAGGCAGGCAGGCAGTCAGACAGACAGACAGAAAAAGAGACAGACAGACAGACAGAAAGACAGACAGACAGGCAGGCAGGCAGGCAGGCAGGCAGGCAGGCAGATAGTCAGACAGACAGACAGACAAACAGACAGAAAAAAAGAAAGAGAGACAGAAGGAAAGGAACAAAACGGGGAGGCCAGCATTGTAGGTGAGTCCCCCATGTCTGGGAGTGCAGGAAGGGAGCAGGCCTGCATGTGAAAAGCGGGATAAGCTCCTGTCTGGACGTCCTTGTCTGAGTCTCCCTTCAAACACAGCAAGACTAAAGGCCTTGTCAAACCTGTGATGTGCTGCGGAATTATCTATAAAGGATGGTTATGGTTTACTCTCTGTCTCTCTGTGTCTCTTAGTCTCTGTCTGTCTGTGTCTGTCTGTCTGTCTGTCTGTCTGTCTCTCTCTCTCTCTCTCTCTCTCTCTCTCTCTCTCTCTCTCTCTCTCTCTCTCTCTCTCTCTCTCTCTCTCTCTCTTCTCTCTCTCTCTCTCTCTCTCTCTCTCTCTCTCTCTCTCTCTCTCTCTCTCTCTGTGTGCTCAGAGCCAAAAATGGTGCTCATAGGTATAGTTTATCCAAATGTGGTTTACGCTAACAATAGAAAGACCAAGGTAGTGAAGTCATATGGACCATTTTCCTATATGCAATGCTATTGAATTAGTTCTGTATGTTCTCTGAAGATGAACTGTTCGTCCTCTTTTTCTATAATTCTATGTGCTGCTGAAAAGAAGAAGAAGAAGAAATGCAATTTATATAGCGCTATATCTTGCAGAGACAAATCAAAGCGCTTGCAATCATCTCATTTTTACGCAGTCATACAACCAGTAACAATTAATAGTTCCAACAAGTCCAAATGTGCACGCACGCACGCATCCACACACACACATACACAGGTCACACACCCTGACAGGGCGATAGAATCTCGGCTGTTGAAGGCAGGGACAAGCTATAAGATGTAGCAGAAGAGGAAAATCTTAGGTTTGAAATAAATAAGTCTTGAGACTGGATTTAAAAGTGTCATAAGAAGGCTTTATCGAAGAGAGCAAGGGAGGTCATTCCAGATCGATGGACCAGAAATAGAGAAAGAGCGACGGCCATCTGTGGATTGGTTGAATCTAGGTATTCGTAAGCACAAGGTATCTGCAGCAGAGCGGAGGGATCGAGAAGGAGTGTACAGGTGAAGACATTCACAGAGGTAGGCGGGTGCTGTTTCGTGGAGACATTTGTAACAGAGGGTACTGATCTTATAGTTTACTCTCTGTGGCACAGGCAACCAGTGGAGAGATCGCAAGAGAGGAGAACTGTGCTCAGATTTTTTTCTTTCTGAGGACTAGTCGAGCTGCAGAGTTTTGAATACGTTGAAGGGAGTGGATTGATGATGATGCTGGCAGACCAGCCAAAAGAGAATTGCAATAGTCCAGAGTGAAAGAATGAGAGAAGTGACAAGTTTGGCTGTTGCATCTGTGGACAGGTACTTTTGGATTGCACTAATACGCCGTAATTGATAGTAGTATGACTGGCAGGTCTGGGTGATGAATTTTTGCGTAGAGAGTGTTTTGTCAATAATGACCCCTAGATACTTCACAGCAGTGGATAGAGGGACTGATGCATTGCCAAATTGTAGTGAGGCTGTTGTGATGGAAGAGAGCTTGTGTTTGGTCCCTACAAGCATGGCTTCGGTTTTATCTGCATGTTGTATATTCACTGTAAATGAGGTAGGATATTCACTAATGGTTGTGTGTTATCAACGTCTATGAACGACAACTTTCATAACTTTGAAATGGATAGAGAAACCACTGTTACGAATTATCGTAGTACCGACTTCTTCTAAACCATGCAGTGTGCCATAAGCCTAATGAGCTATCGGTCTGGTTCATGTGTGTTTGACAACACTGCAGGATGTATTCATCGTTTGTTTGTGAGAAAAACTGCATTGCTGTCTGCTAACAGAAACAGAAATGAATGGCACATGATCACTACTCTGAGGCTGTTTCTCTGTCATCTTTTTGAGTAATAAGATATTATGCTGATGCAAGCTGATTGACACGGAAGTGTACACAGATGTCAAGTTAAAGCCCTAGGGTGCTGACAGAGGAAGAGAAGCATACATACACGTGAGGGCGACTTTGGTAGTGATTCAATGTTGTATTTGTGAAATTACTGCACAGAGGAAGAGAAGTACACATACACGTGAGTGCGACTTTGATAGTGATTCAATATTATATTTGTTAAATTATTGCTCTTGTCTCTTGCTCACCCTCCTCCCCCCCTTCATCCCCACTCCCCTTTTGATGTATTGTGGCCTAAGGTCGATGTACTATTAAACTAGTTCAGAGTTCTCTCTCTCTCTCTCTCTCTCTCTCTCTCTCTCTCTCTCTCTCTCTCTCTCTCTCTCTCTCTCTCTCTCTCTCTCTCTCTCCCTCTGTATCACTGTATTGAATTAGATCTCTGTCTTGTTTGGCTATATATATTATATATATAATATAATATAATATAATATAATATAATATAATATATATATATTATAGATTCTGTGTTGCTGTAGAATGTTGCAAAATCACTGTAAATGAGAAAGGATCATTGTTGAGTCATGGTTTTCTGTTTTCGACGTTTATCAGCGTCAACTTTCATATCTTTGGATTTATAAGAGGAAGTAATGGTGTTCATTAACGTGATGATTTATAAGAGGAAGTAATGGTGTTCATTAACGTGATGCCGACTTTCTAAATCGTGCAGTGTGCCATAATCCTGTTGAGTTGTCGGTCTGATACAATGCATATAACAACACTGCAGGATGTCTTTGGCAATCGCTCAGGAGGAAGATTGTACAGCTATCTTCAACTGTGAACAGTAACTCAGATTGAAGGGCACATGATCACTACTCTCAGGCTGTTTCTCTGTATCATTTCATTTGTTTAAGGTATGTTGGTGCCATGTGATTGAAACGGAACTGAGTAAATGTACAGAGATACCAGGCTAAAGGGCTCTATTGCTGGCAGAGGAAGATAGGTATACGTTCATGCGAGTGCGAGTTTACAGCTGATTCAATACTGCATTGTGTGAAACCACTGTTCTTGTCTGCTGCTATCCCCCTTTTCCTCTTCCACTCCATTTTCATTTATTCTGTCCTTAGGCCCATATGTTATAAACTAGATCAGAGTTCAGATATCTCTCTCTCTCTCTCTCTCTCTCTCTCTCTCTCTCTCTCGCGCGCGCGCGCGCGCGCGTCTGCCTCTAGTCTATAATGTTCTATTATTGCGAAATGACCTTTACGTGTGTGTCAACACAGACTTTTTTTTTAAAGAGTTTTTTAAAAAGGAGGTTAAAAAACTTCTCTGTTTTCTCTGGCACCATGCCCATGACATGCAGGCTGACATGCCCGTGCCCTCAGCAGCCAGCAAAGTTCCTCCACTCCACCACACCTGCATGAACTCCGAGAAGGGAGCAGCAGAGAAGGGCAAGGACAGGCGGGGAGATTGGTTGTGATGGTCTGACTGGCACCACAGCTATTTCAGGGGCAAGCTTTCAGTTCTAAGGCCGTGTGGCTGAATGGCTCAGTTTTGCGAGGGCGGTAAAAGAATGATTCGGGTATCACGGTACTGCAAAAGCACCTTCTCGATGAATTTAATTTGTATGCAGCGTCTATGTATGCCTGTAAGCTGTAGACCGCCTTTACTTATCCAGTAGTCTTGTAGACCGTGGGGGCATCACTGAAGATTTTGCGACCAGCTTCCTCCACTCCTCTGCTTTCCGCAAGCAAATCGTTCCACTTAAGGCCAGTCCACTCTCTAATGTTGTCTTCCCATGCACAATGATTGGATTCGATTGGAATGTGTGTGTGTGTGTGTGTGTGTGTGTGTGTGTGTGTGTGTGTGTGTGTGTGTGTGTGTGTGTGTGTGTGTGTATTTGTTTGTGTGTGTGTATTTGTTTGTGTGTGTGTATGTGTGTATTTGTGTGTGTGTGTTGTGTGTGTGTGTGTGTGTGTGTGTGTGTGTGTGTGTGTGTGTGTGTGTGTGGTGTGGTTGTGGTGTGTGTGTGTGTGTGAGTGTGTTTGTGTGTGTGTGTGTGTGGTGTGGTGTGGTGTGGTGTGTGGTGTGTGTGTGAGTGTGTTTGTGTGCGCGTGTGTGTTTGTGTGTGTGAGTGTAGCGTGGTTTGGTGTGGTGTGATGCGGTGTGGTTTGGTGGGGGTCCGGTGTGGTGTGGTGTGGTGCGGTGTGGTGTGGTGTGGTGTAGTGGTGGAGGTGGTGTGTGTGTGCGTGCATTCGTGCGTGTGTGCGTGCTTGCGTGTGTGCGTGCGTGTGTATGTGCGTGCGTGTGTGTGTGTGTGAGTGCATGCGTGCGTGCGTGTGTCTGTGTGTTGTTGTTGTTGTTGTCTTCGATTTTTACGTCTGTTCACTCTCAGTGATATTAGACGGGGAAAAAGTGTGTGAAAGCTGTGGTTGTGGTGGAGGTCCTACTGAAATGTGTGCAAAGTAAAAATAATAATAATAAAAAATGTTTACATAGACAAAAAAGAAACTTCATAAAGCAAGAAGAACGAGTTAAAAACAAGTAAATAAACAACAAAAAAAACCATTAAACTTAATGAAGTTATAAAAAATGTCCTATAGGACTGCACCAGAGACCTTTAGCAATATCAAATGCCAAATCCATGTTATTGAATATGCTGCTGAGGGAATTTTCAGAAAACTGGGGTAAAAACGCTTTTGTTCGACTACATTTAAATATTACATGAGTATTAGTGATATTCTCACCACACAGACATTTACCATTCCTGCTGAATTTGGTAATGAATGCATTAAGGTTAATTCTATAAAGCAAGCTATTTATTCTTCTTTCTGTGAAAATATTTGTGCAAGTCTTAGAATGATTCAGGACTCTTACATTGTCGGCATTGATAAAAGATCTGTTTAAAAATCTCTGTTAGGTGATACCTGTCTGTGACTGTTCTCCATGATGTTTGTTCTAAGAAGTGGTAGCCCTCTTGTAATGATAAAGGCACATGTAATTCTTCTGATTCCCGTCTATGCTTTGCATCTCTTTTAGCGGCTCTATCAGCCCTGTCATTGGGAAAGAATCCAATGTGTGAATACGCTTATACCCTTTAAAGCTGAAAGGTGTGTGACGTGCCTTATCTCTAGTGTGTTTTTTTAAAGTGTTTTTTTGTACCATGGAGATTTTAAAGCATACAATACTGATTTAGAATCCACACAAAGAAGGATTTGAAATATACTCAATGGCAAATCAAGAATACAATTTAGAGCCATCAAAATTGCTTCGAGTTCCGCTGTAAATATCGAGCGATGTTTACCAACATAAAAGGATTTTTCAACTTTTAATGCTGCTATAACAATAGCGGAACCTGTTTCTTGATTATACAGGCGTGATCCATCTATATAAATGTGTGTGTATGTGTATGTGTGTGTGTGCGTGCGCGCGCGCGCCTTGCGTGTAATAGTAGTAGAAGTGGGCTTGGCGGTCCTGACAAAATGCACACAGATGCACATTCTTGCTTCCTTTTTCTTTTTTCGGTGGTTTTTTTGTGTCAGTTGTTCTAGAATGTTCAGCTAAAAGAAAAATAGACACAAACTGCTGTCGACATTTACGCTAATGAACAAAGCAGGTATGGTCTACTTCTAAGATAAACAAACAAAAAAACAAATAAACACCTCCACATTCAAAACTAAATCAGGTTGGGTTGCCATAGACAGAAAAAAAGAGAAAGACAGACAGAGACAGAGAAACTGACAGACAGATAAGCATACCCTGAGCAGAAAGACACAGTAAAAGACAGACAGAAACAGAGAGACAGACGGAAAAAGAGCTGACACGGACAAAAACAGACAGTCAGACATACAGACGGAGGCAGACAGAGAAACAGACAGACAGACATACGGGTGGAAACAGGAAGACTTAAACTTCGTTTATTTTGGTAGAGGCGAGAAAAGCAAAGACAACGTAACATCTGAGTGAATCAGCTTTTGTGGAGGAGGAGGAGGGAAGTGGGTGTTATCAGCTGACAAATTTAATGTTCATCACATGCCGAATGGTTTATTGTCTTCTCACTGTTTCTGGAGAGAGTCGAGGATGGAGGCCCACTTACCAGTACACCACACGTGCTTTTAGCTCTGACGGGATGATTTTTCTCCCACTCAAGATGCTCTCACTGCCACTGGCATTTCCAACACGGCACATTATTACTTTGTGCATCGGCAACTTTCTGCAACTTTCCGTGTGTCATCCAAGAATATCGGGCGGTTGGTTTCGATGATCTTATCGTTGCTGTTGTTGACGTAGTTGACGATGATGATAATGATGGTAGTGAAGAAGATCATGATAATGATGACGCTGGTGGTTGTTGGTGGTAGTGGTGTTGGTGGTGTTGGTGTTGGCAGTGATGGTGGTTGTGGTAATAATGACAACAACGACGACGACGACGACGACGACGACGACAGTTTTGATGGAGAATTATAACTGTTTGTTATTATTGCTCTTGATTTGCTCGTTAGTGTTTTTTGTGTGTGTATTTTCAGTTTTCTTGTTTGAGGCATACAAGAAACTGGTTTTGAACATGGCATGACAGAATGTGAACGATGGTAAAAGAAAGGAAATCTTTATCATGATTCGCCCGTTTTTTGGAGTACAGAGAGGTTAAGTAAGTAGATCGAGTGTGAACACGCACAGGCTTCTATGTGTCTGCCTGAGTTGACAAAACAAAGAAGCAGGAAAGAGTTTGTTTTCGTCTCATGTTCCAAAGAACTTCCTGCCACCGGTAATTATATAGACAGACAGACAGACAGACAGAGATAGATAGACAGACAGACAGACATAGATAGATAGATAGATAGATAGATAGATAGATAGATAGATAGATAGATAGATAGATAGATAGATAGATAGATAGATAGATAGATAGATAGATAGATAGATAGACAGACAGAAAGACAGACAGACAGAGATAGATAGACAGACAGACAGACAGACAGACAGACAGAGATAGATAGATAGATAGATAGATAGTAGACAGACAGACGAAGACAGACAGACAGACAGACAGACAGACCGATCGATCGATCGATCGATCGATCGATAGATCGATAGATAGATAGATAGATAGATAGATAGATAGATAGATAGATAGATAGATAGATAGATAGATAGATAGATAGATAGATAGATCGATCGATCGATCGATCGATCGATCGATCGATCGATCGATCGATCGAACCGACAGACAGACAGACAGACAGACAGACAGGCAGACAGGCAGAGATAGATAGACAGACAGAGATAGATAGACAGACAGACAGACAGACATAGATAGATAGATAGATAGATAGATAGACAGACAGACAGACAGACAGACAGACAGATCTACAGATAGATAGACATATAGATAGATAGAGAGATAGAGAGAGAGACAGACAGACAGACAGATAGACAGATAGATAGATAGACAAATAGATAGATAGATAGAGATAGACAGATAGACAGAAAGACAGGCAGATAGATAGATAGAGAGAGAGAGAGATTGATTGGTTGATTGATTGATTGATTTGTTCATTGATTATACACTGATTATACTTATCACGAGATTTCTCTACGTGAAATTCGGGCTGCTCTCCACGGAGAGAGCGCGTCGCCACAAGAGCAGCGCCACCCTTTTTTTCTTTTTGTGTGATACTATAACTACCTTACTTGGAGTATTCAGCAACAATTGAAGGTCCGGTTGTCATTGTTTCCATTCTGTGAGATAGAGATAGAAGACAGACAGACAGAGACAGATAGACATAGAGCTCCAGAGACAGAGGGAAAGCTTTGATGTGATTCCTTAACTCAGTATAGAGGGTGGGGTTTGTTTTTTTAAAGATATTCTATTGTTGTGTATCTTTTTGTATTGTATCGCATGTCACGTCCCGCCACCAACCAACACCGGCAGTGTTCCATCCTGCAGGAAGAAGATGGAGTTGCAGTGGAATCAGTGAAGAACGGGAAGTCAGCAGGAGTGTGAAGGAGCAGAGGCCATGTGAGATTTTTAATTTTAATTTTATTTTATACCACTTCAAGTCACGACAGATCGCTCTGCGTGAAATTCGGGCTGCTCTCCCCGGGGAAAGCGTGTTGCCACAAGAGCAGCGCCACCCACTATATTGGTTCTTTTCCTGTTTGCAACTGTAATTGTTTACCTATCAGAGTGGCTTTTCTCCACATAATTTTGCCTGGGACAACTCTCTTGTTGCCGTGGGTTCTTTTACGTGGGGTAAATAATTATGTGTAACACACGGGACCTCGGTTTATCGTCTTATCCGAAAGACTAGCACCCAGACCACTCATGGTCTAATAGATGGGGGGAAAGTTTTGGGCCCAAACGGGGATCAAACGACCGCGCACTTCCGACCTGGATTTTTCGCTTTGTACGCAGGTGCATTACCTTTAGACCACCAATCCACCTTTTTACTCATGTGTTACTCACCATCGGCAATAAGATCTGGCGGAGAGGCGAGTGGCCAACACAATGGACAGTCCTTGATTATCACTCTCCCAAAGAAAGGCAACCTACAAATATGCCAAGACTACCATACCATCAGCCCGATGAGCCATCCAAGAAAGGTCACGCCAAGAGTTATCCTGAATCAGAATGCAGTCACAAGCTGAGGAGATCATTGTAGAACAGGTAGGTTTCAGAGCAGAACGAAGCACAACAGAGCAAGTTTTCAACCTCAGAATACTCTGTGAGAAGTACATGCAATACCAGTAGATCTTAACCACGTCTTTGTGGACTTTACGAAGGCGTTCGAGAGAGTTTGGCATAAATTTTGTGGGCAACTATGAGGCTGTATAACATCATTACCAACCTGATCAGAACTATAGAATGCCTCTGACACAAGGCAACTAGCCCATTTTACTATGATACTAACAAAGGAGAATGATTCCGAACCACATTTGGAGTACGCCAAGGATGTCTGCTCTCCCCCACCCTCTTCAACATCTTCTTAGAGAGAATAATAGCTGATGCACTTGGTAACCATGATGGAACAGTCAGTATTGGAGGAAAGACAGTTACAAACGTTCGTTTTGCCGACGACATCGATGGCCTATCTGGAAAAGAGCAAGACCTAGTGAACTTTGGAAATCACCTGGGTGAAGTCTCTATGGCACGTGGCTGCACAGAGAAAACCCAGTTGATGACGAACAGTGCCAGTGGCATCAACGCTCACATTACCATAGACAACAAGAAACTTGAGATTGTCCTTAGCTTTAGATAACTATCTGAGAGCGACAGTGTCGGATGAAGGAGCAAAACCCAAAGTACTCGCCAGGATAGCTCAGACTTGATAGCAATGACCAACTAAAAGTGATCTGAACATCGCAATGGCTCTAACAACAGAACGATGGTCATGTCCACACTTTGTATGCATGTGAAACACGGACCATAACAGCGGACATTGAAAGGATACAGGCAATGGAGGGGATCTGCTTCCGCAAACGTCTTGGTATTTCAAACAGAGATCACATGACCAACAAGGACGTGAAAACAAGAATTTAAAACGCCTTCGGGCTATATTTAAACCTACATACTTCAGTGAAAAAAACCGCAAACAGAAGTGCTTCAGGCACATCACACGAACATCTGGACTGACCAAGGCTGTCTTATAGGGAACAGTACAAGGAGGGAGACGAAGAGGCAGGCGGAGAAAATGATGGGAAGACAACATCAGAGAGTGGACTGTCCTTGAGTGGAACGGCATACTGTGGAAGGCTGAGAACCGCAAGGAGTGGAGGAAGCTGGTTGCAAATCCTTCAGTGGTGCCACAACGGTCGATTAGACCCTGGGATAGGTGAAGGTTAAGGTAGGGTATGGCAACGATTTGTATTATATTGTATTGTGTTGTGTTGTATTGTATTGTGTAACACTTTCAGTCACGACATAAAAATTCGGGTTCCTATTCCCAAGCCGAGGACAGCTATGCCACGAAAACATCGCTACCCAACAGTTCTTATACTGCTGTCTGCAGGCGAAACAAACTGCCTTGTTATGCTGCCTCAGAATAGAACTGTTCCACAGGGACATGTGAGATGCTAAGACTGTTGTTTTTAACATTGACTCAGTTTAAAAGCTGCTTTAGTGGGGAACATTGAAATGCCTAGACACGTCATCTGGATGATTCACTAGTTTGTAAGTGTCACTGCATGCCAGCCTGTATACGTGTCCTCTTAGTGAGCTTCTTCCGTGGAAATCTCTCTCTCTCTCTCTCTCTCTCTCTCTCTCTCTCTCTCTCTCTCTCTCTCTCTCTCTCTCTCTCTCTCTCTCTCTCTCTCTCTCTCTCTCTCTCTCTCTCTCTCTCTTTGGGGGAGATTATTTGGTTGTCCCCCCTCCCCTTGTTGTTGCTTTTATTTTATTCCTGGTTTCTTTGCTACTTGGGTTTTGTTTTTGTTATTTTATTATTTGTTGTTGTTTTTTTCTCTCTTTTTTTTTGGTGTTTTCTGTGTGTGTTCTTTTTACTGTGAGAGTGTATGGGTATTGGGTTCATTTTATTATCATATAATGTATTCCTAAGGGCGGGGACTGGATGTATAAAAGCACATGGGTGCTTATTCATTATCCTCGAAATAAAAGAATTTGCCATTGTCATTGTCATTGTCATTGTCATTCTCTCTCTCTCTCTCTCTCTCTCTCTCTCTCTCTGTCTATCTGTCTCTGTCTTTGTCTCTCTCTCTGTCTCTGTCTCTGAATCTGTCTCTCTGTCTCTCTCTGTCTCTCTCTCTGTCTCTCACTCTCTCTGTGTGTGTCTCTCTCTGTCTCTCACTCTCTCTCTCTTTGTCTCTCTGTCTATCTGTCTCTGTCTCTCTCTCTCTCTGTCTCTGTCTCTGAATCTGTCTCTCTGTCTCTGTCTCTCTCTCTGTCTCTCTCTCTCTGTCTCTCTCTCTGTCTCTCACTCTCTCTGTCTCTCACTCTCTCTGTCTCTCTCTCTGTCTCTCTGTCTCTCTCTGTCTCTCTGTCTCTCTGTCTCTCTGTCTCTCTCTCTCTCTCTCTCTCTCTCTCTCTCTCTCTCTCTCTCTCTCTCTCTCTCTCTCTCTCTCCCTGGATAGCCTGGTGGTTAGAGCATTAGATTGTGATTTACGATCCCGATCTGGCGGCCAAGGTTCGAGCCCCCACCCAAACGCCCGTGCAAAGTGCCCTTGCCCATGGGGTAAACATCAGTGCAGACTTCACTCCCCGGAAAGTCCTCCCCATGGCACTAAAAACCTAGGTCCCGCGTGCGAACGCGCGCAGAACACTTTACACACACATTAAAACCTCTTCTGTTTTTCAGACGAGTCGGCCATTTGTGACGGTTGTAACGAATGACAAAACTTACAAAACCACGTACACACAGGGGTTGGAGGTTAAAAAAAAAAAGCACGAGTGCTTATTCCATTATCAACAAAGTATAAGAGAAAAAAAAGAATATAGATATATATAGATATATAGATAGGTAGATATATATATATATATATATATATCTTGAGTGTGTATCTATGACTGTGTGGGTGTGTGTTTATATATGTGTGCATGCATGTATATGTGTGTAGGTATATCTAGTTTAACTGAGATGAAAATAGCACAAAGTTTGATGTTATTTTGATGTCTCTAATCCATATTGCAAACAGTCTCACCTCAAATTCAATTATATGGTTCTTAACCTTGTTCAGATCAGAGGTAACCCAACCTCTCCTATCCAGCTACACACAAAAAATAATGACTGCTCACTTTCTTCTCCCGCTCCAAAGTAATCAAAAGATCTTTGAAAACGCAACAACGAAAAACAACCTCCAGATTCTGATAAATGATTACATGATGCCAAGTTTACACAGACTGTGCCACGACCTGCCAAAGCCACACACACACACACACACACACACACACACACACACACACACACACACACACACACACACACACACACACACACACACACATACACACACCACATACACACACACTCACACACACATACACACACGCGCGCGCGCGCGCGGACACACACACACACGCACACACACACAAACACACACATTTTGCGCAAATATTAAATCCCGTTCCGCTGTTCGTAAGAGTAGGCCATTGTGTGCCGGTGGGAACGGATGACAAAATTTTAAAAAACTGCAGACACACGGGAACAGGTTGAAAAAAACACATGAGTGCTTATTCCATTATCTTCGAAATAAATAAATAAAAACACATACACACACGCGCGCACACACACACACACACACACACACACACACACACACACACACATAACGCCCACACGCACGTACACGTACACGCGCGCGCGCACACACACACACTCACTCACACACACACTCACTCACACACACATAGACACACATACACACACACGCGCGCGCACGCACACACAATTAATCTCCATCCTACGAGCTAAGACATAAACTTCTATAAACAAAATCAAGTTGCACAATGTTCTGCTTACATCTTAAACGGGTGCAGAACCCCCAAGCTCTGGAACCTTGTGTATCAGCAGTGCCTGACACTGAGGCAGAAAGAGAAGCCTGCTTTTCTTCATTCACATCCTGCACTTTACCTAGAGGGTACTCAGCTTCTTTACACACTTCGTGTAGTTCACATCTTCATGACACACTAGTATGTAGTTTACATCTTCGTGACACATCATGTAGTTTACATCTTCGTGACAGATCATGTAGTTTACATCTTCATGACACATCATGTAGTTTACATCTTCATGACACACTAGTATGTAGTTTACATCTTCGTGACACATCATGTAGTTTACATCTTCATGACACATCATGTAGTATACATCGTCATAAAGAACAGAGCTGACACATTACGTAGTTTACATCTTCATGACACATCACGTAGTTTACATCTTCATGAAGAACAGAGCTGACACATCACGTAGTTTACATCTTCATGACACATCATGTAGTTTACATCGTCATGACACATCACGTAGTTTACATCTTTAATGACACTTCACGTAGTTTACATCTTTATGACACATCATGTAGTCTACATATTCGTGACACATCATGTAGTTTACATCTTCATGAAGAACAGAGCTGACACATCACGTAGTTTACATCTTCATGACACATGTAGTTTACATCTTCATGACACATCACGTAGTTTACATCTTTAATGACACTTCACGTAGTTTACATATTCATGACACATCATGTAGTCTACATATTCATGACACATCATGTAGTTTACATCTTCATGAAGAACAGAGCTGACACATCACGTAGTTTACATCTTCATGACACATGTAGTTTACATCTTCATGACACATCACGTAGTTTACATCTTTAATGACACTTCACGTAGTTTACATATTCATGACACATCATGTAGTTTACATCTTCATCACATGTCATGTAGTTTACATCTTCATGACATATGTAGTTTACATCTTCATGTCACATCATGTAGTTTACATCTTCATAACACATCACGTAGTTTACATATTCATGACACTTCATGTAGTCTACATCTTCATCACACGTCATGTAGTTTACATCTTCATGAAGAACAGAGTTGACACATCATGCAGTTTACATCTTCATGACACTGTAAGAGTGGAGCTGACACATCACGTACTTTACATCTTCATGACACTGTAAGAATGAAGTTGACACATGCAGTTTACATCTTTCTGACACTGTAAGAATGGAGCTGACACATCATGTAGTTTACATCTTCATAACACATCATGTAGTTTACATCTTCATGACACTTCATGTAGTTTACATCTTCATGACACTTCATGTAGTTTACATCTTCATGACACTTCATGTAGTTTACATCTTCATGACACATCATGTAGTTTACATCTTCATGACACTTCATGTAGTTTACATCTTCATGACACATCATGTAGTTTACATCTTCATGACACTGTAAGAATGGAGCTGACACATCATGTACTTTACATCTTCATGACACTGTAAGAATGGAGCTGACACATCATGTACTTTACATCTTCATGACACTGTAAGAATGGAGCTGACACATCATGTACTTTACATCTTCATGACACTGTAAGAATGGAGCTGACACATCATGTACTTTACATCTTCATGACACTGTAAGAATGGAGCTGACACATCATGTAGTTTACATCTTCGTGACACTGTAAGAATGGAGCTGACACATCATGTAGTTTACATCTTCATGACACATCATGTAGTTTACATCTTCATGACACTGTAAGAATGGAGCTGACATTATTTAGTTTACATCTTCATGACAAATCATGTAGTTTACATCTTCATGTAGTTCACATCTTCATGACACTGTAAGAATGGAGCTGACACATCATGTAGTTTACATCTTCATGACACATCATATAGTTTACATCTTCATGACACTGTAAGAATGGAGCTGACACATTATTTAGCTTACATCTTCATGGCAAATCATGTAGTTTACATCTTCATGTAGTTCACATCTTCATGACACTGTAAGAATGGAGCTGACACATCATGTAGTTGACCTCTTCGTGACATTGGGAGAGCAGAGTTTCCTGACAGGTTTCGAGGCACAAAAAGGGGGAAAGAGGTAAACAAAAATACACACAGGCAGGCAGAAAACGATCAGACAAACAGACAGGTTGACAGGCAGAGAGACAGACAGACAGAAAGAGAGACAGATTGAACAAAGGAACAAAGGACAGACAGGCAGACGGATAGAAAGACAGAAAGACAGGCAGACAGACAGGAAGACATGAAGGCAGGCACGCAGACAGACAGGAATACATGGAGACAGAAAAAAAGAAAGAAAGAAAGAAAGAAAAAGACAGACAGAAAGACAGACAGACAGACAAAAAGAAAGAAAGAAAGAAAGAAGCAAACACTTGATGACATTATGACGATGTGCAAAAAAGAAGTGTTAACATGACATTGTCTTCATACATTGTAATCGAGATGCAGGTCGATTTTTGCTTTTGTTTTCTTTTTCATTGACAGCATTTTTCTGACGTGAACAAAAAGCTGTTTTGTCACTGAGAAGCGTTGTGCCAACTCTGTTGCGAAATGATTCATCTTATCACTACCTGCATATCTGCCATTGCAATTTTTTTCCTTTTTTCCAGTTTTCTTTTGCCAAGGTCTTTTACCTAGCTAACTATTCCAGATAGGCTACGTCACACTGGGGCTAAGACATCCACAGGGGAGAGAGTTCGTTAAGTGCACCACCCTATGCTGTGGCCAAACCTCGTGTGCATGCAGGGTCTGTTCGTGTCATCCACACCACTGGCCATAACTGACCTACGCTTCTACCAAAGATGGCAATGTCTTTACGGTGTGCACAAGATGCTAGGAGTGTGTTTGCACACTGGCCTACTCTTGTATCAAGGGTGGCAGAATCTGTAAGGTGTACACAAGATGCTATGAGTGTGTTGTACACTGGCCTACTCTTGTACAAAGGGTGGGAGAATCTTTAAGGTGTACACAAGATGCTATGAATGTGTTTACACACTGGCCTACTCTTGTACCAAGGGATCTCTGTGGACTTCCGACCCTGAGGATGCGACATAACGAATCTGGGTATGGCTGAGTCAGGGATCGAAATGAGCGGCGTGGGAACTGCAGGACAGGAACGTCACAGAAGATGAGGATGCAACAAAAAAATTTAATGATAGCAGCCAACCTTGAAGTGAAGTCAGTCATTAACGGTAGATTGTAAGAACAGATTATTTAAAATAGCATCCCCGGTGCACCAACACCAAGCTGAAGCTATACCAGAGCTGTGTTGTATCTACGCTCCTGTACGGTTCTGAGTGCTGGAGGATGACGGAAGCGGATCTTACCAAACTTCGATCCTTTCACGCCGTATGCCTCCGAAGAAGTCTGCGGATCTTTTGGCCAGAGAAGATCTCCAATGAGGACCTACTACGGAGATGCAGGCAGGAAGACATGGGAACCATCATCACCAGACGATGGTGGAAGTGGATTGGGCACATCCTCCGAAGAGACCCACAGTCAGTCACAAGAACAGCATTACACTGGACCCCAGAAGGAAGGAGAAAGAAAGGAAGACCAAAAGTAACGTGGAGGAGGACTGTAGAAAGTGAGATTAAGGCCATGCAGCACTCTTGGGGATCAGTGACTACGTTAGCCCAGGATAGGCAGGAGTGGAAGCGCTTTGTTGCTGCCCTACACACCACTGGGTGTAATGGTTGATGATGATGATGTTCCATATGTTCACTATATAAGCATTCGCAGGGAAATGGTGTTCATACAACTGGAAATTATATGTAGCGTTTTATTGATTGTTTGATAGCGTTCTATTCCATTGATGGGAAGTTGCTGTGGCCTATCTTTTTGTATGATAGTAAACGTAAATTGTATGGGAGTGTCAAAAGCATACATGACAGCATTCCATGAAGTGGTGCCAACTTCACGATTTACAATCCATAATTCAGATATTTTATTCTCTCACAAACAGAGAAACTCACGTGGGCCACAAGCCATGCACAAAAACAGCAAACAGGAAAACATTACAGAAAAACACCACAACACAATATCCGCACATCAACACACAACACACACACACACACACACACACCACACACACACACACCCCACACACACACACACACACACACACACACACACACACACACACACACACACACACACACACACACACACAATACACACACACATTACAAGATATACAAAAAGCACCCAAACATCAGCAATACCTAACCCAGACATAAACTCGCCTGTGTAAAATTACATGCACTCATGCGCGCGTCAGTATGCACGCGGACCCGCTTGATGATAACATAAAGTGTGCAGTTGTAAAAAAGGGAAAGTTTGTAGCCCTGTTCTGCTTTTTGTAAATGAATAACTATTACAGTTAGTTAATAAAGGAAGACATAAAGCTACTTTTGTGCCAGATGCATCTGAATCAATCATTCTTTTAGCTAACATGTTTGACTTCCAGAGAGGATGACATATGAAGATGCCATATCTTCAGTGAAATAACGCAAACTGATGTGATACTGAAACGTTACACGAACATCTAGACTAGCCGAGACTGTCCTACAGGGAACAGTACAAGGAGGGAGACTAAGAGGCAGACAGTAAAAAAGATGGGAAGACAGCATCAGAGAGTGGGTTAGTCTTGAGGTGAACGACATACTACACAAATCTGAGAACCGTGAGAAGTGGAGGAAGCTAGTTGTAAACTCTCCAGTAGTCCTCCAACGGTCAACCGGACTTTGAGATAGATGAAGTGAAAAGATGAGATCTTGTGTGGGGTCATTTCAGAGAGGGGATAATGGAAATGCACAGACAGGATCATCAGAGAGGGGATAATGGAAATGCACAGACAGGATCATCAGAGAGGGACAGAGAGGGGATAATGAAAATGGACAAAGAGGATCCTCAGAGAGGGGATAATGGAAATGGACAAAGAAGATCCTCAGAGAAGGGACAATGGAAATGGACAGAGAGGGGATAATGGAAATGTTCAGAGAGGATCATCAGAAAACAGATAATGGAAATTGAAACAGGATCATTAGAGAGAGGATAGTGAAAGTGGACAGAGGATTATCAGAGAGGGGCAGAGTGGGGGATAATGGAAATCGACAGAGAGAAAATTATCTACTCTGCCCTATTCTACTCTACCCTACTCTACTCTGCCCTACTCTACTCTACTCTACTCTACTCTACTCTACTCTACTCTACTGTATTCTATTCTACTCTGCCCTACTCTACTCTACTCTACTCTACTCTACTCTACTCTACTCTATTCTACTCTACTGTATTCTATTCTACTCTGCCCTACTCTACTCTACTCTATTCTACTCTACTGTATTCTATTCTACTCTGCCCTACTCTACTCTATTCTACTCTACTGTATTCTATTCTACTCTGCCCTACTCTACTCTACTCAATTCTACTCTACTGTATTCTGTTCTACTCTGCCCTACCTTAATCTACTCTATTCTACTCTACTGTATTCTATTCTACTCTGCACTACTCTACTCTACTCTATTCTACTCTACTGTATTCTATTCTACTCTACCCTACTCTACTCTACCTTATTCTACTCTACTGTATTCTATTCTACTCTACCCTACTCTACTCTACTCTATTCTACTCTACTGTATTCTATTCTACTCTACCCTACTCTACTCTACTCTATTCTACTCTACTGTATTCTATTCTACTCTACCCTACTCTGCTCTTCTCTGCTGTCCTCTACTCTTCTCTCCTCTCCTCTCCTCTCCTCTACTCTACGTACTCTACTCTACTCTTCTCTACTCTACTCTACTCTACTCTACTCTACTCTACTCTACTCTCCTCTCCTCTCCTCTCCTCTACTCTACTTTACTTTACTTTACTTTACTCTACTCTACTCTACTCTACTCTACTCTACTCTACTCTACTCTACTCTACTCTACTCTACTCTACTCATGTAGACAGCAATATGTCTTCAACGCTGGCAAACACAACTCCTGAATCTGAAGTGGGTAGGTCTGGGCATGCTGCCTGTAAGGTAAAGGTAAAGGTGTCTCGATCCCACAACCTATGTGGTCGTAGGGGAGCCAGGCATCAGAGACCTCAGCTTTTCCAGGGGCCAGCATATTGACGGCGGCGCCCATCTCCTCACCCTCGCTGCTTTACCTTCCCTGACTCTAAAGAGGGCAGGTACCCATTTACAGCTGGGTGAACTGGGGGACTCCAAGGCACGCAAACGTTCACCCATCCACTTGGTAACCACGCTCGATGCTTCCTTACACTGGCTGGGGGAAAGCGAGTGCTCTGACCTCTGAGCCATCCCGTCCCCCTGCCAGTAAGGCAAAGCGGAAATGAATCATGGATGAGACAGACAGGCAAGTAGACAGTAAGATAGATGTACAGACTGATAGAGAGACATACAAGCAGAGAGACAAAGTGTGCTTTAAATTACTTACAAGGTGACAGAGTGTACTCCTTCACTTTAGGTTGTTTTGAAGCATTGCCCCAAAAAGCTTTGTTGCGTCAAGGTATGTCATCGTTTGCTGATTTCAACACTTGTCAAAAGAAGACAAGACTGCAGCTAACCATTCCCTGACATTTTCAATATTTCTGTCAAATTCTTCCGTTCGCAATTCTTTGTGTAGCTATGTTGCAAGAACTAAGGAATTGTTTTTCCCTGCACCTGTTTTCTTCAGAGGAGAAAAAGCGTGACAGTGAATTGTTTGTAGTGCGTACGTAATGATTGGGGACAGGATAGCTCAGTGGTCGGAGCACTCGCTTTCCCCCAGACAAGTTAAGCAGCGTCGAGCGTGGTAACCACTTGGATGGGTGACCGTTTGTGCGCCTTGGCTTCAGTATAGTCCCCCAGTTCACCCAGCTGTAAATGGGTACCTGCCTTTGGGGGGTCAGGGAAGGTAAAGCAGCGAGGGAAAGGAGATGGGCGCCGCCCTCAATATGCTGGCACCTAGAGAAGTGAGGTCTCTGACGCCTCGCTGCCCTACGACCACATAGGTTATGGGACGCCTTTACCTTTTAGGTAATGATTATCGTCTATCGTATGTTTTCCCTCTCAGACACAACTTGCCCCGCTGGGTTAAAAAAAAAGTTCAGTTAACATCCTTTGTGCTTCTGTTGGCTTTGTATGAGAGTTGACTAAGGTCTAGGTACGAAGAAGTGAAAAAAAGAATACACACATCAGAATATTGGCAGCCTTCAGTCTCGTAAGACTATGGAGTTGCGCTCTAGATGTAGCGTCGGGTGTGGCTGGCCAATCCGACACCGGAATGACAGTCCCTATGGCAGAGGGCACAGATGAAGTCAGAATAATGCGTTCATTATTATTGTTACAGGTTTTTTGGTATGTCTCATGTTACCACGTGTATACGTCATGGTATACGTGCTATGTCATACCTCATGTTCACAGTCATGCTACCTGTGCTATGTCATACCTCATGTTCACAGTCATGCTACCTGTGCTATGTCATACCTCATGTTCACAGTCATGCTACCTGTGCTATGTCATACCTCATGTTCACAGTCATGCTACCTGTGCTATGTCATACCTCATGTTCACAGTCATGCTACCTGTGTTATGTTATACCTCATCTTCACAGTCATGCTACCTGTGTTATGTTATACCTCATGTTCACAGTCATGCTACCTGTGCTATGGCATACCTCATGTTCACAGTCATGCTACCTGTGCTATGTCATACCTCATGTTCACAGTCATGCTGCCTGTGCTATGTCATACCTCATGTTCACAGTCATGCTACATGTGCTATGTCATACCTCATGTTCACAGTCATGCTACCTGTGTTATGTTATACCCCATTCCTGCACCTGATGTCAGCAGTTCCTGTCACTGCTGTCAGGATTGTGTCACGGTAATGGCAGAGAGCATGCGTGACAGACAGTCATCAAGCCAGATAGGTAAGAAGACAGACAGGCATACGGACAGACAAACAGGCAGATAGATCAGAAGAAAGACAGACAGACAGATAGACAAGCAGAAAGACAGACAGACTGTGTGTGTGCTGAATAACTCACCTGGTGACTAAGTGCAGCACCCCTCAGTCTGCTCTTCAGTGTCGTCCCAGAAAAGTGTGTTGTGTAAACACGGGCCTGCTTCACTGTCTTCCCCAGTGTTCAGAGCAGGAGGAAGAAGAAGAAGAAGAAGAAGAAGAAGAAGAAGAAGAAGAAGAAGAGAAGAAGAAGAAGAAGAAGAAAGCGCTGATGCTAATCACCTCTAGCTCCCTGTCTTCATCTAGCTGTCACAATTCTACTTTGTTATGATGCTGCGAGCAGACATAAAGTGTAGATGGGAGGAACGTTTTCCAGGGCAAGAGGTTTCTTCTAAGAAAAAAGGGGGCATGAGGACTGAGCTTCTTGTTGTGACTTTGGGATGATCTATGGATTTGTAAGTATCTGTTACAGAAAAAAGCCTTCTCTGGTTGCATAAAGTGTACGCAAAGTGGGATATTTTTGTGTATTTCAGGTACATGCTACTTTGTACAGCACATTCACTACAGTTCGCTGCATTATTTCTCAGCATTGCAGTACATTGTATTAGATGTTTTGTCCTGCGCTGTGCTGTGAGGCACCTAGCTA
>CM054134.1:266279-366279 GCA_028751875.1 Rapana venosa | reverse complement strand
TGTTTGACCTACACGTCCTGCGAGTCCCTCTGACGAGCATTTAGTCAAAGGTCTGTTGTTGAAGATGAATGGCTGCACCCCCTCCTCCCTAACTACATATCCACCTACCCAACCTCCTCCCCGTTTCCCTCTTCCATATCC
This sequence comes from Rapana venosa, assembly GCA_028751875.1. Classification (NCBI taxonomy): domain Eukaryota; kingdom Metazoa; phylum Mollusca; class Gastropoda; order Neogastropoda; family Muricidae; genus Rapana; species Rapana venosa. Next base: position 366,138 of record CM054134.1, on the reverse strand, counting down.
CCCTCCTCCCCTAACTATCCCCATCCTCCCTATTCTCCTCTATCCTCCCAACACCTATCGATTCCCCTTCTCCCTTATCCACCCTCCTCCTCCTCCTCCTCCTTCCTCCCTCTTATCTCCCTCCTCGTTATCTCTTTCCCCCTTATATCCCTAACAACTAACAACAACTAACGATTCCACACTTTGAAGGTATTTTTCTAAAATAGTTTGGAAATGACAAAAAAATATGTCTACAACCATTTAGTTTCACCCATTACTTGTTCCAGACAGGTAAACAGCAATTTCTACAATTTCATATTAAAACTGTTGCTTCATTTCATGTGATGGAGGCTTTTATCTGAACTACAAAGCAGCTTCAGAGAATAGAAAGGGATAAAAGTGTTTAAGATACCTGGGAAGGGGAAGTAATATGACATAAAATAGCACACTCGGTGTAAGTAAACAAGGATCACACGTACGTAAAAGAATTCAAGCTTGAAGACAGTGGTCACTTCCAAATTTCATTACAAAATGCCACTCTAACAGTGAGAAAAGGTTACATATACAGGTGCAAACTAAAAACATTAAAATTGAATACAGCTTCTTTTTCTTCGTCTCTCATGTGATGGAAATGCGTTGTACTGTCGCTAAGCGCCTGACAAGTCAGGCCCTTTTCATTCGATTTCGGCATAGGAAGGGATTGTTATCTTTTAAGTCTTTCTGGGGGAAAAGGCAGGAGCATGGACCAAGAAGGCAGAAAACAGACAAGAAGACGGTGACAGAAAGAAAAGGAACAAGGCAAGGGATAAAATAAGGGGAATTCCTAGCAAATAATTTCCTCTGTTTTTACTGACAGGTGAGGAAAAGAGAATGAACATTAATACTGTACTGCACTGTACTGCGCTTTGCTGTACTGGATGGTGCTGTTGTGTCCTGTGCTAAAATGTGCCGTGTTGTGCTATGTGTTCTGTTGTGCTGTGCTGTATTGAACTTACTGTATTGGGCTGGACTGCATTGTATTGTACTGTGCTGCAGTGTGATGTACAATACAGTACTGTATTTTACTGTACTGTGCTGTAATGTACTCGTCTGTACTATGTGGCACAGCAATGTGCCGCCATGCACCACACTGCACTGTACAATATTGTTGTCATGTGTGCCATTTTTGTTGCTTTCAGCCATTCACGGAAGGAAGAGGTTTTTTAAAGTGCATGTTGGAAAATTAATGCTTTTTATGTTTCTTTGGAAATGAAGTGACTGAAGCTTTTCGATGCTATTTCTAAAGAAAAATCATGATTGTTGAATGATATTTTCAATATTACAGATGAACTGGGGTTTTTTTTTAAATTCATTCAGTCATTCATTTTTTATCCATGCTTTTATTCGCACGAACGCATGTATGCACACACACATACACACACTACATGTGACAAAACACAAACTTTCAGTCACACACGAGCATCTGCACTTCTCCTTCATTTCCTCCTATCTGTCTCCCTTCGTCTAATATCACTAATAGTGAAAAGACATTAAATCAAAAGAAAAAACCTAGCGAACACACGCACATGCGTGCACGCAAGCACGCATACATACACACACATATGCGCGCGCACGCATGCACACGCACTCACGCACACCACACACACATGTGCCCGCGCAGAGAGAGAGAGAGAGAGGAGAGAGAGAGAGAGAGAGAGAGAGAGAGAGAGAGAGAGCTACTTTCTGCCCTGTTAATTTGTTTTGGGATTTGTTGTGTTTTATTTTGAGTTTGGGGTGTGTGTTTTTTTGCATTGTGGTATTTTTATTTTATTTTATTTATTTATTGATTCTTTTATATCGAGGATAATGGAATAAGCACTCATGTGCTTTTTTACATCCAGTCCCCGTGTGTATGTGGTTTTGTAAATTTTTTCATCTGTTTCCCGCGGCACACAATGGCCTACTCTTCCGAAAAGCGGAACATGATTTAACATGCGTGCAAGATGTTCTGCATGCGTTCGAACACGGGGCCTCGGTTTATAGTCTCATCCAAGGACTGTTACTGAGCAGGTGAACAGTGGAGGGTGAGGGGGATCAAGAAAGACATGCGAAAAAAAAATAGCGGGATAACCAAAAAAGAAAACAAAAAAGAAATACACACACACACACAAAAGAAGTCAAGTCAATTCACATTTTTATTTCCAGATGGTACATTTAATAAGCAATACATTTGCTTTTTTTTCATCAAGCCATCTATCTAGGAACAAAAAAAATTCATCAATATTATCTAACTATATTATTACCATAACCAATAATAATAGGATTAACTCCATGAGAAAAATAGAAACAGGGGAAAAAAGAAAGAAAACACACACACACTCACACACACACGCGCGCACTCACACACACACACTCACACACACACACACACACACACACACACACACACACACACACAACTCACACGCGACCAAAAACAAAAAACAAAAAGCTCATCAATACAAGAAGACAAAATGAATGAAGGGGACAACTTTTTTTTTTAAACAACAAGAAAAACAAAAAGAAAACAAGCACAAGATAAAAGCGAAAAAGAACTAAAGAAAGAATTTTTAAAAAGAGTAAGAAACCGAAAAGAACAACTATGTCCAGCATGGTTTTCTTGTGGTCATTTCCCTAGTGCCAGCTCTATTTCTGTTTGCTTTTTTTAATGTAAAAAAACAACCAAACAAAAACTAACAACAACAACAAAAAAGTCGGACAGACATATATACAGACCACACCACACAAACAATTGAAGCAAGCAAACAAAGAAACAGCGAGCAAATAAAGAAAGAAAGAAAGAAAGAAAGAAGAAAAAACACAGCTTACACTCGCTCAGCCTTGACGTTTTGCTAAGGTCAGCAGAATACATGGTTGCCCCCCCCCCCCCCCTCTCTCTCTCACTCTCTCTCGCTCCCCTTATACCCCCCCCCCCCCCCCCTCTCTCTCTCTCTCTCTCGCTCCCCTTATACCTCTCTCTCTCTCTCTCTCTCTCTCTCTTTCTCTCTCTCTCTTTCTTGAAATAAACGTAAATTGACCCGGTAATACAAAAAGGGCATAAGAAAACAATGCTATAAAATGTTTGTTCATGTTCTTTCGATTCCATCTCCTTCCTCATTTCTTTCTCTCTTTTTCGGTTCTTTTTTGTGATTTGTTTTCACTCTCCTCTCTTTTTTTTTTCTTTTTTTTTTGCTGGTTCTCTTTTTCTTGCTCTTCCATGGCATTTTTTGTTCTACATTCATACCTATGTCTTGGCTTTGTTTTGTTTTGGGGGGGTTTTGCATTTGGTTTAGGGTTTTGTTATTGATATTGTTGTTGTTGTTGTCTGCCCTTGGTTCTTCTTCTTGTTTAGCTGCTCAGTAACAATACCACAAAGCAAAAACAAACGAGCAGGGGAAAAACTGGGATTCTCTCTCTCTCTCTCTCTCTCTCTCTCTCTCTCTCTCTCTCTCTCTCTCTCTCTCTCTCTCTCTCTCTCTCTCTCTGTCTGTCTGTCTGTATGTATGTATGTCTCTCTCACTCACTGTCTGTCATAGGTTTGTGTGTGTGTTTGTGTGTGTGTGTGTGTGTGTGAGAGAGAGAGAGAGAGAGAGAGAGAGAGAGAGAGAGAGAGAGAGAGAGAGAGAAGAGAGAGAGAAAGAAAGAGAGATAGAGAGAGAGAGAGATGTGCGTAGCAAATAGATTTGCTCAGTTGTACATGTAAGTGCAAAACCAGAGGAATATTTGAAGACTGTATTATGCTACACAAATCTGATATTATTATTCTCCCCTTGTCTACAGGGCTGTAATGCTGAATGGACAATAAAACTGTGTCAGTGTCTCTCTGTGTCTCTGTGTCTGTCTGTCTGTCTGTCTGTCTGTCTGTCTCTCTCTCTCTCTCTCTCTCTCTCTCTCTCTCTCTCTCTCTCTCTCTCTCTCTCTCTCTCTCTTTGTTTCTATTACTTACAATGTGTAGATGTTCTTTTTATGACTTTATTGGCTTTTCCCCCCCTCTTTATTATGTGAGTGTATGGGTATTGCACTTATTTTATTATCATGACTTTCAATTTGTATGAGTATAATTAAAAAGTGTTTGTGTTGATCGTGTGCTAATGTGAGTATTAAATATTTAGTATTATCCCTGAATTCCCCCCCCCACACACACACACTCACACACACACACACACACACACACACACACACACACACACACACACACACACACACACGCATACATACACACACTCACTCACTCACTCACTCACTCACTCACTCATATTCTCTCCCTCAATGACTGTATAGGTTTAGATTTCTTCTTTGTTTTGTTTCTTGTTTTTATTGTGTGGATGTATGGGTATTAAATTTATTTCATTATCATGACATATAATTTGAAACGAATATAATCTAAAATGAGTATTGATGGGATCGCATACTGTTTTGGGAATTATATATTGGATATTATCTCTGAAATACACACACACACACTCTCTGTCTCTTTCTCACCTTTTATCGTCTCGCTTATAGTTATAGTGTATCCTGATGAAGGATTCATATTTTATATTTTCAATACTTTATTGGACTTGCCTCTGTACATAAGTTTTAATGAGTGCCCTATTTCAATATCTTATAGTTATGTGTAACAAGTATGTGTACCATTTGACATTGTGTAGATGTTTATCTTTATGACTTATTAAGTTTGGTTGTGTTATTTTTCTTGGCTCTGTTGTTGTTCTTGTTGTTGTTGTTTGTCTGTTTTTTCTCTTTTTTTATCTTCTTCTGTTGGTTTGGTTTTTCTTTCTCTTTTGTTTGTTTGTTTGTTTTGGTTAGGGTTTTTTGGGGGGTGGGGGTGGGGGTGGGTATTTTAGGGTTTTCTTTTATTTGCTTGCTTTCGGGGGGGGTGGTTGTTGGGGGGAGCTGTTTTGAAAAGGGTTATTTCCCCTTGTTTTTATTGTGAAACTGTATAAGTATTGGGTTATTATTATTAAGATGTATCCCTAACGGGCGGGGACTGGATGTAAAAAAGCACATATGTGCTTATTCATTATCCTCGAAATAAAAGAATTTGTCATTGTCATTGTCAAAGAATTTGTCATTGTCATTGTCATTGTCTCTCTCTCACTAGATTTGTGTGTGTGTGTGTGTGTGTGTGTTTGTGTGTGTGTGTGTGTGTGTGTGTGTGTGAGAGAGAGAGAGAGAGAGAGAGAGAGAGAGAGAGAGAGAGAGAGAGAGAGAGAGATGTGCGTAGCAAATAGATTTGCTCAGTTGTATATGTAAGTGCAAAACCAGAGGAATATTTGAAGACTGTATTATGCTACACAAATCGGATATTATTATCCCCCCCTTGTCTGCAGGGCTGTAAAGCTGAATGGACAATAAAACTGTGTCAGTGTCTTTCTCTGTCTCTGTCTCTCTCTCTCTCTCTCTCCTCTCTCTCTCTCTCTCTCTCTCTCTCTCTCTCTCTCTCTCTCTGTTCTTTGGCATCAGTCATAGGACACCAACAAACAGCAGGGTGTTACAGCAGCAAGGTATAGGCACCAGCTGAGGAAAATGCAGCGCAGTGTAGTGCCTGCCTGACTGTCTGTCTGGAAGACACTGGGAGCACAAATTGATGAACATCACTCATCCCTTTGTGAGACTTTGGCTGCCTTGTGCCTTCCTTCTTTCTTTTCTCTTTCTTGTGTTTTGTTTTCATTCTTTTTTGGGAGGTTCATCTGTCTCTCTGTCTTTCTTTTTTTTCTTTTACGTTGTTTCCTTTCTCTTTTTCGCACTGTTTCATTTATCTGTCTTTCTTTCTTTTCTTTTTCTTATTTGTTTTCTTTCTGTCTTTCTTTCTTTTCTTTTCTTTCTTTGTTTTTTTTGTGTCTTTCTGTTCTGTTCTTTTTCTTATTTGTTTTCTTTCTTTCTTTTCTCGTTTCTGTTCTTTCTTTGTTTTTGTTTTCCTGCCTGTTTTTCTGTCTTTTTCTTTTTCTTTTCTTTCATTCATCATCTTTTCGTTCTTAATTATTACTGCCTTCCCTTCTTTCTTTCTTTCTTTCTCTTCTTTTTCTTTCTTTTTCCCATTTTCTTTTTTTTCTATTTCTTTTCCTTTTTGCTAGTTTCCCGTCTTTGATGGCTTTCTTTCATCATTGTGTCTTTCTCTTTTTTGTGGTTTTTCTTTGTTCCTCTTTTTTGTGTTTTCTTTTTATCTCTGTTTTCTTCCTTTGTATTTCTTTTTCGTTCTTTCTTTTGTTCCTTTGTTGCTTTCTTTCTGCCTTCGTTTGTTGTAGAGGGAAAAAATCCTCTTAATGGAATAAATCTGAATGTGTCTGCAGCACTTCACATCAAAGATGCATTCACACTCGTACACACACACACACACAACACACACACACACACACACACACACATACACACACGAAGCACGCACGCACGCGCGTGCGCACGCGCGCACACACACATACACATACACACACCCACAGAGATGTTTACCCAGTGAATGCAGTTCAGTGCCGGAAAGGAAAGGGAATAGAAAGAAAGGCAGTAGATCAGCCCTGAAGTGATGCTGAACCGATGAACTGAACTGCTTTTTTCAGGCCTGTCAGGCTGGTCTCAAATTTGTCTGTGTGCATCTCTCTCTCTCTCCTCTCTCTCTCTCTCTCTCTCTCTCTCTCTCTCTCTCTCTCTCTCTCTCTCTCTCTCTCTCTCTCTTTCTCCCTCCCTCCCTCGTTCTGGGACTGGATTTTAAAAAAGCACATTGGGGGGACAGGATAGCCTAGTGGTTAGAACATTGCGCTCGCAATCTGATGACCCGGGTTTGATTCCCGTTCAAGGGGATATTTTCCCCTAGAGTTAACATCAGTGCAGACTCCACTCTCCCCAAAAGTCCTTAGGATAAGACTGTAAACCGAGGCCTCGTGTGCAACGGACGCAGAACATCTTGCGCGCACGTTAAATCCTGTCCCGCTTTTCGTAAGAGTAGGCCATTGTTTGCCGGTGGGAACAGATGACAGAATTTACAAAACCGCATACACACGGGGATTGGATGTTTAAAAAAGCACATAAGTGCTTATTTCATTATCCTCGATATAAAAGAATATTTAATAAGTAAATAAATAAATCTCTCTCAATATAGAAACTTAAAGATGTTTTTTAACAAGAAAAATATATTGGGGAGTTGGATACATACTGTTTTCCCGTTGCAGTCCCACAAGTATGATTCAATGTCTTACCACTGAACAATAATACACTTCGTTATAGCAGTTTAAATGAAGCTAAGGATTGCCTTGTTTGTAAAGGTCAGGTGGAAAATGAGGCACACTTTTACTAAGATGTTCCATTTATGAGGACCTAAGAATAAAATTCTCAAAGATTCAACAAGACTGCTTTTACACCTGTTACTGAAAGCTGCAATACCCTCGGACAGATATAATCTATCACGATTTATTTTTCATGTAATTAAAAGAAGAATCAAGATAAATTTGTAGACATTTTTTTCATGTTGGTGAATACCACATCTGTGTAAAACATTGTGGAATCTGAATATTGTTGTGTATATTTGTTTCATCATTGAATATCCATGTTACCGCTGATGTAATATTCTTGTTTTCATAATCATTGTGACAATTTCACTTTCATTATATGTTCGTAGAAGTATGTTTACAACTCTTCTCGTGTGCCCATTTCCTATGTACAAATTGCTTTTGTATTGTGGCCTAAGGCAGTAAAAGTCTGAAGTCTCTCTCCTCTCTCTCTCTCTCTCTCTCTCTCTCTCTCTCTCTCTCTCTCTCTCTCTCTCTCTCTCTCCTCTCTCCCCTCTGGTGTAGTAATACATATGGATCATATATTTATAATTGTTATGCTTACATGACGTCAAACCTTGTTTAAAGCTTGACATAGATATGCATCTCAGAAGAATAATGGCTAGATTGAGATTTGGGTATTTAGTTATAATTGTTTATCAAATCACATACAGAATGCATAGTGATTCTGATACAAGGTGTCCTTTCTGTAATGAAGCAACAGAAGATAAAGTACTTTTTATTTTATGCTGTCCAGCCTTTCATGATACATATATAAATATATATAGAGAGAGAGATATATAGAGAGACGTTTTTTAAAACATCTTTTCAGAGTTCAGAGCTAGAACTATCTCTCGCTCTCTCTCTCTCCTGATTTATTTTCCTTATCTTTGCTTTGCAGGAGAGATTAGTTGTCAAAGGTCTGTAAAGCAGACTGTTTGTTGACAGGCGCTAAAAGAACAGCTTTGCTTTAGGAGAAAAGCGAACCACTTACAGAACCAACTGCTAACAAAAAGGAACAAGTCACCTATACCCACTAATTCTTTTTTGTTTGTCTACTGTGTAAAAATATCAGTAAGGAAAGAATTCACACACTCAGGGGGAATGGATGTTAAAAAAAATGTTTTAAAGCACGAGTACTTATTCCATTATCCTCAAATTAAAAGAATAAAATGAAAGAGTAAAATAATAAAAACCTTACTCATTCACTCACACACACACACACACACACACACACACACACACATATAATATATATATAATATATATATAATATATAAAATAATATATATATATATATATATATATATATAATAATATATATATATATATATATATATATACACACGGGCATGTGTGTGTATGCAAGCACACACGCACATAGACACACTTGAAAAGAATAAATGGCATTCACAGAAAAGGTGCTAGTGACAACACAACAGGTGATTTTGGCATTTTCACCCGTCTTGGGAGGAAGAGGCATGAAGATATGGTGTACAATGAAGGTGTGGGGTACAGTGAAGATGTGGGGTACGTGAAGGTACAGGGTATAATGAAGGTATGGGGTACAATAAAGGTATGGCAATGAAGGTATGGGGTACAATAAAGGTATAGGGTACAGTGAAGGTATGGGGTACAATGAAGGTATGGGGTATGATCAAGGTATGGGGTACAGTGAAGGTATGGGGTACAATGAAGGTATGGGGTATGATCAAGGTATGGGGTAACGTGAAGGTATGGGGTACAATGAAGGTATGGGGTATGATCAAGGTATGGGGTACAGTGAAGGTATGGCGATGAAGGTATGGGGTATGATCAAGGTATGGGGTACAAGAAAGGTATGGGTACAATGTGGAGTACAATGAAGGTATGGGGTACAATGAAGGTATGGGTACAATGTGGGGTACAATGAAGGTATGGGGTACAATGAAGGTATGGGTACAATGTGGGGTACAATGAAGGTATGGAGTACAATATGGGGTACAATGAAGGTATGGGGTACAATATGGGGTACAATGAAGGTATGGAGTACAATGAAGGTATGGGGTACAATGAAGGTATGGGTACAATGTGGGGTACAATGAAGGTATGGAGTACAATGTGGGGTACAATGAAGGTATGGGGTACAATATGGGGTACAATGAAGGTATGGAGTACAATGTGGGGTACAATGAAGGTATGGAGTACAATATGGGGTACAATGAAGGTATGGGGTACAATGAAAGTATGGGGTACAATGAAGGTATGGGGTACAATATGGGGTACAATGAAGGTATGGGGTACAATGAAGGTATGGGGTACAATATGGGGTACAATGAAGGTATGGGGTACAATGAAGGTATGGGGTACAATGAAGGTATAGGGTACAATGAAGGTATGGAGTACAATATGGGGTACAATGAAGGTATGGAGTACAATGTGGGGTACAATGAAGGTATGGGGTACAATGAAGGTATGGAGTACAATGTGGGGTACAATGAAGGTATGGGGTACAATGTAGGTATGGGTACAATGTGGGGTACAATGAAGGTATGGAGTACAATATGGGGTACAATGAAGGTATGGGGTACAATGAAGGTATGGAGTACAATGTGGGGTACAATGAAGGTATGGGGTACAATGAAGGTATGGGGTACAATGAAGGTATGGGGTACAATATGGGGTACAATGAAGGTATGGAGTACAATATGGGGTACAATGAAGGTATGGAGTACAATATGGGGTACAATGAAGGTATGGAGTACAATATGGGGTACAATGAAGGTATGGGGTACAATGAAGGTATGGGGTACAATATGGGGTACAATGAAGGTATGGGGTACAATGAAGGTATGGAGTACAATGAAGGTATGGGGTACAATGAAGGTATGGGGTACAATGAAAGTATGGGGTACAATATGGGGTACAATGAAGGTATGGGGTACAATGAAGGTATGGGGTACAATGAAGGTATGGGGTACAATGAAGGTATGGGGTACAATGAAGGTATGGGGTACAATGAAGGTATGGAGTACAATGAAGGTATGGGGTACAATATGGGGTACAATGAAGGTATGGGGTACAATGAAGGTATGGGGTACAATGAAGGTATGGGGTACAATGAAGGTATAGGGTACAATGAAGGTATGGAGTACAATATGGGGTACAATGAAGGTATGGGGTACAATGAAGGTATGGGGTACAATGAAGGTATGGGGTACAATGAAGGTATGGGGTACAATGAAGGTATGGGGTACAATGAAGGTATGGGGTACAATGAAAGTATGGGGTACAATGAAGGTATGGGGTACAATGAAGGTATGGGGTACAATGAAGGTATGGAGTACAATGAAGGTATGGAGTACAATGAAGGTATGGGGTACAATGAAAGTATGGGGGTACAATGAGCGTACAATGATGTCTCCATGCCATGTACCATATGCATGCAGACCATGAAGTCACTTTACAGATCCTCTTATCCACATAAATTTATTTTTTATCATAGAGACACAAAAGGGTCAGCAGGCACTTGAAGCTTCACCAGCACATTGAGTGACACCATTCACTTGAGACAGTTAAAGGCAGTTTGGGTGTAACATATTGGAACTATTCCCCACTCTTTGATACCTCCTTGGAAAAGACTAAGCAGGGTCAAGATATGGATTGATTATATGTTTTGTTTGGTTTTTTACTGACACAATTTTATTACAGAAAAAAAACAATAAAAGACGACTCTCTGTCTCTGTGTCTGTGTGTATGCGCGTGTGTGTTGCAGTAACAGTGATTTGCCTTCTGGTAAGTCTGTAGGTCAATGAACTCTGTCACTGTGTGGGATGGTTGCACTCCCTCTTTCTGCCTCCCCCCCCCCCCCCCCCAGCCCCCACCTCTTCTATCTCCTTCAGTGAAAGAGGGCGGAGGGGCGTGGGCTTCAGTTGGGGGAGGGGGGAAGAAGAGGGGTGGATGCAGTCAGAAAACTTCTATGAATGTAATGAAGGTGACTGAAGAGTCCAGTCAGGTTGCTGTGTGACTTAGGAAGGAGTGCATGGGATGAACAGTTTGGCCTGTCAAAAAAGGAGGACTGTATGATGTACTTGTTGATTAGGGCCTCCTCTGTCTGTCTCTCTGTTTTCTGTCTCTTGTCTGTCTTCCTATCTGTCTTTTTCTGTCATTGTTATTTTACTTCAACTGAAGATCGAAATGTACAGAGCAGCAAAAGACAGAATGATAGGACAGACAATAGACTGACACTGGTCGATAGATGCTCATCAGAAATGCAGACAGACAGACAGATCTTTCGGATGAGACTATAAAACGAGGCCCGTGTGTGAACGCACGCAGAACACCTTGCACACGTTAAATCCTGTTCCGCTTTTCGTAAGAGCAGGCCATTGTGTACAGGTGGGAACAGATGACAGAATTTACAAAACCACATACACATGGGGACTGGATGGAAAAAAGCACATAAGTGCTTATTCCATTATCCTTGATATAAAAGGTAAAACAAAAAATTAATTAATTAATAATAAATAAACAGCAAACTGAAGAGAGAACTAAACAGACAAGTAAAATGTGCATCAGAAAGGCAGACAGACAGAGACAAGCGCAGCATGGAGACAGATATCAAAACTAAATAGAACCAGACAGAATGGGAACGAAAATGGGTTTTAGGCCTGAAGCCAACAAGGAAAATAATGACAGACATCTGCTGACGACACACTGAGACTGGAGAGAAGATAAGCAGAAAGATAACCCCATTTTTGTTTTTCACACCATGTCAAAGAATGGCTGCTCTTCCCTTTAAATCAAGGAGCCCTCTCTCTCTCTTTCTGTCTTTTTCATTCCTTGATGACGTGAATTATTCTTTCACCCCATTTTTCATCATTACAGCCTGAACTAAGGAGGTTTGTGTGCTAACAGACCTATCATTAACCTGACTTACATGGACTTCATTTTCTTTCTTTTTTTGTGCAGTTCGCCAGCTGTGTAACATTCTCCACATACCACAGGGTCTAGATTGGGAGGTGCTGTTTTGCTTTATGATCGTGGTGTGATATAGTTTCTGTTTAAAGCACTTTGTATGTTGTACTCTGTATTCCAGGGGTTTTGAGCAGTTCATGCTATAACCTATGCCCTTCATGTTAAGTGCTTTATGTTTTATTCCTTGTGTGTAATATGTTCAATGTAACATTCCATGCTCTTTGTGTAACATGCTCTAGAGTCCATATCTTATTCTTTTGTATAATATGCTTAATATATTACGTGCTTTTTGTGTAAAATGCTCTATATTTTATACTCTTATAATATAATGTAATATAATATGTATAGATGTAATATTCTCAATATCCTCCATGTCCTTTGTGTAATATAACTACTATCCCTTGCTCTTTGTGAAACATATTCAATATATTCCATGCCCTTTGTGTAATGTAATCAATATGACCATGCATTTGTGAAATGTGCTTTAGTTTCTGCCCTTTATGTAAAATATGCTCTATATTCCATGCCCTTTATATTATGAGCTGTATATTCCTATTCTATAAGCTGTATTAACCAATTCTGAAAAAGGCATCAGTTGAAAAACTACAGACCTGTCTCTAACTTACCTTTCCTCTCAAACATTACTGAAGGATGGTTCTTCTGCAGTTTTCAGAGCATCCCAGAAAGACCGGTCTGTATTATCCATTACTGTGTGCCGGTCATAACTGAAGTATCATCCCATGTATTCAGTGAGGCGAAGGCTTTGCCCAATAAACATGGTTTATTCATTTCGTATTATTCATTGAGACAAAGGCTTTATCCTATCAAAAAAACAACCAAACGTGGGAATGCCAGGGGCCTGTCAGTATAAATATTATCTCCCCCTTCTGGAAACTGTGCTAGGAATTCCCTCTTTTCTATCCCTCTCTTTTTCTTCCTGTCGCCTACTTGACTCTTTTCTGCTTTCTTCGTCAATTATCCTGCCTATTTTTTCCAGAGAGACTGAAAAGATAACAATTCTCTCCCATGCCGAAGTCGGATGTGCTGGGCCTGACTTGTCAGGCGCTTAACGGCAGCGCAACGTGTTTTTGCTCATGATATGACAGAAAAAGCTGTCTGAGCGTTCAAAGAAGAAGACGAAGAAAACAACGAAGAAGAAAAAGAAGAAGAAGAAGAAGAAGAAGAAGAAGAAGAAAACGAGGAAAAAGAACAAAAACAAGAAGAAAACGAACAAAACGAAGAAAAAGAACAAAAACAACAAGAAGAAGACTATAAAAACAGTGAAACTATCACCTGGTATATTCATCAAGCAAGGACTTTACCCTGTCAAAATAGGTCAACTATCAGGCTGTACTTAGACAAGGAACTTGTTTTGTTAGCTTGGATGCAGCACTGTTCACACCTGGTGTGGACTAGCAGTGACACAGATGAGGACTGGGAGTGGCTGTTTTGCCCCCTGCCGACGATTCGGAACAAGAGCCAATTCTCTTTGATATTTATAGACTTTTCAACCATGTAACTTGTGACCAGGTGACGAACTTTAATCAGAGCAGGGGGGAAGAGATTTAGATCAGTCAGTGAGTGATGTGTTGAGTGCTTCAAGTGGGTTAGCTTGACTCTGAGAGTGTACTGCAGTTTGGCCTTCTCTCTCCCTGTCTCTCTCTGTCTGTGTGTCTCTCTCTCCCTCCCCCCCCCCCCCCCCCCCCCCCCCCCCTCTCTCTCTCTGTCTGTGTGTCTCCTCCCTCCCCCCCCCCCCCCCCCCCCTCCTCTCCTGTTGTCTTGTGAATTGTTGTCTTGTCTTAGTGGAATATGTGTTTGTGCCCTGTCCCCTTTCCACTGCACGCTTGTGCATGGGCTTAAAAACTTATCACAATAAACCATTCTGTGTTTATTTATTTTATTCTTTTATATCGAGGATAATGGAATAAGCTCTTATGTGCTTTTTACATCCAGTCCCCGTGTGTATGCGGTTTTGTAAATTTTGACATCTGTTCTCACCTGTACCCACCTGTACACAATGGCCTACTCTTACGAAAAGCGGAACAGGATTTAACGTGTGCGCGTTCACACACGGGGCCTCGGTTTATAGTCTCATCCGAAGGACTTTTGGGGAGAGTGGAGTCGGCACTGATGTTAACTCCGGGGGAAAATATCCCCTTGAACGGGAATCGAACCCGGGTCGTCATATTGCGAACGCAATGTTCTAACCACTAGGCTATCCCGTCCCCCCTCTGTGTGAGAGAGAGAGAGTGTGTGTGTGTGTGTGTGTGTGTGTGCGCGTGCGTGTGTGTTTGTGTTGTGAATTGTTTTCTAGTCTTGGTTGAATGTTTGTGCCCAGTCCCCCTTCCCAAATTACCCTTGTGAATGGGCTTGAAAGTTTACAACAGTAAACCATTGTCATTCTCTCTCTCTCTCTCTCTCTCTCTCTCTCTCCTCTCTCTCCAAGAGGGATTTGTAGTGCCTGGTCTTCTCATGTGCTTCTGAATTTGCAGATCTGCCCGCTGGCCTCAGCTGAAACACTCCTACTTCAGAGCAGCTCATTTCATTTCACAAGTTGCATGCTAGGTATGACTTTGGAGAGATAAAATAGTGTTATATGCAAATGCTGCTTCACGCAAACAAGAATGTATCAATCTGTGTCTGTGAGAGGGCAGGATCTTGTTGTTGTTGTGCGTTCCCCAGCATAACACTCTGGGGGTCACTCAGAATGTGCACTCTTGACTCACGCATCCCACCTGGGAATCACTGTGAGATTGAAATTGCTCACTGGATGAGAGGTTTGCGTGTATGACTGTTTTTAAGTACTTCGCCATATAGGCAGCCATACTCCGACTTCAGAGGATTTTTGTTCTCCTTTAAAGGAGAGTGCAGGTTGTTATGTTAACAGCTTGTCATGGCTGAAGGCAATCTCAATACAACATTTTACAATATAACAATATTTTAGTGTAGGCCTCGGCAATTAGCTGACATCCATAACTGACACAGCTTTTGGCCTGGGCCAAATAGGGCAGAATTACCTTTCAGACTTTGTGTCAGAGTGGACTCAGTCCATTTCTCCGTGCCAGTAATTAACTGCAGAGTGTTCTTTTACCGGCTGTCACCTACTGGAACCTCTTGTCAGCTATCTTACACGTTTGTTTAGACTTCCAGCCAAGCCAATTAGCGACAAGGTTACCACAGAAAGGAAAAGAAAGCGTTAGCCAAGGTTAGGGCATGCAGAACAAGATTGATATGGTTGCGTGTGTGTGTGTGTGTGTGTGTGTGTGTGTGTGTAGTGAACTGAAGAAAAAGAAAGTTGACAACAGCTTCTAACGTTCGCGCGCGCGGGTGTGTGTGTGTGTGTGTGTGTGTGTGTTGTGTTTGTGTGTGTGTGTGTGTGTGTGTGTGTGTGTGTGTGTGTGTGTGTGTGTGTGTGTGTGTGTGTGTGTGTTGTGAATTGAAGAAAAAAGAAAGTCGACAACAGCTTCTAGGCTTCCCTACACACTGTAGAAAATGTCTTTCTGTAATGGCTGTAACAGTCTGAAGTAGCAGGCGACTACTATTTTACTGTAAGAATGGTATTATACAAGACTGGTTTTCTAAGAATAAAAAGCATTTCCAAACCTACAAATATTTAGAAAATGTGCATGTTTCGAAACAATATCAACAGCATAGAAACATTGAAAACAAGAAAAAAGAGCATGACAGAATAAACCTAAAATCGTTAAAGAGTAAATAAGCATGTACGGTAAAGACAGGTAGGTACTGAAGCTTTTAGTAGTTTAACCATTCCGTCTTTCCTAAATGTTGTTCTTAATGTCATAGAATCGTAGGCCTATTTGTCAAGTCGAGTCAGGTCAAAGTGATCTTTACTGATAGTAAAAGATTAAGCTTACACAACTTTTCTTTCATCTTGTCCTCACAACAACAACAAATCAAGAAAAGTGACATATAAAAAGCATCAATGTCTTAAGACTTCAGTCAAAGATTGTTCACTTCAGAAAATATAAAATAATCTGTGTGACTCCTGCTGTTTTCTACGAGAAGGCAGCCAAACCATGTGAAGTTTGTTCTTCACTGCTTTACGCAAGCACTGTCTTGAAACAGGTTGCAGAAAAATGCAGCTGCGCTCTAACCTAGACTCATCTCCAAACACTCTCACAGATCTTCTAAAAATCACGTTTAACAATTAAACCTTCAAAAAAACAACTTCATCTAGCTCAGCTGTCAAGACTGTCCTGTAGGAAAAACTAAAATATCAGCTTGCGTCTTGGAGAGAGCCGGCCCCCTTTCCAGTGAAGAGGTTGTGTCAGTACCGGCTTTCCACATTGCCGCCATGCCAGTGATGGAAATGACACAGCACCAGAAGCTGGAAGGGTGGGGGTGGGGGGGGGGGGGGGGGGTGGAGTTGGGGGGGGGAGTTCTGGCCAGCTTTCAGCCATGAGAGACACAAGTCATTTATCTTGGAGACTTTTTTTAGAGAAATTTCCTGACCTGTAGAGACAGTTAGTGACAAAGTGACTATCAGTCTCTTAGCAGCAACAAGCAGAACGGGAGTTAGCTTTGGGGTCGTGCAGATTAGGGTTGATGTGTGTGTGGTGTGCGTGTGTGTGTGTGTGTGTGTGTGTTAGTGGTTATTTTTCCCATCTTGGGAGGGGGCAATGGATGGTAACAACTTTCCCAGATGGGTAAACAAGCCAGTAAAGCATCATTCAACTGTCAACTGTGCAAACAACAAGCCAGTCAGAACTGACTGCAATTTCACAGTGAAGAAAATGGGGGAAACAAAGCCATTCACGTTTGATTAAAGCTGCTGGTCAACACTCACTGATGCAGTCAATCAATCCATCATGCATGCATGCAGTCTTTTAGTCACTTTGCTTACACTTATGGAACAGGAAAGCGGTTGAAATGAGACAAGTATTAACAAGAACGGAAAGCTGTCTCTGGAAACATCCCACCAACTTCTCCTGAGTTGTTTCTGTTCTCTCTCTCTTCCTCTCTATAACGACACTTATTTTTCTTCATCTCAGACCTAGGGCCAATGAACTCATAAACCACACAGGATGCCACCTTCCTTTCCCCCACCCCTCCCTCCCTTTCTGGTTCGAAAGGAAAAGAGATTAGGGAGGGGGGGAGGGGGAGCGAGGGGGTAAGAAAGAGGGTCAGTGGTACACTTTGGGGATACACTGAGAACAGAATCCTGTTCTGTATACAGGTGATCAGAAAGTCGTCATTGTTATATATATATATATATATATATCATCATCATCATCATCATCAATGCCTTTGTGCCTTATTGGCACGTAGGGCAGCAACAAATGTTCTCCACTCCTGTCTGTCCTGGGCCAGCTTCCGAATGGTTCCCCAGGTATGTTGGAAGGTCTTCAGCTCTGTTTCGACAGTCCGACGCCAAGTGTTTTTGGGTCGTCCTCGTTTGCGTTTTCCCTCTGGTGTCCAGTGGAGGGCTGTTCGGGCGATGTTTCCCTGTTCCCGATGGCAGATATACCCTATCCATCCCCATCGCCTATGCATGATGATGTTGTCCATGCTTTCTTGGTTGCAACGGGCAAAAAGTTCTTGGTTGGAGATGGTCTCAGGCCAGAAGATGCGCAAGATTCTTCTGAGATTCTTCGTGTGGAATGTGGATAGTTTGTCAAGGTCACTCTCAGTCATCCTCCAGCACTCCGAGCCGTACAAAAGGGTGGAAAGTACACAGCTCTGGTATAGTCTTAGTTTGGTTCTGGTGCTGTACTGGGACGATTTCCACACATTGTTCAGATTTCTATAAGCATATATATATATATATATATATATATATATATACGAAACACCTCTCCTGGTCGTCATCGTGTCATCATCACACAGCTGCTGCCCATCACACTCACAGAGAGATCAGACTGCCGGCAGAGGTCAGCCAGCATCTTGTCACTTGATATGCTCACAATTTCACATATATTCAGAACAATGGTGAAATTGTGAGCATATCAAGTGACAAGATGCTGGCTGACCTCTGCCGGCAGTCTGATCTCTCTGTGAGTGCGATGGGCAGCAGCTGTGTGATGATGACACGATGACGACCAGGAGAGGTGTTTCGTCACAAAGAAACATACTGATTTCATAACTGTTGGATATCGCATGAAATGACGCATAACAGATGTGTCTGCATTGTATTGTGTTGTGTTGTGTTGTATTGTATTGTATACCACTTTAAGTCACGGCAGATTTCTCTGCGTGAAATTTGGGCTGCTCACCCCGGGAAGAAAGTGTCACCACAAAAGCAGTGCTACCCATCTCTTTTTTTCTTTTCCTGTCTGCAACTGAAATTGTTTCCCTATCAGAGTGGGTTTTTTTCTACAGAATTTTGCCAGGTACTCCTCTCTTGTTGTCGTGGGTTCTTTTACGGGCGCTATATAATTTTCTGTTGGAATTGGGGCTGCTGTACTCAGAGAGAGCAAGTTGCCACTAGTGCAGTGACAGACATTTTAAGTTGTTTGTTCTAGCTGTGTGCATTGTACTTCATTCTTGAAGTACAATGGTCAGCTGACAGGCTGCATATTTGGTATTCCAACCAGTAGCTTAGCACACGATTGCCAGATGCAGTCCCACCTGTTGTGTTCTCATGCCACTGGTATTGACGCAGGCACAATCAGGTCAACCAAGAATATGGCCTCCCTCTATGAAGAGGCTCTGCATATTCTACATGTGATGAGACTATAAACTCAGGTCCCATGTGCAAATGTATGCAGAACATCTTGCGCACACGTTAAAACCTGTTCCACATTTCAGAAGAGTAAGCCATTGTATGCTAGTGGGAACAGATGACAAAACTGACAAAACTGCATACACAGGGACTAGATGTAAAAAAGCTCATGAGTCCTTATTCTATTATCCTCAAAATAAAAGAATAAAATAAATAAAAAATACATATCACTAGGGAGGTGATGTCTATGATGGGAGAAATCAACTACACTCAAGGAGACAAATCCCAGCACAGTTCACCAGTATGTGACAAATAATTATGGTCACATAATTATGGTGATGCAGTCTTGCTGTAATTACAAGGGAGGTGAGTAGACCCACCCATGCCCAGGCCAAAAACCTAAGTCAGTTATTGATGTAAGCAAAGTGCCAAGGCCTACATTAAAATCTTGTTATGCTTTCAAATGTTCTGTTGAGATTCGCTTTATCCATGACATGCTCTTTGCGTAACAACCTGTTATCTTCATTAAGAAGAAGAGCATTTCTACATCCGTAGCACAGCTGCCTGTATGGTGAGGCAACTGAACACAGCCACATATGCAACCGTCTCATCCAGCATGTACATAATTAGTCTCATATTGATTCTGGATTCTGGAGACACAGAGAGAGAGAGATATATAAATAAAATCACTTCACATACACTCATTGGTTTGTAACTCTGGATTGTACTTAAACAAATCATTGAAATAGTACATTAACAAGAGCAGGCAATTGTAAATTGCTTTTATAACTTTCTAGTAACCAGGGGAAAAAATCCCTGATCAAAAACGACAAAAGTATCAAACATGATAAAACAAGAATGACAAAATACAGGATTTAGAGCATAAAAAGTACATTTTCCCATAGCCTTACAAGTTGCAAACACAGAAATATTCAACAGTAAAATAAACAGCGTGTAGAGGCACAGGGACTAAAACATCATCAGTTCAGTAAATTCTGATTGTCACATATTGTCAGGAAACAAAAGAAATTAAGAAAAATAAGTAAAATACTTGATAGAGTACTGGGATGGGATAGCTCAGTGGTCAGAGCACTCGCGAGTAATGTGATGCTATTTGCAGGTGAGAACTCTTTATTCATTTGAGGCAGTGTAAAAAAGGCATTCTTGAAATGTTACACAACTCTCAAGTTAATTACAGACTCCCTCCTCACGCTACCATCCCCCCCCTCCAAGTCCATAGCAGACATTTTCGCCAGTGACCAACTCCTTTCCTCCTTTCCAGTTTTTTTCCTACATGAATCATTTATTTTTCAATTTTAAAAGGAACTTACTTTACCATAGCATTACCATTTACCTTAACAAACAGCAACATGCTATTATGTTGACCATAGCATTACCATTTACCTTAACAAACAGCAACATGCTATTATGTTGATAGATATTCAGCTTCGGTCAAGGCCCTGTGTGGGCGATGTCAGTGACAGAGGCTACACACAGCAAGTAACAGTGCTGCTTTGCCCTCTGTGACTTCTGTCTTGTCAGACACAGATACATTTTCTGAAAAAGTAACCATCAAGGAAGTAGCACTGTTTGTGACACAAAAATCCAACCTAAATATCAAGTTCAGTGCTAAAAGGAGAAAAGATGTAACTATTAACTATTACATGTAATAATATTCACCAGCATCAAATGGCAAATCATGCAACATTGTAGCTTTCTAATGAACTCATGGACAGAATGCCTTTGAAACAGAAGAATATGAATTGGCAACAATAGTTCCATGATTTTTTTAATGAGCACCAAGTACTTAGTAGCATTTTCCCTAATTTTAGCAGTGCATCTAAGGCCGTTCCTCTGTTGAAGGGAAGTAACTGATTCAAATATGAACTGTGACAGTGATTAATTTTCTCTCCCATCTTCTCCCACTCAAAACCAGTAAAAAGTTACCCTAGATGCCCCTGCCTTTCCATTTTGGAACATTGCTTCTATATATCTTTTTTTTAAAGCATTGTCACCAGCAGCAATCTGGCACAACTTGCTGAAACCCCCTCAAGACAAGACAGACACTGCCACATGCTGTGGCCCACTCCAGTCACTGACAGCTCTATAAAGACCTGAAATGAAGTTTTGTCACCAATAGCACTATGAAGTATGATCAGAAATAAAGCCAATCAGCATTCACTCCATGATTCCAGCACTATGAAGTATGAACAGAAATAAAGCCAATCAGTGTTCACTCCATGATTCCAGTTAACTGGAAAATTCTTTGATGCAGCTGATAGCAGGTGAAAATGCTGTGATACTGCTGTCTTTAAATATTTAACACATGTATTCATTTATTCCAATAGCAAGCCTACCTTGAAACTGAAAATATTACAAAAACAAAATTTTAGTCAGTTATCAATGACACCATGGATTTCAACAACTTGTATAAATGTATAAAAAGTAGGAGATTCAGCCCTTTCACAAACAAAAGGGGAACAAAACATCAAGTAGATACAAATATCCTGTAAAACAAAAACGCTGGGTGTAAAAAAAAAAGGTCAGTAAAAAAAGAAAATTGCGTATACATGTATCCATATATATTATTGCTTATAGACAACTGGAAACAGGCTTCCCTGAACACCCACATACAATACTCGCTTCATATATATATATATTTTTTTTTTTAATAAATGCCTCCAAGATAATGTTTCAATAAAAGATGGTCAAGAATGGCGTATGACAATGCATCTTTTGTGGCATTCCAGACCCATCTGAACAACAGTACCCTGTTCAAGTGTGCTTACACATCAGCCATGCTCCTCATGGTGTAAAAGATTTAGATAACCATGGAACAGAAACCAACTTTAACTGTGAGAGTTAGTGTGTGTGATCGTGCATTTAGAGTTGGTGTGTACATGTATCTATATATATATATATAGAGAGAGAGAGAGAGAGAGAGAGAGAGAGAGAGAGAGAGAGAGAGAGAGAGAGAGAGAGAGAGAGAGAGAGAGAGAGATTGAGAGAGAGACGAGAGAGAGATACATGGACATGTTTTGTAACAATAAAGCATTAGAAGTTTCTTCCACAACAAATTTCTCTCTCAAGAACCCTTAGAAAATAATTCATATAACGTTCATAATGTATTCCATTTCACCTTAGCTCTTATTGTCTGCTAGGCAGAAGATTTTGTTCATAATGTATGCCATTTCACCTTAGCTCTTATTGTCTGTTAGGCAGATGATTTTGTTCATTATGTATGCCATTTCACCTTAGCTCTTATTGTCTGTTAGGCAGAAGATATTGTTCATAATGTATTCCATTTCACCTTAGCTCTTATTGTCTGTTAGGCAGAAGATATTGTTCATAATGTATTCCATTTCACCTTAGCTCTCATTGTCTGTTAGGCAGATGATTTTGTTCATTATGTATGCTATTTCACCTTAGCTCTTACTGTCTGTTAGGCAGAAGATTTTGAGACCAAAACATATTTAAAAATACAAAAATGAGTTCCTGTAAAGAATGGCGGGGGGAAGGGGGGGGGGGGGAGGGGGGGGAGGAGCTGCAATTTATTATTCCTGCAACAATATCCTTATCATATGTGTTTCTGTGCAGTTGTTAGCTTTTGTACAAGTTTGTTATTTCCAATTACTCATACATTTTCCCCAAAACCCAACAGAATCAAATCCAGGAATTCATCCCGTTCATCAGAACTGAGACTGTCCAGTTCCTTCCACATGACGCTGAGGACGTGTGACGGACAGCTGACCGTGGTGGACAGCCTTATCTATGTCTGGTGCCATGATTCAAATAGCGCAGCAACTTCTCCAGTAACCGCTTTTCTTTCTCCTGAAAACCCTGGTGACAGAGAAACAAAATCACTAAAACCCATGTGCACACACATAATCCACACATACCACTCTTGTGATCACACACGTGTGTGCATGCATACACGCACACACACTCAACATGACAAATACACACACACACATTACAAATGCATACGCACATGCAAACACCTATGGATGCCAGTAAGCATAAATTCAATTTGGCATTTACTTCCCTTGGAAAACACACATTTTCATTTTGGTTCAAGCTGCTTGCATTCAGTCTAGCTTCAGTCTAGCTCACAACAAAAGCCTACAAGGCTGAAACCAGATTATATATATATATATATATATATATATATATATATATAAACACAATTATTTTTCATAAAACAAACAACAAACCAACAAAAGACAAACTATCCCCTCCTCCCCCACACAAAAAAAGGCTGTTCAAAGAAGATGTAAAGATTCAAACAGGTCAGTTAAGTTTTATAGCCTTAAAATCAAATCAGTGCAAACCAGTTTACTTTTAACCAAGTATGCTGATAAATACTAAAAAGTATTATGAATAGAGTAATATAAGAAACACGCACTCATCATCAACATATCAAAAATTATACAATGATATAGTTAAGAAATGAGTACAATGATAGTCAACATACACCTATTGAAAAGAATTCTTGCCAGTTTGACAGAATTTCTCTGATAAGAGTGACTATTAATATGACACAAAAACTCTGTGTATATTCAATGGAATAAAGTTAACTAGATGTATTATCCATTCAATTCCTATAAATATTGAAACAGTGGAAGTACATTTATCTTCTTTAACCTTTATCAGATGATACACCACATCCATCCTGCTTTTCTTATTCCGCCTCTATCATATTCCTTCTAGAAATCTTTCTTCTTCATCGTCAAACGCTCAGACAGCAACTATCGTCGTCTGTCATATGAGTAAAATTGCGTTGCACTACCATTAGGTTCCTGACAAGTCAGGCCTAGTGCATCAGACTTTGGCATGTGAAAGAACTGTTATCTTGTAAGTCTTTCAGGAGAAAAGGCATCAGAGTGGACCAAGAAGGCAGAAAAAAGACAAGAAGTGACAGGAAGAAAAGGAACAATGCAGAAAAAAAGAGTGGGACAGAAAAGGAATTCCTAGCACAGAAATTCCATAATGTGGGGATGCTACTTATATCAACAGGCCCCCAGCATCCCCACAAAGGAGAATTCTTCAAACCTCAAGACAATAATTGATGTACAGTTTGTCAGGGGAAGGGGGCGTTTATTGTGTTCATTGGTGGTCTTCATACATTCTAGAAAAAGGTCTCACACACATGCATATACACAAAATACACGCAAGCGCTTGCATGCACATATGCATGCACATACGCACGCACATGCACACACACATACACACATTATATATATATATCTATAATGAGGATATGGCCCGCAGAGACATTCCCCATACCTCCAGGTTCTTGTCTCCCTGAACCACATCCTCCTCCTCCTCCGCTGTGTCTTTCCCGCGTGAAGCTGACCCGCTCACAAGTGGACAGTGGAAAGCATCATCAGCCCCCACCTCTGGTGCTCCCTCAGACGTAGGCGTCAGCACAAAGTTCACCTCTTTTGCCGTCCTCTGTGAGCTGGCTCCAACATGGTCCACGTCCCTCACAGTGACACACTTGGTCAGGGGATGGTAGCCATGAGCAGAGGCGGTCACTTTGTACTGCCCCTCGTGCAGCAAGCGAAAGTAGTCTCCGTCAGACACTGCAAACAAGAAGAATGTTTTTCAGTGACTTATTTTCAACAAGCTAAATCCTCTATTTATTTAATAGATAGCTAGTTATTTGTTTGCCCTTATCTATTTGCTATGGCTTTCTCTTGAATAAAAAAAATTATTCATGCAAAGAAAGAATAATCTCAAAGAGACACACAAAAAAGAAAACACTTGTACTCTGACATGTAACTCAGACCAAAAATAAATTACCATGACTAACACTTCATGTGCCTTCAACAAACAACCATCAACACTCAAGAGAAAAAGCTGCAGGCTTAAACCCAAAGCCACAGATTAAACAGGAGCATTAGCTCGTCTCTTACTGTTCACCATAAACCACTTTCAGTCATGGCAGATCTGTCTGCATAAATCTGGACACCTCTCTCCAGGGAAAGTGCATTGTCCTAAGAGCAGCACCTTTTTCTGTATTTTCAAACTAAATCAGAAATCTCCACAGAGATATAAACATAACAACAACAACAACAACAACAACAACAACAATGATTTTCCCTGTCTGTATGTGTTTTTGTGTCCCCATAATAGTGGTTTTTCTTCTACAAAATTTCTCCAGGGGACAACTCTCTAGTTGCCACAAACTCTTTTACACATGCCAAATTTCTCAGTTTATCATCTATCTGAAAGTCTAGCACCCAGACCATCAGTCAAAGTCTAGTGGAGTGGAGAGGCAAAAGTTCCAGTTCAAACAGGGGATCAAACATAAGACTTGTCATTTACTAGATGAGCAAGTTACTTCTAAGTTATTTCTAGACTACCATTCCACCTGATTTTACTCGGGGAACCATTTTCAATTAGGTACTAGAAAAAGTTTTTATTTGCTCTTCATTGCATTATTTCCAAGTATCATTATCAACCAGACCTGGAGAAATGAACACCTGCAGTGTTGCACAGGAAATGTCAATAGCACTCTTAACTGGTCATATCTGACCTATGAAGAAAATGGCCTCTAGTCTCCTGAGCAAAAATCTGAATTTATTCCAGTACAGTCAAAGGCTGAGACCCTTCCAATATCTTTTAAAGGAAAACATTTTTTTTAAGGGTGGGGGTGGGGGGACTGGAATAAAATTAAAATTTTTTTAAATAGAAAGCTCATACAGGATGTAAGTCCATGACCTAGCAGTCATCAGACAGTGCCACTGAGCCAAAATGAAAAGATTCTGACCGTCAATTACCCCTGACACTAAATACATGGTAATCGTTACATTTTGTGTTGCTACACTAAAAAGAAGCCAAAAACCATGTAAAGTGACAATCACTTTGTTCTAAACACTGACTCACAAGAGAGAATGTCATGGTTGATGACTGTGTTAGTGGACAGGTCGGTCACCTGGATCACAGCATTCACGATAGGCTTTCCTGCAGCACAGCTGACTGTGCCCTTGATGCCCATGTGAGTCTGCAACATCACAGGCCCCAGCCAGTCAGGTTAGTTCAGGCTGGCAAAACCAGTCTCCTGCACTGCAACTCAACAGACATGTTATGTTTTTGAAGATCTCATCTTTTACGGTCTTTTCATAATCGTTGTCCATATGCCCTAAAAACCAATGAATCTGTAGACACAAAACATTTGCTCATACTACACTAACGCTATATGTCATCAATATGACTAAAGTATACCTGACACATGTGCACCCTCACACATACACACTCTCTCTCTCTCTCTCTCTCTCTCTCTCTCTCTCCTCTCTTTATATATATATATATATATATATATATATATATATATATATATATATATATACACATATATATATATATGTATATTAAAAAAAAATCATACCCCTCACTGTTAAAATACACACTGGCCTGCACTCAGTCATACACACAGAGTTACAATCAAACTTTCATACACACACACACAAACAACACTGAATCGCATTCATATATACATACATACATACACACAGACACACACCACAAAGCATGACATGCATGTACTCACACACACACACACACACACACACACACACACACACACACACACACACACAAACAACACTGATTTGCATATATACATACACACAGATACACAGAAACATACACACCCACCACAAAGCATGACACATACATGTAGTCTCACACACACACACATTTTTTCCTTGAAATAAATGAATTCATCTAAATTTAAACACACACACACATGCGTGTGTGTGGACATGTGCGTATACATACACGCACACGAGCATGCACTCTGTGTAACAAAGTTCATACAATAATAATTTTCATGTATCAAACTTTAGATTTCTAAAATCACCATGCATAACATGTTTGCCAACCCATGACTGTATGGTCAGTCAGCATAAAAGGCACTCATAACCCCGAAAGTACTATGTTATTCAATTGGTAAAATTTCTAGTGAGCTTATACTTCACCATAACACCCTTTACTATAGAAAAATCCTGTTACAAAGGAAAATGGCTTAATACAAAGTAGCAGTTTCATAACTAATCATGGGCATGGGAAATGAGAACTGATAAGCAGATTACTGGACTTCAAATCCTGGTGTGTTGAGTCTATAGAGTACCTCTGTGCACTCTCACACAGACTCACACACACACACACATGCACGCACATGCACGCACACACACACACATGCATGCGTGCACACACACACATCTGATATCACTATTTAGTGGAAGGACATTAAACTGAAGAACACACACACATACACTGACACACACACACACACACACACACACACAAACACTAACACACATGTGTCACTCAATGTTCTTTTCATGTAGTAGCAAATTGGCTGGTTAAAAGTACACCAAAATCAACCTTGTTTGATTTCAGACATCAAGTGTTAAACTGTTTAGATCATGGAGAGATAAAATATTCTGGGAATATGATGGACGGAAGACCATGTTATACTGCTGGTACTGTGTGGGGACTGGCTTTTCACCAAGGTATCATGCCCTCCCTGTTTATACATCTCATCTTTGTATGGTGATCACATTATTAAATATTCTTTTTTCTTACATACAGTTAAAATGCTGCTGGATCAATGATTCAATTTATCTTACATGATTTACACATCATAAAATTGTAAAATACATATGTACCATACACACCAATCTTAAACATAGTTTGATAATGATATTATTTTTGGTAATTTTTAATATGATGCAATAACTATGCCTCTGTGCAATTTTTTTTTTTTATGTTTACATGTTACCACCACACTGATGAATGTCTGCAACCACTTTCCACTTTTTGTTTGTTTGGATTGTCTTTTCTTTTTTTTCTTTTTTTCTTTTTTTTGGGGGCAGGTGTCTTTTTGTTCAGTGTGTGTGTGGTGTGTGTGTGTGTGTGTGTGTGTGTGTGTGTGTGTGTGTGTGTGTGTTGTGTGTGTCTGTCTGTCTGTGTCTGTCTGTGTCTGTGTGCATCTATGTGTGTCTGTGTGCATGAGTTTGTGTGTTGCATGAGTGTGTAAACTGTCCATGCTCATCAAGGTCCTGCTTGCTATTCATGTAGGCAACGAGAAGCGCACGCACATCCATAATACATCAGCCCTGAAAAAGAGAATGACTCTTAAAATGGACGGAAAGGGCGAAGCTTCAGTTTCATAAGACAATCAATGTGGGACTTACAGCCTGCGAACAAGGAACAGGAAAGAAAGAATCATTACGAGAGCGAACAGGAACTGATTTGCTTACCTAACACCAGTAACAGAATGCTATGAACAGAACAGAACTGATACTTATTGAACAAAGACAAACGCCTTCTTTAGTTACTGAGTCACAATGTCTGCTTTGAAAATTGATGTATAAGTCCTGTTGACATGTTCTCAGAAACAAAAACCACCTCTGCATCTAACAGACTGAACGTTTTGTTTCAATCATTAAGAATGTAACTACGCCAAACAGAAAGAGAAATAAATATAGATAAACTGACTGTCTCCTGTAAGAAGCGTTGGATGCAGGTTCACTGACACCTTATTCTGAATACAACTGACTGTCCACAAGTTTTGTTTCTGTTTGGCCTTTTTCTTGCTTCATTTTGGTGTTTGGGGTGTGAGGGGGTTTTGTTGGGTGTGGGTTTTTTTAGTGTGTTGCAGTTGGGTTTTGTTTTGTTTTGTTTTGTTTTGCTTTGCTTTGTTTGGCGGTTATTTTCCTTTTTTTTTTGGAGGGGGGGGGGGGGGGGGGCTTGGAGTGGGGGGAGGGGGGTTCCTTTCTTTCTTACTTACGATGGCAATCAAAGACTGGAAATTAGTTCTGCTTAGGCACTCGAAAATTCCATTCAGTCCTTACTATAATATTTGCTTTGGGAAATAAAAAGGTAGGTCTGCAGTGAAAACCTTAAATGATAACTGACCTGAGCCACAAAACAGTGACACACTGCTTTCAGAACAGGTATTACAGATATTAACTTTTTATTCTGGGGAATTTTTACTACTTGTATATTAAAAAAATATTTCACCCAGATTTACCACCCTAGAGACATTTTTAAAATAATAACAACCAAAATAAAAAATGTAAAGAAAACGAAAAGCAAAATTAAACATGAAGGACAAAAAATTGAGGAAAAAATCATAAATATACCACTGATAAGAATGTAAAATTGACAAAAACAACAGTAATTTAAAGCCTCCTTTTCCCAGTGAGAGCATGACAAAAGTACTATGCAGCACAATACTCAGATAAGGAATGAGCTTATTGGCTTCATCTGCTTGGCAAACTTTAAATCATCTACCCGTGTCACTGAAGCTCTGGGTAGCTTTGATGCACAAACACGAGGTTTAAATGAGTCTCTAGTTATACAGTGCATGCTGTTAGATATTTCGGAATCTGATACACACAATTCCAGTGTTTTCTGGTAAGGTAATGCTCCACAAACCTCATGCATTAACTACACAAACTTCATCATTATCAAGGCATGCTCTCCAACACACAAACCTCACAGGAAACTCAAGCCACAGCATGACATGGGACAGAAAGAAAAGCATCCATAACTAACAGATAAACAGGGTGATACAGCTACCATTCACTGCCTTACCTGGTCCTCAGTGCTGGCTGGAAAAGTGATAACACGGTCAATACATCGGTCTATTTCCACAGGAAGAATAGCTATACAGGTTTACTTTCAGGACTTTCATGTCAGACTTCAATTCAAAGAACTTTCTATTGTACAAACTTGAGCTTTCTGTGAAACTGTTTCCTTTTTTGTAAATCATTAGCTTCCTTTGTGCTTGCTTTCTTTGACTTTCTTTTTTCAAAAAGGATAAATTTCCTACATTAATCTGGAAAAAACACAAAACTGATTAGTTTCTGCAACAAAGGCTTAAAAATTTTTTTTTTTTTATAAAAGATAATTATGCTGTTGGGCATTTTCACAATGTGGTGTTTCTTTTTCTTTGCATTTTTCAACATTACTCAAAACCATGATGAAATGAAGTTCAACTTTTAACATCACTTGCAATTAGTTCAACAGTATGACGACTGATTTAAAAACAAAATAACAGTGTTGGTTTAACTGAGAAAAATACAGAGATATGCTGCTAGGAGAAATCCACAACACAATCCCCACCTGCAGCATGAAGTTGAGCAGAGCCCAGACATTGTCCTCCCAATAGCCCCCCAGCTGTGACTGCGGGGGAAACTTGTCACAGCCCAGCTCCAGAGTGATCTCAAAACAGTTGGTCTCCAAGTAGTTGTAATCCTGCATTCCTGTGTCAGATTGAGATTGATTTGAGGTTGAAAATCTTCATGAAAGTAACATAGAAAGCAATATAAGTCACAATACTTTCCTGTCCAAAGTCTTTGTATGTTTCTTTGTCTTTTAAAGTTACTTTTTGCCTGGTTTAAGTTAACAAAAAATTAAAACAGTTTTCTTTTAAAACAAATTTGGTATAAACCATAAAATGTGCATTAAAACTGTTTCATTTAAATGCAAAATGTAACAGTATATATGAGCACTAAAATGCAGCATTCATTCAATGTGATTGGTTGACATCTTCTGCGCCAAAGCTTTTTAACATCCTTCAAGAGTTATCTGTAGATCAAGCACATAAAAAAACTGCTTTTTTTTGTTTGGTTTTCTTCTTCATTGCAAAACACTATTGGCATAATTTACACTTTCAGTGAACCTGCTATGTTATATAATTACAGATGGTAATCACACAATGGGGGCCCTACTTAAATACCCAAAATATATTTTTTAAAAGTAAGCAGAATCTGAATAGTTCAAGCATAGATAACAAAGCAAATCAGCCAGAAGAAACATCCATGTCAGGAAAATACTGACAATTTTTTTTTTAAGATTTCAAAAAGTTTATTGCAACAGATCACAGCATTTTCTTGTTGATGTTTCAGACACTATGTTGAATATTATGGTTTACAGATGCATCAAATGTATCCCTTTTAATATAATCTGAAACTATTTTACTTAAAAGGCCAGTGAGCCAAGGGGAGGACACTCACCTCTCCTGACAGGGTACCAGGCATCACCATTTGTGATGCCACCTTTAAAACGGTCCTTAAAACCACACAACTTGTGATCTGGTTTAGACATCTTCCGATGAAAGAAAGAATACGACTTTGCCAGGTCACTGCAAGAAAAGATGTCTACTGGTTTGTTCATGTTTCATTTTATATCATCTTGTGTTTTGCTGACAAGAAAGAAATATTTCATATATCAACAGCTTAATTTTCAAGAACCAGCATTAGAAACAAACTAACTAATTAATGATAACCTAGATTAATAATTAAATACATAAAAGTTGTCGGAATTGTTCACAGTTCAGGTGGAAGAATGACTGTCAACCTCAGGAAATGGTGACAGACTTTTGACTGGTCTGATTAGTAATGTTTGTCTCACATTCACAGTCATCTTCCATTTTTTCTGACACGCTCTGTCAGCTATCAACATCAGTACTGACTCCACTCTCTCGAAAGTCCTTCAGATGAGTGTATAAAACCATGGCGCCACAAGAAAACACATGCAGATAATCTTATGCACATGCTAAAACCTGTTTTGCCTTTCAGAAGAGTAGGCTAGTTGTGCTGGTAAGAACAGATGATAAAAAGTATATATATTAAAAATAAACCGCATGCACACTAGTGTCATGTTTAGACATCATCCCCACAGTTGTATATGCAAAAATCTCACCATTGGTGAACCTTGAAGCTCTAGCCACAGAACAATACCAACCAACCAAACAAAACCCCAACCTTGTTATATCACAACTGCAACAAGATAAATCTTACAAAACATTGTTATAACTACCAATTCTAACTGGAAGCTGTATCCGAACTGAAGTAATGGGAAAAAAACCCAGTTGTAGATCTACAAAGGTCATTATAAACTTTCTCAAACACACACACAAACGTGTACACACACACACACACTACTCCCCTCCGCCTACCCCCCACCCCAACCCCACCACCACAACAATAACAACAAGCAACAACAACTTGAAGTACTGACATGAAGGTGGCATCGTCAGGGGTGGCAGAGTAGCCAGCCACCTGAGGTGGATGAGGAGCGTCATAGGGATAGTTGGCGACCAGATCTCCTCCATGTAAATTGGCAGACAGGACAAAACCTATCTCCGACAGCCACCTCATCACTGCACGAGTCTCCGGCTGCAGCTTGTAGAGAGATATAACACATCATTTATAACATTACTGCAGCACTTCGTGAGATATACATACATAAAATCAATCTACAACACGAATCGAGTGGACAGAAATATCACTGAATGAGCACACACACAAAAAGTGGGAAATGTTTTGTATGCCATTACTGACAAAGCAACATGCTTTATAACATCTGTGCAAACTTCTGAAAAGATCAGAAAGCAATACAGCAACTGAAAAGAACAAAAGGTATAATCAGTAAGGGAGGGAGAGGAGGGAGAGGGGGAGAGAGAGACAGAGACAGACAGAGAGACTGCACCCTCTGCCTCTCCTCCCCTGACTCACTACACTTTGACCTCAACCCTGCTGCCCCCACCCATCCCCAACCCCCTCCCTCCCCACTCTTTACTTTTTTCCTACTCTGTGTTTGTTCACTCTCTCCACCCTACAATTATTTTCAACACAATCAACTGTGTCACGTCATCCGTATACATTCTACTTTGTATGGGAACTAGGTCGTTCACTGTTTTGTTGTCGTTGATCATGCAAAGCTCCACATCACTCTTGCTATTTTCAATACGTTATCTAATCATAAGTTTTCAGAGTCTTCTTCTTCTTCAAGTTCTCTCTTGTTTTGGACTTCTTCTAGGGTCAGCTATTTTGGTGCACTACTGCAGTTCTTGTTACGCTGCTGGTGTTGTTTCATGTCACCATTTTTCAGAGTGAGTGGCATAAGACTCATATCACAACAGGTCACCCAACAAAACTCCTCAAAAAAGGGACAACTTGAGCCTAGGAAAAATGGGGATTATTCAATGACAAGTAAGCCTGTCACTGTGGTAGTGATTAGGGATAATTCAGTTGATTTATCTCAACACTGTGACAGCCTAGGGGTTAAGACCACAGACAACTTTTAAAGCCTGTTATCTTATACAAGTCATTTCTTCAAAGTCCACAAGAAGTAGGAGACAGACAAAAAATTCACAGAGAGATGGAGGAAAGAAGTAAAAGAGAGAGAAACAGATAGAGAGAGAGACAGAGACAGAGAATAGATTTGAACACCTTCAAGTAAACTTACATCAGGAAACTTCTCAAAAGCTTTCTGCACAGTCATCAGATGGTTGTTGTGTCCACGATGCGATTTCTCATTTTCAAACATGATTTTGTCCAGATCAGGAAAATTGCGGTTCAGGTCAACTCCTCTGGCATTCGCTCGCCCCTTCATCCAGTCAGCTTTTCCTTTTTCCTATGGTAACCATATCAACTTTACTTCTTCACATTACACTTACAGACATGGCAATCATTTGTCAATCATTATTCATTCTATATTATAAATGATTCAACCAGTTCACATTACATACATGTATTTTAAGAGCTCTTTCTCTCTCTCTCTCTCTCACTCTCTCTCTCTCTCTCTCTCTCTCTCTCTCTCTCTCTCTCTCTCTCTCTCTCGTTCCTTCACTTTTTGTTCAAAATGTGTTTATCATAAGTTATCATATTTTTTATAGTCCATTTCTAATCTCTAGCTTATTCTTTTAAAAAAATTGAAAACTGGGATCCAAAATTGTAGTTTTATGTAGATCTCTCTCTCTCTCTCTCTCTCTCTGAGTATCTGGGTCTCTCTTTCTCTCTCCCTCCATCCCTCCCCCCACCCCTGGCCACACTCCATTTTCTCTTAGTCTTATTGAAAATAGGTTTTATTTATAGAGTAGATGTGTTCATTATTTTTTAATATATCCATAATTAGAACATGTGTTAATTTTTTTGTTAAATATATCCTTTTTTTTTTTTTTTACAAATTTTCATCACAATAAAATGCTATTTAAATAAGCAACAAAAATCGGTAACCCTTCTGAGAACACAATGACCTTTCCTTATAAACACAAGAATCAGCATAACCAAGCCTCCTATGTGCATGCAAGCACACAGTGATACAAACCTACAATGATACGTGTATGCCTAATTTTATATAGTTAATACATACATACATGTACATAAATTTATACATGTATGCATACATACATGGGACAGTATGTATAATAATTACATGAACACACGTATACATGTAATGATGTACACGATCTGGAACTCTCTGCCACCATCCGTCAGACATGCTCCCACTTTATCCCAGTTTAAGTCTTCATTGAAGACACATCTCTTTAATGTATTTCTTAGCTAGTTAATATATTGTGCTTGTCTTGACGGTCACTGTTTGTCACACTGTAGGCTACTTCATGTGCATGCCTGGCTGTTGGTTATGTTTTTTGTTAGTTATGTTATTGCTAGTGCCTTTTCTCTGAGTGTACTGTTAATTGCCCTGCTAGTGTGTGCCCAAACGCAAGTGTGTGCCTCTACAGTGCGATAGGTATCTCTTGTAAATTTATTTGCGCTTTAGAAATGCTCATTATCATTGTTGTTGTTGTTGTTGTTGTTGTTGTTGTTATTATGTGCTGTGTGTGCATGTGTATAAATGTGCATGGTATGAAAGCGCATTGAGTCATTGCTTTGAGAAATGTGCTATATAAATGCTATTCATTATTATTATTATTATTATTATTACATGTACATGATCTAGACATAGTACATATATATGAACATGTATTACATACATGTCTTCATACATGTATGATAGTTGATACATATTTCATCTTGCCTTGACTCTACAATCTATTCCTGATAGTGATGCTACTACTAGTGATAAAATTACTTCAAGTAATCTATCAACTTCATATATTAAAAAAAAAAAAATTTTAAAGAGCAGAAGATACCTTAAACTCTTTGTACGCTTTCTGCCAGCCATCAGGGTTCATAGTGGGCATGATGTGGATACGTGTGTGCCTCAGAAGGAAGGCAACCAGCTTGTCTCCCTTGAGGTATTCCTCACACAAGTATACCACCAGACGAAGCAGTACCTCCTTGCCGACCACCTCATTGCCATGCATATTGCCGACATATTTGAATTCTGGTTTCTCTGCAACAATAAAACAATTTCAAAGCTGGACAATCTGAATTAAATGACATACCAATTTTCTACTTGTGTGATCATTCAGGAATTTCTTCTTTCGATTAGAATATTGTTGTAATCATCGCCATCATTGTATTGTAATTATCTTCCTTGTCGCTGTTATCATTATTTCTTTTCTTAAAACTTTTCTTTGTATTTTCTCATAGATTAGAATAGATGGCTTGATGAAAAAAAGCAAGTGTTTTGCTTACTCAATGTACCATCTGAAAATATTTGACTTTGAGGGTTTCAGACATAGATCCTGCAGCACAGACACTATCATCATAATCATGACTGTGCTGATTGAAATCATCATAAAGTTGATAAGTGCCTCTTTTTTTTTTTAAGGGTACAAAGGAGGGAAGGGGGGTGATGGTGGCTGAGGTGGTACTCATACACTGATACAGTCATACTTATAGTACTAAGTAAATGTGAAATTTCTTAGCGATACTGATAGACATGTCATTGTGTACATGTGTTAATCTGAGAGAGCTGTTTGGTTTTTTTTCTGAAGAGTTTTGTTGGCTTTATCTTATTTAGAGCACTGATTGTATAAAATTTGCACACTTAGTTTATGGTCTCATCTGAAAGACTTTCAAAATCTATTACTACACTGTCAAAAGTCATATCACTCATATGGATTTTTTTTTTTAAAGGAGACAAACAAAAACATGGTTAATTACTAGATTAGACAGGATTTAAATTGTGGGTCTCTTAGTTCCTAGACAGATGTAAAATTAATTACTTTAGTTAAGTTTTAAGCCATCTCATCTGCTCTTAACAGTAGTTACAGAACATTTTGCAAACTAGTAAAGTTATCATAACATGATTCATGAATTATGCAACCAAAAACAAAAGTTAATTTAAAAGTTAGCAAGTGAATGCTTTTGATTAATTGTTCTTTCTTTAATTGATAAAACGGCAATTTTTTAAAAA
The DNA here is from genome assembly GCA_028751875.1 of Rapana venosa. Lineage (NCBI taxonomy): Eukaryota > Metazoa > Mollusca > Gastropoda > Neogastropoda > Muricidae > Rapana > Rapana venosa. The sequence goes on along the minus strand of CM054134.1, from coordinate 330,114 downwards.
TTAGTCACCATATTTTATCTGATTAACAAACTAATTTTAGCTCATCCATAATCTTTCACATAATTTGGAAATTAAAGGAACTTGCTTTGAAAACCTGGCTGAACAACACAGAGAACAGCAGTTGACAAAAAAAAGTTGTCAATTTTCTCTGGAACTGAAACATTTCCATAGTTATTAGTTATCCTATGTGAATTTACTGTATCACTCAAAGATTTACTGTAAAGGGTCTTAAGACAACTCATTAAATTAAAAAAAAAAACCATGAAAATTGCTGTGTTTCTAACTTTTTTTCATTCCATAAAGTCTATTGAGAGTTCTTACAGCATGTAAGGTATTCTAACCCTACTTACCTAAAATGAAATTTATAACAAAAAATAAAATCTCCTCCTGTACTGCCAAATTAAAAGGGAGAAAAAATAGCCCCCAGAAAGCAAAGTGAAAATGCCTGTAATTATACCACTTGGTGTATGTGAAAGGTGGTTATGTCCACAGATGACATGGGCATTAAATGATTATTAATACAAGAGACAGAAACATCACACACAGGTACACTGCTGATACTGTCCTCATGGACACTGATAATGGTATCACAAGCATAAGAAGAACAATTATTTTCTGAGTCAATGCAGAGGTGACCACAGCTGGCCTTAAGTTAAATGCCAAAACGACCAAACTCCTCCAAAGTGATGCACATTGATTAATCAATAGTAAAGTCACCCCTCTGAATAATCAAAATCAACAATGGAACACTATGGACAGATGAGATCTGGAATACATTCTAAATTTATGTATGTATATTTTAGGCTCTGTAAACGATAATAGCTCCTGTCTACAAGACGTAAAGGCTAGAACTTGAAGTAGGCGAGATAGTGGAGTTGTTGCTGAACTTTATTATTGTACTATTATGATCAGCATCCATGACAAACTTACTTGGTATATGTCTGCCAGGCTCTTCTGTAATCTCTATGACGATCAGGTCTCTGCCTTCCACTGATGTTTCTGACAGATTGTACACTCTGGTTATATCTGGGCACTTCTGGCTAACGGCGTGCAGAAGGCCCACGGTGGCCGAGTGGTCATGGTGGATGAAATTAAAACCCGATCCTGATGCACAATTGCAGACCCAAGTCAGGGTCAGGAAAAATAAAAGATTCATAAAGATCCCAATCTAACAGACCGTTGTCATTTGTAAACGTTAGTCCTCGCATACATTTACTCAGCTGTCGATGAAAACTACTCTATCTTCCTTTGAAAAGAACCTGCAAAATTGCGAAATTAATGGCCCTCAATAGTCCTAGGCCTAATAGCTCCGATTCCCACAGCAGCAGATTAAACAAATGACGAAAGGGGAAATCTCCTCTCTGACTGGTTGATTTGATGTAGCCCCAGGCCTAGTTAAAATACATCTTAGCCTATAGGCTACAAGCAAAATTTGCAAAATAAACTAGAACACATCTTTAGCGCCCGAAACTTCGGTTTAGATAAAGATTAATAAAGGGATGTCTTTTAAACAAAGTCTAGTATTGGAAAAACTTTTTCAATCACTTGGCCTCTCTTCTGTATGGTGTAGTATTAGCGTTAAAACATCATTCTACCTACAAGGAAAGATTTTTTTATGATCCAGTGGTGGAAACAAGCAAGAAGTAGGATATATATATATATATATATATATATATATATATATTATATATATATATATATATATATATATATATACACAATATATATATATATATATATATTATATATAGAGAGAGAGAGAGAGAGAGAGAGAGAGAGAGTACCTTTTGATTACTGTGGTTCACTTTTCACCCTCCCAAGTGTATATTTAAGTTATTCTTGCGTGTATTCAGAGTTCAGATGTTTATATGGATCTACTTTCAGAAAGGATAATGGTCTCTAGCACATTGACAGGTAGGGGTTGAAAGTATTTTCCCATGTTACTTTCATATTTTCGAGACTTGTTCTGAGAGGAAATAGGCCTAACACCTACCTTTCTTCCTTTTATTCTTTCGTTCTCTCTTTGTACAAGGTAAGAAATCTTAGGTTTTATGATTTTCCGTAAGTTTTTGAGTCATGGTAAATGTTACGTCGACATTAAATTAAATAACTTATGTTTAAACTCCATTCCTGCTCTTCCTGTCTGCTCTCTGTCTTTTTGCCTAAGTGACATCACACACACAAACACACACACACACACACCTTTCTAAAAGAACATAGAGTATATCCCTGTTACGAGTCTCAAAGGGTATGGCCTCCAAAGCCAATGCCATGACTATTATCCTCATTATCATCGTTCATCATGAAACCACAAGAAGAAGAATCGATTTGCACACTTGTTTTCATTGCTCTTTCCCTATGGTGACTATAGCTCCAATTTGCAAGCCACTCTATGGACTGTGATGTGTTAGTCGCAATCGGGGAAAGGGTTTCTTTTTTTTTTATTTGTATTTGTTTTTCTCTATACCTGTTTAGGTCATGGAAGATTACTCTGCGTGAAATTTAGGGATTTTATCTTCAGAATGTTGCCAGGGATAACTCCCTTGTTGCCATGGGTTCTTTTGCATGTGCTAAATGCGTGTTGCACACTGGACCTCGGTTTATCGTCTCATCCGAAAGACTAGCACCGGGACTGCCACTCATAGTCTAGTTGATGGGGGGGGGGGGAACTTTCAGGCACAAACGGGAATTGAACCGGGACTGTTCGTTTTCTTGGCAGGTGCACTCCCAGAAGCCAGAAGCTACATTCGGTGCACTGCACAGGTGCTTCCAAACATTTTTCAGCCTGCAAACACTGACACGTAGATAAAACCAAATACACGAGGAAGCAGCTTCAGACGATTACTTTTCTTTAAGTGGATGAAAAAATATTACCCGCTACAAAGCGAACGCATTATTTTTACCCTATGACGCTCGGGAACTTTTTATATCTATTTTGACGATGAAATTGTACCATATTACCATCCTGTCCTCCGCAGAACAGGCTGGATAACTCCATCAGATTGCGCGCGACCATCGTAAACATGGCAGTCAAGGCGGCGTGCTTACGAACAGTTGCTGATATTTTGTACAGGCGTTTACCTCTGACAACTCTCTGGTTAGTAGAGAAATTATAGGCACCTTTTATGGCTCATGTAGTGTTTAATGCAAACAATATCTAGCAGCAAAAAGTTTTAAATTAGCGAGGGCCAGAGTGGAAAATAGGTGTCGACATAGTAGAGATGGTTTGTGTTGACACTGCTGACCTGTGGCTTCATCGTTGGTATTCAGTGATCAATGCACTAACTTTTTTCGTTAAACCTTTAAAATTTATCATTATTTACAGTATGATATGTACATGCGGTTGTGGGGGTATTGAGTCTGTGCGCCAATACTAACTGTACCAAAGCGCTAGTCAAAACGTGGGACATGATCTTGACCTTAAGGGCTTAAAAAATAACCACGTTACCACAGCCTTTTCAGCAACCCCAGATCGATCTTTTAATTTTAAGATAACAAAAAAAATTGTCAGCAGATCAAATATCAGAGTTAACAGCACAAATCCATGCGTTTAAAAGAGTTGTCAGCAACTAACATTGGATTCCCAAAAGCAGACTTTCACTCTCAGCCTTTTTAAAATGGCCACCATTAATGAATGGCTTATTTATTTATTCTTTTATATCGAGGATAATGGAATAAGCATTCATGTGCTTTTTTACAACCAGTCCCCATGTGTATGCGGTTTTGTAAATTTTGTCATCTGTTCCCACCTGCACATGATGGCCTACTCGTTCAAAAAGCGGAACAGGATTTAACATGTGCACAAGATGTTCTGCATGCATTCGAACATAAGGCCTAAGTTTACAGTTTTATCTGAAAGACTTTTGGGGAGAGTGATTTCTGCATTGATGTTAACTCCTTTTGAACAGGATTGCGATCATAATGTTCTAACCACTAGGCTATCCTGTCCCCCAGTTGGCCTAGTACCAGTACTCCTTTTTTTCACTAAAATCGGTAAAATATTTAAAAATAGTTCACTAGCTGCCAGAAGTACATGAGTGCTTATTCCATTATCTTCAAAATAAAAGACTTTTTTTTTCAAATTTAAAGTAGCCGCCAGCTGCCGAGTTGGGCATGTTATGTGCAAAAAATTTTAGGCTATGAAATGGAATCTTTTAAGTTAATCAATTTTGTATAGAACTGCTAGTGCTATTGCAGTTTCCCAAAGTGTGTTTGTGTATGTGTGTGCGCGCGCATGTGGGGGCGTGTCACTGTGTGTGTCTTGGTGTCCAGATGATGATGTTCATTATACATTGAAATTGCCGGGGAGAAATGTTTTTACTATTATTCTCTTGTAGTTGTACAGCAGCTGTCTAGCCCTCTTTTGAGCTGGTTTTCATTACATTTACAGCAAGACTCATGTCCAGTAATGGTGTTACGTTAGTGTGTGTGCATATAGTGTGTACATATATCTCATCTGTATGTCCATACATGTGTGTGCACACTCATGCATGAGGGTGGGGTAAGAATAAAGATTAAATTTTTCAGAAGTCATAATGACTCCATATCAGCACCTGACCAGGCCACATATTATTGTTTCAAGCGTAGCAATTTGTCTGCTTCATACTGGTAAGTCTTAGTAGTAACTACTAATCATGTACTATACTAGTAGTAAGTACAAACTTTTTGTGTGTGTATGGAACACTTCTTTTGAACATTTCAAATTCTTCATATTTTGGCATGTGCGCACACACACACACACACACACACTGCTAATCTTTCAGAATGAGTTTCATGATTTATAAATTATACAAGTTCACTCCATGGTTCTTCACCAGTGCACATCGAAGTGTTCCGCAATGGCGTCCCCTCGTGAGCATTTCACAGCCTTACCTGACACCACAGCCACCCAAGAAACCACCTGGAGCTTTTCTCAACTTCATGAACAACAGATCTGCAGAAATTACCCGGATAAATCCAGGTACTGTACGATTTTCTTCCACTTTGAGATCATCTTTATTATAACATTTTTTGTTTGTTGCTAAATTTTGGGGGGCACTGTACATCATGAGTGTTGTTGGTATATAACCCATGGTTTTAAGGAAAGGCACAACATACTTCTGTATATCCTGGACGTACAGCCACCTATGGTGTCTGTAATTGTAAAGGAACCAAATCTCTCACTGTACATCACCAGTGCACAGCAACTCATGGTTTATGAATTTATTGGAAGCAGCAAGTCCTTTATGTAACAACTAACATCATGGGTGCTCAGCAACTCATGGTTTGAAGAAACAGCACACCACTGTACATCATGGATGTTGAGAAACCTTTGCTGTCTGTTAAGGAGCAGGCCTTTGTTGTGTAAGTTTTGGGTGTGTTAGAACTTAGAAGGAACAGTACTGTTTCTACAAATACAATAGTGTTTAAATAGTAGGTATCCCACTCTCACTCTCAGTCTGTTATGTGATAAAAAAAACAACTGATATGTCTAAGGGTCATTATGTTGATAGTGCCAATTGCATCTTTTCAGTATTTATAGATCATGTTGTAGCATGTGCTTGACATCACAACTAAATGTTTTTGAGTGTGTAACTGTAAGTTTGTGTACATGTCAAGTCCCTTGTATAATCTGATATCAGAACTGGAACAGATTGAAAACACACAGAAATGTTCAGTCTCACCTTTGCTACTCTCTCCTCCCCCGTTCACACTCACACACACACACACACACACACACACACACACACACAGGGAGGTGTTATATATCATATTCATTGGTTGTTGCACAGGTGCCACTATCGGTGAACGGTCTAAAATAGCCAGCCAGCTGTGGCATGGCCTTGACCCTGAAGAAAGAAATGTAAGTCATTGTCATCTTCTTAGATTACGATCTCTCTTTTGTTTAACTTCTCTCTGCTGTCATCAAGTCTAGTTTCTTTCATGTAAGAACTCTGAGAAAACTTGTTTCTGACTCAGCTTGCACAGTGCTCAGCAAATGCAGTAGACACATTTAAGAATATTAGAAATATAAATTGATCCATTTCTGACATCAGGACTGACATACCACATCATAGCTACAGCCATGACACAGCTCCAAAAAGTGAAGATCACTTCAGCAGCACACTTGAGGATGGATTTGGTAAAGCACTTGTAACTTTACATGATTATTTGTTATCTAGATTACGTATTTTGTATGGAATGTACCAAACGCTGTGACACCTGGATAAGAGAAAAACTACCCAGTATTAGTGGATATTTTGTAAAGCACCTACAGCTTTTGAATATTTATTTTATCATGATCATCATTGTTGTTTGTGTTACTATTATTATTATTGTCACTACTTCTATTGGGAAAACTGAAATGAGAAGAGAGAAAGTAGTAGATAAATACATTTTGTAAAGCACTTGGAGCACTTAGTTGCTGTCATTGTTCAACTAGTTATTGTTGGTGTTGTTGTGAGTTATGAACCTTTACATATTTTGAGAGAAATAGAATTCATTTCTATTATCATTAGTGATTTTTTTTTTTTTTGGTTGGGTTTTTTATGTCTTCTGGTGTTGTCCCTCTTTTTTGTTTAGAAACACACACACATGCACACACACATTCACACATATGTGTGCACACACACATACACACACTAACTTTACACAGTCTCTATGGTAGATATGAATTCTCCATTGAACAGAGGCTGAAGTTGGCAGCCAGCGAAGAACAGACAGCCTATCGAGAGAAGTACTTGGCCTTTCTGGGAGGACTTAATGAACAGGATAGAGACCAGTACATGCGAGACAAAAAGACCAAAAGAATATCACGGGCAAATCGTAGACGCAAGATGGTAAGTTTGCATATAGTGTGTGTGACTGGGTGTGTGCTGTTCACTTACCAGGGCTGCTCCTCGCTAGCCAATGAAGAGGCTTTCCCCCTTTTTTTTACATTTTATTGTGGCATGGTCACCCCGAGATGCAAGTTTTGCAGGTTCATTTGAATGTTAAGAAATTGGTCATCCCAAGACAGTCTATCTATCTATCTATCTATCTGTCCCGTAGTCTGACGACCGTGGGGGCACCCTCAAAGACTCAACAACCAGTTCCCTCCATTCCTCTCTCTGTTCTGCCTTTCTCAGGGTTTTGTTGAGTTCTAGGCCTGTCCATTCGCTGATGTTATCCTCCCAGCTCTTCCTTGGTCTGCCTCTTCTTCCTCCTTGGACAGTGCCTTGCAAAACTGTCTTTGTAATTCCTTGGGATCTTGTGACATGCCCATACCATTTAAGTTTACGCTTTTTCACGATCGTTAGAAGGTTCTCATAGGGTCCAGTGGTTTGCTGGATTCTGTTATGCACGCTTTCGTTGCTTATGTGGTCTTTGTAGGAGATGCCAAGGAGTCTCCGAAAGCATCTCATCTCCACTGCCTGTACTCTTCTCTCCAAATCTGCAGTCAGGGTCCATGATTCACAGGCATACAGAAATATGGATATGACAAGGGAGCGCATTAGTCTGATCTTGGAGATAAGTAAGATATTCTTATCTCTCCAGATGGTGTTTAGTTTTGACAAAGCTGTTATTGTCTGTGCAGTCCTGCATACTACTTCTGGCTTGGATCCCTGGTCTGATACAATGGCTCCCAGGTACTTGAAGCTTTGAACTGTTTCCAGCTTCTGGTCATTAACCCTGATATCAGTGCTAATGCCGTTGGTGTTATTAGTCATCAGTTTGGTCTTCTCTGCACTGATTTCCATGCCGTATGTTTTGGAGGCCTTATTCAAGTGTTCTGTTAGGCTGGCAAGCTCTTTTTCTGATCCTGCTATTCCATCAATGTCATCTGCGAAGCGGAGGTTTGTGATCGTTCTGCCACCAATGCTGACTGATCCTTCATGATGTTCCAGTGCATCAGCCATGATTCTCTCAAGGAAGATGTTGAAAAGAGTGGGTGAGAGTAGACAGCCCTGCCTTACTCCAACTGTTGTTCAAAACCATTCTCCAATGTTGTTGTTGTAGTACACTGCACTGGTGGCCTCGCTGTACAGTACTGACTTTAAATGAAAGAAATTGGAATTCAGGCTGCCAGGTTCCATAAAATGTTTACATGACTTGGTTTTTACATTTTCTGGTTATCTCTGTCTTACTTTTACAATATATTCAGATCACTGCCTATGTAACTATCTGGTTTTGTATGTGTGTGCATGTGTTGATGTGTTTGTTTGCAAGTACTTGTAGAGCACATAATTTATTTTTCACAATGTGCTTTGTACAGTTTTATATTCTTGAGAACACACCCTAAATTTTGGGAACTAATAGCAGAAAGAGATATACTGACAGCTGTGTCTGACTGCTATTAAAGCTTGGCTATTTCAGCTATCTGAGGTGACATAGTTTAGATAGACTTTGTACCTGTAAAGATCTGAACTCATTCTGTACTGTACGATTACCTCCTTCTGTATGCTCTTTGTACTGGTCATTTGTGTAAGTTGGAACGAAATCTTAGGGGGAAAAAATGCAAGTACATATCAATTTATGTGAAATTTAGAAGTTAGATGTGAGATCAACTTAGCTAGCCTACAGCAAAGTTTGACATTCTCCCGATTAGTAAATGGTGTATTCCATTTTTTATTTCAATATTTTCAACGCTTGTAAAACTGGAATGTGATATTCTTATTTTATAGAAAAGTTACAACTCTTGATCTTGGATATTCAATGTTGAATCAGTGCAATGATGGTAGCCAAGTAGGCCACTTGTAAACTGACATAGTGTCATGGCCACAACAGGTGCATCTTTTTTTTGGCAAGCTGAGAGGCAAACTCAGTCCTATTCGTTGTGTAGGTTTAATCTCCCCTCTCGGCATCACTGGGTACAGCGTTAGTGCTGCACCCATTGACACTGACATGATCCTCTTCCATTTGCTCTAGTCTTCACTGGCCCTTTTGACTTCATGGATTCTCATACTACAGGATTGGGGGATGTTGCCGATGAGAGAAGCTGGTCTGCCTTTTTTCTTTTTGCCTCAGTCTTGCCATGAAAGATGGTCCTCATGAGGTCCATAACTTGATTTCTTGGGCACTATAATGGTACAATTACACTCTTAGGTGAGCCTAGAATACAAGTTCTGTACAATTTTGCTTCATGTATTCCCTTTGATCAGACTATGAGTTTTTACGTCGAGGCACCTGACAGCTTAGTAACTAACAGAGGTAAGCATCAGGTTCGCTATAGCTGCCGCATCTTCTGTGATGTTCCTCTCCTGCTGTTCTCCTGCTGCTCATTTCAATCTCCCCGCCACATCCTCAGGTTCAGAAGTCAACAGGAAGCCCATCAATATCAGGCCACCATGGAGCCACCAGCCAGGGGGTCCCTGCTCTGTTGCTGGGTTACTTTGGTCGTGTTCAGTTCAGTGGTGCCTGTTCTGAGCTAACATATGCAGGACACCACCTACTAAGCCCCCTACAAGCGACAGTATTAGCTCAGTCGCTGAGCCAGACTGAGTGAGTTGCTCACCCAAGGTGGCAACCACCACAACATCCCTCCAACAACCATCCCCCATGAACCTCCAACCCCAAGGACTTAGTTGTAGTGACATCAATTTAGTAATGAAGATCATATTGCAGACTGCATTTCTTGGAAGGTCATAGAATACTGTCTTGGAAAAGAATAATATTTTGTGATTGATGTAAGAGCCCAGAATATATAAATAAATACTGCACAGAAACATATGCAGGGATCTCAATCATGAATATTTGTAGCTATGGGAAAACACAGAAAGGCATTCTTATTAACATCATTGTTTTAATGATGTGGTGGCTGGAAATAGCTTGTTTATATTCATGCCTGAAAGTTATGCATCCATGTATATTTGTTGCGATCAGGGAAATACAAAATAGTCAAGATTAGAAATGATTTTGGTGTCGATTGCATTTGTATGATACCCAAACCTGATGGGTTTTTTACCATAGTAACTTTTTTTAATATATGGTTATAGAAAAGTAGATGATTTGGTAACACGGGCCCTTGTTGTTCCAGCTTCATGTTTTGAATGTTACTTGGGGAGAAAATATGAACATGGAATGTTCAGATAATTGTAACTTGGCACATCAATAGATAACTTTGTTGGTTTACTTTCTACTTAACCACTCCATATAGATATATATTGTTATTTCTGTTGCTCTTTCTATTAATTCATTATGACATGCATTGGCTATAGTGTCTGTTTTGCGATGTCTGTTATAGTTCAGTAGTAAGTGCAGCAGCTGTAACGTTTGTCTTTATGCAGGAACTGAGGAAGTTTGGCAAGCCCAAGTTGCCCCCCAATGCCTTTATGCTGTTTGTCAGGTCTTCTCGCTTGGAACGGGGCAATGCACATCCAACTGTGAGTATCATCATTCATTATTCAGTTTGAAAATACGAACTGGCTTTACATTCTCAGTACCAGGGCCATTTTTAACAATAAGATTTTTGAACACTCTCTTTTTCCCATCCCATTTAATTGTGTTTTGTCTTGTTTTGTTTCTATGTTTTTGGTTGCAAACAGTGTGATTATGTGACAAATTTTAATCATAGTTTGTTCTTAGTTTGTTCATTTGGTAACAAACTTGTTATGGCATTATCTGCTTTGTATTTGCATATTGTTGATGTAGAATTTTCTTTTTGTCCTATTTATGCTTGTTTGTCAGTCCAAAGACATTATCAGAATATTGTTGTTAAGAACTTTTGTTGCCTTGGTCCTTGAATAATGTGCTGAGTTTATATATACTCAACTTCCCATAATTATTGTTTTTACATGTCCAATAACCAGATTGCTACTTTCACTGTTTGAAGGGAAAAAAGGTTGTCTCTTGCATGATTGATATCATGCATTCACTTAACAATTCACTTAACAGAAGTTAATTATAGCTATTTTTGTATATTCCTTTTCTGCTTTCAGCAATTCATGAAAGGTCTGGTTGAGTACTGGAAACAAATGCCACAAGAAGAAAAAGAGGTAATTATGATTTGTGGTGATTAAATAATTATGAAATATAATGGAGCTGACTGCCACATTGTAGTTTGTATTGTTTCTAAGCATTTTACATTATCATGTATAAAAAGTTGCTTGAGCATGGTTGAATCAGCATATACTGGGTCTGATCACCAGCTGATGTGGTGAGCATGGTTGAATCAGCATGTACTGGGTCTGATCACCAGCTGATGTGGTGAGCATGGTTGAATCAGCATGTACTGGGTCTGATCACCAGCTGATGTGGTGAGCATGGTTGAATCAGCATATAGTGGGTCTGATCACCAGCTGATGTGGTGAGCATGGTTGAATCAGCATGTACTGGGTCTGATCACCAGCTGATGTGGTGAGCATGGTTGAATCAGCATGTACTGGTCTGATCACCAGCTGATGTGGTGAGCATGGTTGAATCAGCATGTACTGGGTCTGATCACCAGCTGATGTGGTGAGCATGGTTGAATCAGCATATACTGGGTCTGATCACCAGCTGATGTGGTGAGCATGGTTGAATCAGCATGTACTGGGTCTGATCACCAGCTGATGTGGTGAGCATGGTTGAATCAGCATGTACTGGGTCTGATCACCAGCTGATGTGGTGAGCATGGTTAAATCAGCATGTACTAGGTATGATCTGGCCAGTATGCTGACACATGGTGGTTGTGATTAGGTATTCTCCCAAATAACACCCTGGGAGTCACCCAGAACATACACTCTGATTCACTGATCCCACCTGGGAATCAGTGTGAGACCGTAAGTACACACTGAATGAGAAGTTTGCATGTATGACTTTCTGCATGTGCCTCGCTGTATAGGCAGCAATACTTCAACTTCAGAAGCTTTTTTTTTTCACCTTTAACCCTTTTGTTGTTGGATTCTACAGAGCTAAACTGCCTGTAGATTTTGAATTCTTTGAAGGTTTTCTACCTCCATTTGACTTACTTTACTCCTAAGACAATTGTGTGTGACCATGACAAGTTATCAAGCTGAAATTTTGTCACAAGCTAGGTATGTCTTTGTACTTGCATTTAGGCGCAAGTTTATGTGTCTGGTCACCAGATGTCTTGTCATTGTCACCTTATTTGTCACCAATCACAGGTAAAAATATGGTATATATGATAAAACAGCAAATCCTGCATGGATTTGACAATAGTTCAAGCGTGTTAGTGTCGAATAAGGAAGTGATACCCAGCTGATGTGTTTACCAATGGTTATGTACAATAGTACTTCAAGGATGTGTCACACAATGTCCCCATAGCACCTGTTTTATGGTAAGTCTTGAGGAGATAGTAGTTTTGTTTAACTATTCTTTCTTTTGAAAACAAGTAATATTCAATCAACATGTGGCCTTTATACTGCAGTTCATATCTGCATGTGCTACCACATGTTTGTTAAGTGTACAGAAGTGTATTATTGTACATGACTGTCAGTGTCACAGCACAGGTGTGACAAATTCGAAACAACACAGAACTTCTGTAACCCTACACAATTTTAATGTTGGTAGTCTCTAAAGTAGTCGTAGTGGTGGCACAGGGTCACATCACATCACAAAAAGCACAAATTATGGATGTGTGTGTGGGAGGGGGGGGGGGTGTACCCATTGCTCTCACCTGTCAAACCTTGGGCAGACCAGAGACCTATTTTATTTTCCTTCTTGCTATTTTCATTATCGGCATATCTGTTCGTTTATGCCATTGCAGTTTCAAAGCAAAAGTGTGGTAATAATGAGAAAACAGTCAAAAGGCATCGTTTTCAGGCGTCTATGCCGCGGACCAGCCGGGAGGTCAAATTTCTCCACAGTCCTTGTGTGTAGCACAGGTCAGGAATGTGCCATGTAGCACGTTATTTTCTGGCTCACTCTTCTCCCTAACTGCAGCATTTCCTTCCTCCTCTTCCTTGTAAGCGTTTAATATCGGACTCACTTAACAATTCTCGTTCAAATGTTTCTACTTCCAAGACAATAACATTCAATTTATCGTCTTGCTAATCAGATGAATCGTCTGCTACTAAAGAAAATGCCATTTTTTTTCACCACACTGCACCATTGAAAAGCGTTCCGGTCGCTGGCTGTTATTTCTTTCTTCCCTCCCCACTACATGCATGTTAGTGGTCTAAATTTATCACTGGAACCCTCTGACACCCTCCCTGCATCGCCCCACCAATTTTCAGACACATAGTGTGAAAACCACGAGATCTGTGTGTGATGGAAAAGTACTGCCCACGTGGGCAGCACCAACTGTCGGCTGCGGTCGTATTGGAATCTAGCGGCAGCTGCTGTTACTGTCGGCTGCGGCCGGATCGGGGACAAGAGGGTTAAAGGAAAGTGCATGTTGTTATGGCTGAAGACAATGTCAACACACATAGCAATATTTTGATGTAGGCCTTGGCACTTAGCCTATGACTATGTCAGTAACTGACGAAACTTTTGGCCTGGGCGAGAAACAAATGTTTAGTGTGGCCTGCCAAATCGTTTAGTATCGACTGTGTCAAATTTATTTCACATTCTGAATCCAGCTGAGCAGCAGTCATTAATGTAAAAACATCGCAAAATTATCGGAAGAATGTAAATGCTCAAAAACAGTCTCTTTAGAATGAGTGTGTTCTGTGTGCCTTTTTGGAAATTATTAGTTCTTTGAAGGATAAAGACCAAGCAGCCCAGTTCATCTTTGGTGTGATCTCCAAAGATGTTCATACTCTACATGTATGCAGTTTCTGTGGGTATTTGTTATTGTCTGCAACACTGAACAAACTAAAAGTGTTATGAAAGCATGATTAAAGAGAACCTGAAACAATGTTAAAACATGTCTGAAATAATTCTTACTAAACATCATTTTCTTGTCGTTACTGATGACAGATTTACCAGGATGATGCCAGACAAGAGAGAGCAAAATACCAGCAAGACATGGCAGAGTGGGAAGATCGAATGAGAGAGATGGGACGTGAAGACCTTATCCGGAAAAAGTCTCAAAAACGGACCAAGAAAGTGACCTCAACAAAAGCCAAGAAAAAATCACCAAAGAAGAAGGCCAAGGCCAGGTCCACGTCCACGGCGTCTAAAAAGAAGGCATCCAGTGCAAAAAGCACAAAAAAGAAAACTGTGTCCAAAGGAGTGCAGACAGAGGAGTGATTGAGGAACTCCCCCTTCTCTTCTGATGAAGAATATCATGACTGTGTGCTGTGAAGTGTGTGATTTTTCTTTTTCTTTTTTTTTTCCCCCCCTTCTAGTCTGGGGGAGGAGAGTGATTCTTAAGCGCCAGTGAAAATGTGTACATAGTTATAGTGATGAAAAAATATGTGTTTTTACAAACTCACACACGTTCACACACACACTCACGTGCATGCGTGCACACATGCACAGGCACACACACACATGTTAGAAGAGCAGAGAAGTTGGTCAGGGACAGTTGTTAAAGGTAATCATTGAAAAAAGCTACATCCTTGAGAAAAGTAAGCCCCAAAACCACTTTCACTATCCTCCACTTCATACTGCCTTGCCTTGCCCTGTCTGTCATGTTTTTCCATTGCATTTATTTAGCATTCAGAAGAAAAATGAATACACCAAAATGATACTGTAAGAGTGCTTCTCTCACAAGGTAAGATTACATGTATCTTCTTTTTTTCTTAAAATGGAAAGAGTTAATGGGTAGGAATTGAATTCCGTTTTTTTTTTTAAACACAGAGAGGTGTGTTCTCTCTCTCTCGCTCGCTCTCTCTCTCTCTCTCTCTCTCCTCTCTCTCTCTCTCTCTCTCTCTCTCATGTAAACTTTGAAACTGTCAAATAAGAGTAAAGAATATTTTGTTTTTTCTGGACAATTTCTGTCTATTCAGATAGGCGACTGTCCCTGGTAAAATGGCCATTAAAGTGAAAGATGTTTTCAGGGAGGAGAAGGGATCCAGGCATTTAAATGTTAACCTAGTCTTCCAGTATGGATGGATGTGAAAAGAGACTTTGTGCATGGAAGTAGAATACTGGCCATTTTCTATGGCCGTAACAGGACCAAAGTATAGTTTAGTACTGGCTTTTAAGTTGTGTGTGCATGATGTGCTTCAGAAGAAAGAGAGGGATTCCAGATATGCATTTAGTTCAGTTCAAACTTCTTTCTTTGTATTGTGTATATTTTGTACAAATTTTTAATCATGATAACATGACTCGTTCAGTCTCCTGATTGAAAGGGAATTCAAGGAACGAAGGGATGAACAAGAACATCAAACTGTGCATGGTACATGTGCAGTTTACAGCACAGATTTCTTTATCTTTTTTTTACACACATACAAGGGGATAAAAGAATACAGGATTGTGCATATCACACATGGTATAACCCAGATTTTGTACACCATGAACAGTTCTACCTGCACATGAGTCCATGTAAAAAATATTCTCTGAGATAATTTGATCTGGTCTTCAGATGAATCTAAAGGGAAAACTTGGCTTGATTACAATAGACTGATACTAGTCAAATTCACATGATTAAAACCTAAGATGGCAGACATTGATGGAGAGCTGAGCAGAAAAATTCCCTGCAACAGCAACAAGTCATCACCAGCTACCAGCCCCTGTCTCTTTCAGTCTTCTCGGTCAACAACAACCAGGGAGTAAAACATCCCTTGAAATAATGGGAAACAAAAAGTTTACATTTAAAGACAGATTGCGTTAGCAACAAGTGGGGGAAGGGGTGTTAAATAGAAACATTTTTTTTCCCTAAAAAAGGGAAATGATATCCACATGCATTTTGAAACAAAACAGAATTTTTGCTTTCCTGAAAATAATTGTTTCTTCGTGGACATTTTGTTCCTTTGTTGTCGTTAGCTGAAAAGACAAGGAGAAGAAGCTGGAAGCTGGTGATAGGGATGGTAGATCTATATCAAAATGGAGGAAATGGAAAAGATTTTTTTATTTCAATTTCAAAGTGTATCTCGTTGAGCATTTCGCAGCTGAACACCCAGAGGGTTACCCAGAATGTGCACTCTTGTCTCACTCATCCCTCCTTCGAATCACTGATAAGCCACAATAAGGACATACTGGATATGAAAGTTGTGTTCATGGATCCAGACATGGATCCAGCAGCACATTTCTAAGCAAAACCTTTTGATAATTTTGGGTGTTTTGCTTACATCAGTAACATGTAGATGAGTTGGGGTTTGGGCTTCTTTTTGGGGTTTTTTAAGTATGTGTTTCTTACTGCTCAAACAAAAGTAACTTACTGTAAACACAATGACTTGTAAAATCACTTTTCAATTGACAGTAATGTTTGTCTTGTCTTTTTTTCCATAGAATAATTCTTATGTTGTACACTTGAATTGTTCTTTCAGAAATTATTCCGGAAAGAACAATTCACGCGCACAACACTTAGACCTTTATAAGTTTACTGACCAATGCATGCACATATAAACACACTCACACACACAGAGACACACACACACACACATTCACCGTTCTACCACAAGCAGTGTTACATGTGCAGAACAAGTTACGGGGCTACACATTTAAAGAACAGGAGACGTGGGTTATTTCCAGACCAACTTTGTATTAGTGTTCAAAAGTTGGCAATTGTCCTGTTATATGGTGACACTTGTTAGGAAGAGTATTTCATAGAAAACTGTAGCAGAGGAATGAATGATTATTCATGAGTTTTAGCTTGTTGTGTAAACATGGCAGTATGCATGAATCAGTAGAATGGAGAGCACGAGATTTCATGTAGTGTAAGAGGTCCGCATTGTTCAGTCATACAGTTGTTTCTGTATGTGTATAGGCAATGCTTCTCAGGTTGGGTATTATTAATGGATAATTTGTAAACTGAATAATCAGACTCACATAAGCCTTGATTATAACTAAGAAAGTTTGTATGACATTTTATTTCTTATTATGGAGTGATACTTTTGTATGATTGTATTGACGCTGTGTTAGTGTTGCTGCTGTTTTGAAATCTAATCAGGAAAGAGTTAGTTTCAGAAAATGGTAGCTTGAGTAAGCTGTGTTCAGATGATAATTGATTTTGTATGATAAACTTGAATGTGAGAGAATGTGAATGACAGTGAAACAAAAGAGAGGGGTTTATGGGGTGGGGGGAGTTGAGTGTGTGTTTTTGTCTGACAATAATGTGTTCAAAGTAGGGTGGTTATGTTTCAATTTTATATTATCCGCTTAAAACTTTTAACAATATCTTAACAGTTTTAGCTCTTTAATGGGTTTTTTCCTGTCTGCCAGCAGTGTCTTCAAAGTGTGTTTGTTCTTGTTTCCACTCTTATGTTATTCTTTTAAAGTTTTACTTGTGTTGTCCCAGTTTTAGCTCCAATTAAAGGATTAGCTCCTATCAAAATTAATGTGGAAAATAACTTTTTTCTTCTTGTTTTCTTTTAGATATTCTATACTGGTCAATGTACAGTCAGTTTTGTGCATAGCTCAAATGATTATGTAAATGGAAGAAAAAAGATGATTTGAAATGGTTACTTAATCAAAACAAAACAAAAAACTCCAACATTTTGATGCTTCCACTATTTAAGAAAACCAAGGTAACAGTATCCTGATTGTTACTATTTTTAACAGTAAAAGGACAAT
The DNA here is from genome assembly GCA_028751875.1 of Rapana venosa. Taxonomy (NCBI): domain Eukaryota; kingdom Metazoa; phylum Mollusca; class Gastropoda; order Neogastropoda; family Muricidae; genus Rapana; species Rapana venosa. The sequence goes on along the minus strand of CM054134.1, from coordinate 312,594 downwards.
CTCATGCATAGATTTCTATTGTACAGGTGATGAGTGCTGCGTGTGCTTTTGTTCCTGTTCATAATGTCCCTCTTGAACTTAGGATCTAAAACAAATCTTAGTATCTTTTGATTATTGAATTTCAAGTTTACTTCAAATGTAAACAAAAAAGCCCACAAACATTTCAACAATGGAATTTTTAGTTATGTGCTCTTATCCAGACAAAGAAATAAAAAAAATAAAAGTTAAAGAAAGAAAAATAAAGTTCACAAGGTGCATGCTCATTCAATTGAGATCCCCCCCCCCCCCCCCCCCCCCCCCCCCCCCCCCCGCGCTTTACTCTCACACTCAGACACAAAGGATTTTTTTTTAAGACAAAGAGTGAAAAATGTCAGTGAAAATGACCATTCTACACTTGAATGAGACTACATTGTTTCTTGTGTGAGTGTTATTATTTTGCTGATGGCAGAACAGCTTGAGCAAAAGCAGTTTAAACTGTTACTGCAGTGTTTTACAGTTGTTTTTTTAAATCATGAAAACTTTTTTACCAATATGAAAGTTACATCTTATATTGTTTACTTTTTAAAAGTCATGTGGTCAGATTGTGTGTTGTTGTTTATATAAATGTGTGTGTGGAAGAAGCCAAGTGTATGGTCATATACTTTGTTTTTATTTTTTTAGGAGTAACATGAAATGTTGTTTTTGTGAGCTTAGAGGCAGGATGCACTGGTAACATATGATATTCTTCCGGTGGTCATTTTTATATACACTTTGTTCTTGAAAATACAAGATGCAGTATGAATTAGGATTGAATGTTTTGGGTGTGTTGCCTCAACTTAACATGCCTGTAGAATCAGAGGGCTGATTTTGAGACTTGTTTTTAGAATGCTGCTGACAAGGCTTGGCAGACTGTTTCAGAGTATTGCCACGCTCTTGTTTTGTATAACAGTCATGTATGTACATTCAGAATTTGTTCCTGCTTCTGACAGCGATGGACAATTACTGATCACTGTTTTGATTCATGAATGTGGTAAATGTCTTGTACGTGTGTGTGTGTGTGTATATATATATGTTTAGAGGCATATAGAAAAATAATGAAATCGAAAATGGTAAAAGCCTAAAGAAGACGGACAGACCTTTTGATACCAAAGACCAACAGAAAGAGAAAAAAAAACTTCTCTTTAGTGGAGGTGCATATCCCTGTGAGAGTGCGAGGGGTTCTTTCAGTATAAATAGCATCCCCACCTTCTGGAAAGTCTGTGCTAGAAGTTCCCCTTTTCAATCACTTTGTCTCTTTTCATGCCTTTCGTCTATTCAGAGCCACAACCATACATCTCCATTCATAGAGGTGTGTGGCCATGGTTGAATAGTCGCTTTTTTTCCTTGCATATTTTCTGCCTTCCCGGTTCGTTCTCCTACCTTATTTTTATTCTGATTTTACAAATGTTTTCTTTTCATACGTTAAATGACTTGTGCCCATATTGTTTTGTTCTGGCAACCAGGTAGCGATAATTGTAAACACTGCAATGGGCTGAGGATGTCCATTCTGTCAGGGTGTTTACCCATATGGAATTTTTCATTTGCATTGAAGTGTTCAGTGTCCTTTTTACTTCTTTTTTTTTCCGGGGGTTGGGGGGGGAGGTAACCTTCAGAGGATGAATAAGGCAGAATGGTTGGCGTCCTCAGCACAGCTTGGTTAATTTGCTTTAAGGAAAAAAATGATTTAAAGTTCTTTAATGTTTCTTCTCTTTTTTTCATATTGACAGACCTAGATGTTTGAAGGGATTAGACGATGTAAGGTATAATGTTATTGGAGTTGCTGAGATTGATACAAGGTGACAGCCCTGATGTGGCCTACATGGTTGGTGGGGCTATAAACAACATTGAAACAAAAATACTAAAAGTGGTGAGATGCAGTGTTGTTTGGTTTTTTTAATATGTAATTTTTTTAAAAATTATAACCATTTTTTTCTTTTTAAATCTTACAAGTTAACATGTAGAAGAATGATAGAGCCAGGGGCCTATGACATCATGAAAAAAGCATGATTGGGAAATGATGAACACCACAGGCTTATGAATCTGTGAGAGAGAGAATCGAAAAAAAGGGAACAGAAATGTTCAGAGAGGTCAAGAGGTCCAAGAACAAAGGAAATCTTGGAAAGATTTGGGGGAGGGGGTGGGTGCTCAAAAACTCCAAGAAATAGTACAACTTCAGGACACATACATCCAAAGATGTATGGAAATGAAGAAGAAGAAGAAATGCATCAGGGAAGAAACTAAAAAAAAAACCCAAAAAACATGAAGACAACATGAAATAAAAGCAGTTCAAATCAAAACTCCTACATATTTCATCATTAGTCAATTATATCTGCTGTATTTGTTCTTATCTCCTGTCTTTATTCAATCTTCCTCTTTTGGCTGTAAAAGAAAGAAAAAGCATTCTCTTTTTGCAGATTTATGATGATTCTGTTTGCCAGGGTTGTATGTATGTTATGATGGTGAAAAAGTTATATAAAATGTAAGGTAGATGTTTCTTGTTGGTTGTGTAAATGTTTGCAATGATTTTGAAAATGTGACCATACATTGACTCATATAGTGACAATACATGGAAAAGCTTCCAAAGATGTACCAAAGTCCTTTTCTTTGTTATTTGCTGGGCATGGAATCTCTCTCTCTCTCTCTCTCTCTCTCTCTCTCTCTCTCTCTCTCTCTCTCTCTCTCTCTTTCACTCTCTCACTCTGTCTTTTGTATTGGAGACCATAGAAAGTCACCTTGTTTCTGACAAATAGCCAGGAATCCATAAAACCTGATCAAGCTTGTTTATTGCAATGATCGATTGTATGTGTGCCTGCATGTGTGTGTGTGCATGCGTGTGTATGTGTGTGCTGTGTTTGTGTGCTTCTGTATGTTTTTCCTGCCCCCTTCTCATTCCATGGCCTTTTCAACCTTTTTGTCCCCCAGCATTGTGGTCGTGCTGTAGGTGTGGAAGTTTGTATGTGTTTTATAAAAATCTGCAGTGTCATTCTATCTATCTATCTATCTATCTGTCCCGTAGTCGGACGACCGTGGGGGCACCCTCAAAGACTCAACAACCAGTTCCCTCCATTCCTCTCTCTGTTCTGCCTTTCTCAGGGTTTTGTTGAGTTCTAGGCCTGTCCATTCGCTGATGTTATCCTCCCAGCTCTTCCTTGGTCTGCCTCTTCTTCTTCCTCCTTGGACAGTGCCTTGCAAAACTGTCTTTGTAATTCCTTGGGATCTTGTGACATGCCCATACCATTTAAGTTTACGCTTTTTCAGGATCGTTAGAAGGTTCTCGTAGGGTCCAATGGTTTGCTGGATTCTGTTATGCACGCTTTCGTTGCTTATGTGGTCTTTGTAGGAGATGCCAAGGAGTCTCCGAAAGCATCTCATCTCCACTGCCTGTACTCTTCTCTCCAAATCTGCAGTCAGGGTCCATGATTCACAGGCATACAGAAATATGGATATGACAAGGGAGCGCATTAGTCTGATCTTGGAGATAAGTGAGATATTCTTATCTCTCCGGATGGTGTTTAGTTTTGACAAAGCTGTTATTGTCTGTGCAGTCCTGCATACTACTTCTGGCTTGGATCCCTGGTCTGATACAATGGCTCCCAGGTACTTGAAGCTTTGAACTGTTTCCAGCTTCTGGTCATTAACCCTGATATCAGTGCTAATGCCGTTGGTGTTATTAGTCATCAGTTTGGTCTTCTCTGCACTGATTTCCATGCCGTATGTTTTGGAGGCCTTATTCAAGTGTTCTGTTAGGCTGGCAAGCTCTTTTTCTGATCCTGCTATTCCATCAATGTCACCTGCGAAGCGGAGGTTTGTGATTGTTCTGCCACCAATGCTGACTGATCCTTCATGATGTTCCAGTGCATCAGCCATGATTCTCTCAAGGAAGATGTTGAAAAGAGTGGGTGAGAGTAGACAGCCCTGCCTTACTCCAACTGTTGTTCAAAACCATTCTCCAATGTTGTTGTTGTAGTACACTGCACTGGTGGCCTCGCTGTACAGCTGTTTGATGACTCTGATCAGGTTTGCATTGATGCTGTACAAATTCATGGTTGCCCACAAAGCTGCATGCCACACCCTGTCAAATGCCTTCTTAAAATCGATAAATACGTGGTAAAGGTCTTGTTGATGTTGAAGGTACCGCTCACATAGTATTCTGAGGTTGAATATCTGTTCTGTTGTGCTGCGCCCTGCTCTGAAACCTGCTTGTTCCTCAGCAATGATGGTCTCTGCTTGTGGCTTCAGTCTATTCAATATTATCTGCAGCATGATCTTGCTTGGGTGACATATGAGGCTGATTGTGCGGTAATTATGGCATTGTTGTAGATTTCCTTTCTTGGGGAGGGTGATGATGAGTGACTGTGTCCATGGTGTTGGCCATTTTCCTGTCTGCCAGATCTTGTTGCAGATTCTTAGTAGGGCGCTGATCATGGCTTCCCCTCCAGCTTGGACCAACTCAGCTGGAATGTTGTCAGCCCCTGCTGACTTCCCCTTTTTCAGCGATCTGACTGCTGTTTCCACTTCTTCTCGGAGGATAGGGTGACTGTCTGTGTCTTTGCTTTCGGGTACATTAAGGACTTCTGGATCTCCTGCGGTTCTATAGTTATACAGTGTCATTCATCATTCAATATTTTCATTAATGATTCTGTAGCATCGAAGTAAAACATTTAGCTCAAAAGTAAAGCCCAGTTTAAACTTAACTCCCTCTCCCTTAACTGCTAGTCCCTAGACCATGAGTACAGACAGGGTACTAGTCCAATAGACGCTCTGCCTTATGCGTTAGGCACATGTGACAGATGAGAGAAAAGCATTTGAACATGTATTGAGCATTGACTGCACTTATAGATGACTCAATACAGTACTAGGCTTTTTAGATGCTATCTAATGGACATCCAAAACTATATAGTTGATATTCTTTCTTATTTTATTATTTATTCACTGGTGACGCTTCTTGTTCCTCTATGCTGATTTTCTTAGTGTATTAGCAGTGGAACCAAGCAAAGATTTGGGGATGTTGTACAATTGATAGGGTATTCCACAAGGTCCAGGTGATGGGATCTGGCTTTCTTAACCAACTTTTTTGTTTGCGCGTGCACCTTTGCTTCATTTCAGTTCCCTGGTCCACCCAGCTGTAAATAGGCACCTACCCTCTTCAGGGTCAGGGAAGGTAAAGCAGCAAGGGAGAGGAGATGGGTGCCGCCCTCAATATGCTGGCCCCTTGAGAAGCTGATGTCTTGCTCCCCTATGACACATAGGTTATGGGACACCTTTTACCTTGTACTCAGCTTTTTCTTGAACATTTCCTATAGTGTTGAAGGCCAATGCCACACTAGACCTTGGACTTCGAGTGGTGCCTCACTTTGTGCGTTGATTTTGTTTTTCTCCTGATAGGCTGTTCAAAGAACTTTTTTCCACAGTGAGAGTGTGGCTGTTCAAAGGTTCCTGGCAAACTTGAATAGGCCTCCACAGAAGCATTTCTGGGTCATTGCCTTTGTGCTTCTTTGGCTGCTTCTGCTGAGGCCACTGTGCTTCAGCTGCTTCCAAGTCAATCCAAAGCTTTCAGTTTGGCCCCTGTTTCTTTGTGTGCTTAGAAATGAAAGTATTGTTTGTGTTGTTAGCTGTAACGTAAGCCACGGCTCGTTTCAAGACTTCATAATATGAACTCAGGCTTGTGCACCACTCTCATGCTTAAGTGGGCCTGGCACAGTTGCTTCAAGAATTGTAATATTTTTAGAGTGGCCAGAGACACTCAAGTGGGATGACTTGCCACCACAGTCCCTAAATCAGATAACTCCACTGAAACTCTAATATAATCTCAAACATTTTAAGACTTTTTCCTTTACTATGCATAATGTTGAGGGAAGTCTGATGTGAACAATGAACGTATAGTTACAGCTTGATTTCTAAAGAATTATGGTTCCTTCCTATTCTGAGCTGCACGTTGGGTGTCAGAAAATTAGCAGACCTTTAATTACAAAGGAATAGGATTCACTATTTTGGTGGTGGGAGTGGTTTAAAGAAAAAAAGAAGAAGAAAAAGACTTTCTTTGAGATAAAAGAAGAGGAAAAGAAAAATTAAAAGAAGAATAAAAACAATGAAGTGACTGAACCCACTCAACAGTCATACTGAAAATAACAACATTCATCCAATGTGACACTCCAAGACTACATGGATTCGAGTCACAGATATAAGTGACAAAAAATTCAAAAGACACTTCTTTTTTAAAGGTAAAAGAGCGCACACAAAAATAACTAAATGATAACTCAATACTTCTGCCCAGTTCTCAACTCAAAAGGCAGTGAGAAATTAAGTCCTGGGACAGACATTAACCTAGGAAGTAACACAGGGTAGGCCAGGCAAGGCTGAAGAATAACAGACCAACAAATTCTGTGAAGGCAGAGATAGAACCAAAACCTAACTCCTTAAAACCAACCTTGTTGGTAGTGACTAACTATAACGTCTTCACTCAAATCAACACGAAAATGTCTTATTCTCTCAGGAAGTTATAGATTCTGTCCCGTGGAACATCGCAACAACAACCACACCAAAAAAAAAAAGGGTGGGGGGGGGGTATCTTTAGGAAATCTGTGGTAAATAGAATTGCTTGTGCCAGATATCCTGGACATCTCGACATTCCAAGAGCAGATGCTTGACGATTATTTGCACATCACAAGTCATGCATCATGGGATTCCCTCGTCTTTGAGCAAATAAACGTAATGTGAGAGTGACCCGTGCGTATCCTGATGAACGCCCTTTCTTCCCTTCAATTTTGGCACAAAAAGGGGATAACTTCCTCCCAATTGATTAGGTTTTTATTCTATGTCTGCATATATATATTATCTCTTTTTTTCTCTCTTTTTCCCCATTAGATAGATGGCTTGATAAAAAATAAAATAAAAAGCAAATGCACTGCTTATTCAATGTAAAGGTAAAGGAGTCCCATAACCTATATTAAGGTCGTAGGGGAGCGAGGCGTCAGAGACCTCACTTCTCTAGGGCCAGCGTATTGAGGGCGGCACCCATCTCCTCTCCCTCGCTGCTTTACCTTCCCTGACCCTAAAGAGGGCAGGTACCCATTTACAGCTGGGGGAACTGTACTGAAGCCAAGGCGCGAAAACGGTCACCCATCCAATTGGTAACCACGCTCGACACTGCTTAATTTGGCTGAGGGAAAGCGAGTGCTCCGACCACTGAGCTATCCCGTCCCCAATGTACCTCAATGTACCATCTGAAAATAAAAGTTTAACTTTGACAATCCAATCCAATCCAATCTTGTTGTTTATAGTCCCGCCAAACCATTAAAAAAATCTCCAAAAGTGTTCACCACCACCCAACACAAACGACACGTGGCGCGCACATGTGTGTGATAGAAATAATGTATAAGACCAATCTTGCTGTTGTTCGACTTAAAAAAATTCACATGAAAATGTTCAATTTGTGCAATTTCTATTATGATATTTTAGCATCTGTCTGTCTATCTATCTATCTATCTATCTATCCGTCCATCCATCCATCCATCTATCTATATGTCTGTCTATATGTCCGTCCGTCCATTCGTCTATCTATCTATCTATCTATCTGTTTCTGTCCCTCATTTACATCCCAAATAGAAAAGAAACAGAAAGAAAAAAACGACAAACGAATATTCCCTCTGATCCTTCTCAATAACGAAGCACTCGTATTATTTTAGCACCATACTTCTTCGTCGTCGTCGAACGCTCAGACAGCTATTCCGAGGCCCTGGCAAATGCTGTGGTATGACGAATGCCCTCCAGGTATCCAAAGCGCTTGTCTCTCATCGGCAGGTCAGTAGACCAGACATTGGCCCTCAGGTTTTGGTGTGTTGGCCAGGTCTGGAGGAAGCATTCCACTGTCATAGGAGCAGGGCCACACCGCAGAATCACCAATGTAGAGCTTGGTGAACATGTCTCAGTCTGCAGTCACTTGGTCTTCTCTGGGCAGGAAGTAGTAGTCATCCTTACTGTTGAAACTAGAGCGCTGCTGAAGCCACCTCCATTATTGTCTTTGTTTCACACGTCACCTCCTGCTTCTCTTTAGGCATCTGACTTCCTACCTTCGCCTGTAGGTCAGCTTCCTCCTTGCAATGGACGCTGCAGTATGAAGGAACCCACTGGATGACTGCTCAGTGTACTGCTGCAGGGCAACAAGAGTGGAAGCAAGGGAAATGAGAAGATGACAACTCTGGGGTGAATTGCCTCCCTGTTGGTGTAGTGTGTATTGGCTACTGTTAACAATGCATCTGCTTCAGACCTGAAATTTGTTGAGAACTTTCCAGTTGGTACTGACTAGCGGATCTCTGTGCCATCTTTCAATGTAATGACGACTCCACCCCCTCCATTTCCAGTAGCTTTCTTTTGCTGATCCATCTGTGAATGCATGTAGCAAATACGGAGGAATAGGATTCACCATTTTGGTGGAGGGAGTGGTTTAAAAGGATAGAACAAGACTTTGAGATAAAAGAAAAGTCTTTGCACAAAGCTGCAGCGTTTGCACCTGCACTTTGTGGGCTCTGGCATTCTCTTGTGTATTCGGTGGTTCTTCAGCCTCTTGAATTTAGTAGCTTGTATCAGAACTTTGGTGTCTCACCTGCTTTCAAGGCTCTCAAGACCAGTCAGAACGTCCGTGGCCTGAATGGGAGTAGACTTGAGGGCACCAGTGATGATTTGTGATGCCTGGTTCTGAGGTTGGGCAACTTTATCAAAGTTGGATTTTGATGCAGTCTCCATGCAGCTATTCCATACTCAAGGACAAGTCTTTCACGTACCAGGTACAGTTTCTTCTAAATGTGATCTGCCACCCCCCCCCCCCCCCCTCCCTTAGGATGTTCCAGACAACTTCTTCATCAGGTCTGTTGGCAGTCTTGCTCTTGCTGTACATTTTTTAAAATTTTATAAATCTGGCTCCTCCCGGTCATCCTGGGATGAAAGGTAACCCCAAGGTAGGTTGGTGTTTTGTCCTGGGGTAAGGTGTGTCCGTTCACCTGGAGATGTGCATGCTGTTCCTTTGTGGCCAGACTGAAGATGATGGTCACCAGCCACTTCTTTGTCCATTTCTCAATCTTCCTCAGGGCTTTCTGCATTCTCACTGCAGCTGTAGTCACACACTGCTCAGAGCACCAGAGGACAGCTCGTACAATACAATACAAAAGTGTTGGGTAGTATACACCGCCTTGTGGAACACCTTTCGTCATGGTCCTCTTCCTGCTCTGGACTCTACTGTTCTGCACCCGGGCCTTTCTGTTGGTAAGGCACTGGCTGATCCAGTGGTACATGTGGCCTGTGATCCCATGCTGATGCTTGTTGAGTTTCTGGCCATCTTTCCAAACAATGTCACATGCTTTTTCTTGGTCTGTCCACCAGACTGTAATGGTATGCTTCTTGTCTTGGAGTACGTCTTCAATTTCTTGAGCAACAAAAGCAACCTGGTCCTCGGTGGATCTGTGCTGGCTGCCAGAGATGATCACTTCATTCCTTCCCCATGTACCAGGTCAGTCTGTTTTGTTGTGGGTTTTTTTTCAGTCTGTTGTTTATGATCTTGTCCATAAGCTTCCAAACACAGCACATCAGGCTTATTGGCCTGTAGCTGTCTATTTCGAGTTTGTCTTTTCCCTGCTTGTAAACTGGGATTATTGTAGTATCTCTCCATGACTGAGGTACTGATGCTGTAGACCAGCTGGCGTTTTAGATGTTAAGTAGCATTTTTTTTAACATCATACTACTTAGGCCTTATAATTTAGTAAAAACACAAACTTACTGCTGTACGGAAGTGAAACCTGGACATTGACTGCTGAAACAGCAAAGCGAATCCAGTCATTCGAAACAAAATGCCAGAGAAAACTACTGGGCATATCCTGGAGAGAACGAAAGACCAATGAATTTGTCAAGAGTCAAATAACACGGCTGGCAGGTCCACAGGAACCCCTTCTCACCATCGTCAAGAAGAAAAAGCTGACATGGTTCGGCCATGTCACCCGCCACAGCACTCTGCCCAAAACAGTACTGCAGGGAACACTCGAAGGTGGCAGAAGGAGGGGAAGACAGAACAAGTCATGGATGGACAACATCAGAGAATGGACCAGGATGAATGACTCGGCACTACTGCGCAGAGCCGAGGACCGAGATGGATGGAGGAGGCTTACCACGGCATCGTCTTTCATGTCTCCCCCACGACCGCCAAGGTCACGGGTCTGATGATGATGATGACTTAGGCCTATGTCCACCATCCCACCCCTGCATATACAGAAAAAGAAGACAAATAAATGTCTGTTATACTACTATTTTCATTACTATCTGTGTATTACTGCTAAATGAAGGGGCAGCTGGCTTGAATGCTAAATGTGTCGAATTCATAGTCTGAAGGTACCTCAGGGCACACGCAAACACACCCAGCATGCATATCCAGTAGGTTTAAGTGTAAGCGCCAGATCAGTGACAATGCCCCCCCCCCCCCCCCCCCCAGAAGACATAATAATGATAAGAGCAATGATAACAATAATAAATAAGAAAATCAAAAGTGCTCCCCCCATAAAACCAACAATCTCCCCCAAAAAAAACCAACAACCATTTCAGTTAGGCCTACCACCCACAAGGCCATCAGCGCCTGGGGTTTATCACAGTTCTTGATTAAACCATTGACACTGGGGGCAACAGCAAGGTGAGAGGCTGTATGACTTTACAGCTTAGTCTTTAGTGATCGACTATGACTCTCTGACTAGGAGGCTTGACTTGCACAGTCCTTATGTACTGCAGCCCTGGGGGCTAGTTGGCCTTTGGAGAACATCTCCAACGCTGACTGTCCTTATGCCCACTTGGCCGAGAGAGTGGGGATGTACTGTGGGAAAGGCATCTCCACTATAATCAAATTTCTGCCCAGTTTCCGAAACAGCAGCTGCCTCCTCTGCTGTTTTGGAGGTCATCCTCGAAAGCGAAGGACTAACATACATACCACCCACACGAGAAGATGTAATAATGATAAGAGCAATTATAATAGTAGAATTATAATTTAGTAAAAACACAAACAAACATATCTATCTATCGCGCATGGTGTGTGTGTGTGTGTGTGTTGAAACGATAACAATAAAAACTAATTCTATCAATGTCACCCATTGTCTTAGCCATTGTTTATTTTCGTACATATAGTTTGACTGTAGTTATTTTCTCATATGTTTTCTTTGAACAACGTAGTTCCTCATATTAGACGCGAGTTAAAATTATGGTGATTAAAATATGAATATTCCTAGATTTCGAAACTGTGGAAAGTCAGCTTCAGCCGTTCCTTTGACATCTTCCGTGAAAGGGAAGAGAGATGGATATTCGACAAAAATCAACATATCATGATTCATACGAACGTTTATCCACGATGTGTATGTCACATATGATGAATATTATATGTGAAACCAGTATCAACGAAATAATTTACTGTAATTGCCTGTGATGTTTTCACGGAAGTGATCTTGTCGATCTTGGGCAATCAATGCCTTCTTTCGTTTTCAAACCAGCAGTGGTTAGGTGGTCCAGAACTTCATTAAGAACTAACGAGCGCATGATCGTTGGAGAAAGGTGCTGACTTTTTAACAGAAAATCTTACTTCATTCACAACAATGAAGTCTGGCGACAAGCTTTACCAACTATACAACTCGTTGAGTTCAGATTCAGTCAAAACATTTATTGCTGGAGGTAAGAAGATTGAATAAAACTGAACTAGTTAAGTTATTAAACTATTTAAGGCATGGAGTAAATGACTTGTGTGTCGCTAAACAAAATCTGAGGCATTGCCACTAGCCTAACCCTAACGCATTGACTTGAATTGACTTTATCAACGGAATTGAGGAATCATTGGGAGAGATGCCCAACAGTATAATAATTAATATCATTATTATTTGAGGCAATGTTCCTTGGGCCAGTTGACCGTAGTGGAGCCCATAGAATTGCCAAGGGCATACGCTGTGTGTTTGTGTCATCCAGCCCACTGGCCATAACTGGGTTTTCTTCTGGGAAAAAGCATGGGATTATGTACAAAATATGTACTAGTTGCATGCCTGTCAGATCATAGCATGATAACTTAAAGTACTTACTGTAACTGTACATGTAACTACTACAGTACTAGGCTATTATTTTAGTATTTTGCCCTAGGTAAACATTAAATGTTAAATTTGAAATCATTGTTGGGTAGACTTTTCTGAAATTTTATCTGTAGAAAAGCAGTTTGTAACCCTGAGTCAAGATTAATTAAAATGGACTCATGGAAAGGGTTCATAGAGTCTGATACAATTAAAAAATACTAGAACAGGGTTATTCAACTTATTATCTGAAATTTGAAATTTTTGTAATAGCTTATCTGTGGCTTCTCAGAAAGTCACTTGTATACGTGTGAATCATTGAATGAGTCATAATTTTACAAGGGCTGATTTAGTGATTAAAAATCCCTGTAATTTCAGAAACTATGAATTCTTCTTCTCCTTCTTCATCAAACAGTGAAATACTCAGACAGCAAGTTGAGCAACTATTGTTGTTTGTCACATGCACAAACTTGTGTTGCGCTGCTGTTAAGTGCCTGACAAGTCAGGCCCAGCACATACATGTATCATTTGTATGATCCAACTTTGGCTTGGGAGAGAATTATCTTTTCAAGAACTATTTCTGGAAGAAAAGGCAACCTTATAATCATATCATTATCAATTTGAAGAAACACTCTGTGTGTGTATTATCATTACTAACTATTGTATTTATTTGTGTGTGTGTTTGTGAGTGTGTGTGTGTTGCGTATGTACACACATACACAAGCTCATAAAAATAAACTTATGTATAAAATTATTTTTGGCTTATAATGATCTTGGAATATATTATATAATAGAATAAGTTTATGTCTTTTCTAGTCAGTGGTCCTTACATTGTATTTGTACATTTGGTGTGTGTGTGTGTGCGCGCGCATGTGTGTGTGTTATTTATTTTATGTTATTTTCTTCTTTTACTCTTTTATTTCAAGGATAATGGAATAAGCACTCATGTGATTTTCTTCATACAGTCCCCGTATATTTGCAGTTTTGTAAATTTTGTGATCTATTCCCACTGCACACAATTGGCCTACTCTTCCAAATAGCGGAACAGGTTTTAACATGTGCATGAGATGTTCTGCATGCATTTGCACACAAGACCTTGGTTTATAGTCTCATCTGAAGGACTTTTGGGGAGAGTGGAGTCGGCTTTGATGTTAACTCAAGAGGAAAAATCCTCTTTAACAAGATTCAAACCTGGGTCAGCAGATCATGAATGCATTACTCTGTATGTGTGTGTGTGATTTTTTTTTTAATTTGAAGTTCTCTTGGAATGGTTAAACCAATATGAAATGTACTTATGTAGAGCTTTCTTTGTGCCTTTTTCTTGAGATTATGATTTGTATCAATGTGCCTATCACTGTCAGTATTGTAATTGGTCTTCATGGGATGATTAAATTGTTTTTGGCTTGACTTCAAGACAGAACATAGACAAGGAGATAGGAGGAAGAAACAGAATTTTCAGAAGGTGGGAATGCAATTTATACTGACAGGCCCCCGTCATCCCCTTAGCCTTAGGGGAGAAACCATGAAAGAATGCAGCCTTGGCAGCCTTCATTCTTGGAAGACTATGGAGTTGCACTCTAGGTGTTAAATTCTGGAACAGTGTCGGTAGTGGCTCACCAGTCCGACATGGGGGTGGCAGTCCCTATAGCAGAGGGCACAGAGAAAGTCTGATGCTGGTCTATCAGGCTGGGGTGCATCCTTTCTAAGTTTCTTCTCACTCTTTGCCTTATGCTGCTGAGCAAATGTCTCTTCGAACTTGGAGAGACTTTTGGTTTTCTGCACAGTCTGTCTCCAGGCTGACTGTTCCAGGCCCTCTGTGAATTTAATGAATGAATCTGTATCACAAGTTTGTAAAGTACATGAAAACTTATACTTCGGATGAGACTATAAACCGAGGCCCCATGTTCGAATGCATGCAGAACATCTTGCACACATGTTAAATCCTGTTCTGCTTTTCGGAAGAGTAGGCCATTGTGTGCCGGTGGAAACAGATGACAAAATTTACAAAACTGCTTACACACAGGGACTGGATGTAAAAAAGCACATGAATGCTTATTCCATTATCCTCAATATAAAAGAATAAATAAATAAATAAAAAATACACCCAAAGGTATGTTTGCAGTGCTGGGGGAATAGAAATTTGGAACGATACTTGAAAAAGTGGTAGGATGGGGAGAGGGTAGGGAAAAGACATGGCCAGAGAGGTATGCTGGAAGGTTTTCTTGCAGCATAGAATGCTATTGGCAGTACTTAGCTACTTACTAAGTTACTTTTATCTGATTAAGTGATTTGTTCATGTAAGAAAAGCCAAAGTTGCCTCTTCCCTAAATGTGAAATGCTGCTAGCTCTACCTAAGCTATGGGTAAACACTATCCCACAAAAAAATATGCAATTTAAGTCTCACCATTGAGGAAGACCAGCATGAAGACAATTTAGCAGGTCAGATCAGATGAATTTTACTTAGTGTTTACAAGTACATGGAAGAAAGTTAGAAACTAGACTTTACAACTACAGAGATTACTGTTTAAGAAAGAGATCTATCACTGTCAGAATCCAGGATGATGCCAAGAGATTTTACAGGTGAAGAGAATTGAATTCAGGCATCTCCAGTAACTCAATGGAGTTATGTTGTAGCTAGAATGGCAGTTTAGAGCTAGAGGCTAGAGCTACAGCAGTCTTGATGTCACGAAATGGTGCGCTTTAGCTGTAGCTGTGGCACATTTCATTAAGGGTGGGGGGAAAAACAATCACATATATATAAAACCTCATGTTGGTGAACCCGAGCTCTAGCAAAGGAATGAAAAAATCAGCAATTAGTGGGTTACGAAAACACAAATATATCCTGCACCTATCTGGAGAGGGACGGGCTCCACCAGGTTCAACTTGTCCAAGAGAAATGTCAGAAGAATTCAGTGCAGTGCCCCAACAATCCTCAGGGAGTCAAGGGAGAAAAAAAGAGAATCTATCTATATATCAATGGCAGACCCAAAATTTGGTTCATTTTATCAGCATGGCATTGCTTGCTTACGATATCTGTCGTTTTTTTGTGTGGTGAAGCTTGATATATTGTGAAACAGTACAAGTTTGAACTATCATTTAGTTTATTATTTGATCCATGTGATAAATTGATATAACTTATAAGTTTATTTAAATTATGAGAAGTACTGATTCGGAGTTTGCATGTTGACAGGAGTAGCAGGATGCTGTGCCAAGTCCACTGTGGCTCCCTTAGACCGGGTGAAGATCCTCATGCAAGCCCACAACACACACTACAAAGATCTTGGTTAGCATCTTTCCAGATTATCTATCTATCTATCTATCTATCTATCTATCTATCTATCTATCTATCTATCTATCTATCTATCTATCTATCTATCTATCTATCTATCTATATTTGTGTGTGTGTGGGAGAGATCAAATCAAATCAAATTCTTATATCTCAATTGCATGCATGTGTATAAATGTGTATGCGCAGGGATGATTTTTTGGGGACTTGTAGTCATATTGTTTTACTATTGAATTATGGTTATTGTAGCTTTACAACAAATTATGTTCAAGAAGTTTATGTTTTATCATCATAGCATTTTGAAGGTAGGGGTAAAACTAAAAGAAAGTGTGCTGATCTGGTATGTAAGAAACATTTCAGATGCTAAGATAGGAGGTGGGATAGCCTAGTGGTCATCAGGGTCATCTGACAGCCTGGGTTCAAGCCACCCATTCAAGAAAACTTCCCATGGAGTGAAAATTTGTACTGACTCTACTCCCCCGAAAGTCCTTCAGGTGTGGCTAAAAACTGATATATCCTCTGAGCAAACGCATGCAGAACATCATGTGCACATGTTAAAACCTGTTCTGACTTTTGGAAGACTAGGCCATTGTATGTCAAAAAGAACACATAACATTAAGAAATGCATTACACACTGATGTCATGTTTTGACAAGATCTTTGAAGTCAGAATGCAGCTACCTTCATAGTACGCAGAATCAGTCGCATGCATATTTTTTATGCAGAATCTCACCATTGTTGAATCTTGAAGCTCTAGCCAAGGAATGAAGAAAAAACAAAAGACGCTAAGACTGAGCTAATATTTTATCTTGTAATAGGGTGGTCCTAATTGCCTCCCTTGCAGGAGGATTACAAATGGAGCGCTGTGTTTCTAAATAGGGTGACACCAGTGAATTGTGTGGGGCTCTGTTTCCTTGGGTGGTAGTTCTGACTTCTCTCAGCATGCAGTTCTCTTTTATCATAAATTTTATGGTGAAATGTAGAATGTGTGATTATTGTATGCAGCCTCTTTCTAAAGGCCACATTCCCTGCTGTTCTGATTGTACTCTGTAGCTCAGAGGTTGTTGCAGAGATAGGAGCTTCTCCCTCTTCACTCTGTTACAATCATACAATAAAAAAAAAAAATGCATGCTTTTGTTGTGGAGAGCATCACATATTGTCAAAAAGGGACAACAACGTGTGTATTTTCTGAGGAAACTGAACTCATTTTTTGTAGACAAAAGGATTCTTTCCTTGTTTTACAAGTCTTACATAGAGAGTGTTCTAAGTTTTGCTTTCATTTGTTGGTACAATAACCTTAGTGTTAAAAACAAGAATGGCCTGTGGAGAATTGTAAGAATCTGCTAAAAAATAATTGGAAAAGAACAAAGAGATCTCATGTCGTTCTGCAATCAGCAGCTTGTACGCAAACCACAGCCAATTTGGCTGATCCTTCCCATGCTTTGTTTCCAGAATTTCAGTTGTTGCCTTCAAAACGCTGTTTTCAGTGTCCCATCAGCAAAACTAACAGAAAAAGAAATTCTTTTGTGCCAGTAAGCATTCGAATTCTTAATTCACAATCATGTTGACTACCTAGTTTTTACATTTCTCTGAATTACTTGCCTGATTGTCATTGTTATGAGTGTAGTCAATACATAATTATGTGTGGGTGGGTGGGTGTGTGACATAAGTCTGTCTTCTAGTCATATGGTCTTAAAACATTGAATTCATATATTGGTGTATGGTGTGGGTGTGTTCGCACACGCACGTATGTGCGTGCTGCGTATATGCGTGCTTAAAAAATGTTTTTATGTCTTCTAGTCAATGGGTTTAACATTGTGTTCACAGTTGATGTGTGTGCATGTGTGTGCGTGTGCGTGTGTGTGTGTGTGTGTGCACATGCGTGTGTGTGTGTTTGTGTGTGTGTGTGTTCGTGACATTTTATTTGAAGTCATTTTGGAATGTTTTAACCAATATGAAATATAGCTTTTTGTGTCTTTGATATTTTTGATGCATATCAATCTGCCTGTCAGTATTGTAATTGCCCTTCATGGGATGATTAAAGTGTTTTCACTTTGACTTTGAATACAGTACTGTTGTTGTGCTTGTTTGTTTGTTTTATTATTTATGTGTTCATATTCATAGTTTTTGCACAAGAATTTGGATCAGACTTGGAAAAAATATACATTTGGTACATGCACAAACACACACTCACACACACAGTGAGACTGTAAAATCTTGACAGTTGTTGTATTGTATGGAGAAAATGTTGCAGGTGTTATGGGCACCCTGAGGGAAATTTTGTCCAAGGAAGGGACACAGGGACTCTTCAAGGGCAACGGAGTACAAATGATCAGAATCTTCCCCTACGCAGCCATTCAGTTCACTGCTTTTGAACATTATAAACAGGCAGGTAGACTGGTGTGTCTGAAGTTAAGAACTTTGAACTAAGCAAGCTACAGTATTGGTAGGATTCATTATGGCCCCCCTCCCCCCCCACCCCCACCCCCACTGTCAGTTAGAACTCTGTCTTTGATTTATGTTTTGCTTGGTTTATTTTCATGAAGCATGGCCGTGCCTCATGAGTTCATTTGCAAGAAAACTGCCGGCCCCCAGTAGTACTCCTTTATTGCAAAGTTTAAGCAACATTTATTTACCTATTAATTAACACTTCTTCTTTATTGAATGTTCAGACAGCAGCTATTGATGTCTGTCATATGAGCAAAAATGCGTTGCACTGCCATTAAGAATTAAGAACCTGACAAGTCAGGTGGAGTGCATTCGATTTTGACATGGGAGATAACTGTTATATTCTAAGTCTTTCTGGAAAAGAAGGCAGGAGAATGGACCAAGAAGGCAGAAAATAGACGAGTAGGAGGTGACAGGAAGAAAAGTAACAAAGCAGAAGCAAAGCGAGGCATAGAAAAGAGGAAATTTCCAGCACAGAATTTCCAGAAGAGGGGGGATGCTATTTATAGGAATTGACACTCATTAAAACTGTGCAAAACTTAAAAATTGTATATAATTGGAGCATAACTATAATATAAATAAGATTTTACAATACTGTACATTCTGTCAAAGTATCTCTTTCACATGATAAAAATGGATCTTTTAGACTTATAAGCCATTCATTTTCAAGATCAAAATAAGCATGTACTGTATTCTTATGGAAGCACCAGTGCTCTTTTCATCACAGGAATGAGTGATCCATCAGCAAAATGTCTTTTCAATAGAGGGTACCCTCAAGTACTCTCTCAGTACACAGTCACAGCAAGGTTTATTTCTGTCTGCTGTTTATTTTCTTTAGAATTGCCGATGTGGTTGATCTATCTCATAAAACACTGTTCTCGAAAAATTGAGTTTTCATGAAATTTAGATAAATTTGTCTTTACTCTTCCCACAAGAGTGATTGCATTGATATATGTATATATATATATATATATATACACACACATTGCATTGTGTTTGTATCGTAATTTGTAGTACTTTGATACTTTTTGCCACCCTGAAAACAGTCACATAAACAGTTTGTTTCTTACGTTTGCATCCACCACCATGTTGCTATTCCCAGCTTGTAGGAAAAGGGCCAGTCATTGGTGATTGTTATAAAGGTTAATAAATCATGTGTGAAATACCTGCCACAGAAGTTTATTTTTAGTTTTTTAGTTTTGAGCAGTCAAACAAAGTAGTCATTCAACATTGCTGCAGTGTTTACGTATGATCTGTGTCTTGTTTTCACATGTATGTATGAATAATAATAATAATCATAATGTGTGTGCAGTGGCTGAAGCCTATGTTCCCAAATTCCAACCATGTGGATAGGCTGCTGGCAGGATCATTAGCTGGTGAGTGTCTCTTTGTGTCTGACTGTCTTACATGTTTGGCCAAACTTTGCATTTGTTTTTATGCACACATGGGATGTATTATCAGAATGTGGATGTGTATACAGTTTCTTCTTGTGACACACATACTGGTAATAATTTTCAACTGAGTGATTTTCAATCTAGTGTTTACTTGCAAAGTACAGTAGTGTTTGTTTGTGGGCTGTCTTAGTATGTAATCTAAGTCCAGTTAGGTTAGTCTTTAAAAGCAAAAGCATCAACTATTCAGTAATAAACAAGTAGCAGTAGTGTGCTGTGAGTTAGTCAGTGAGGCTTGTTTTTGCTGATCAGTGTGCAGACAAATTATCCACACACAAAAGTCAGACCAACAATGTATCCACACATGAATCACCTGTTCACCTATTCTCCTGTCTCCATCATTGCTGTTGATGGTAGGAGCTCTATGCAATGCCACCAGGGTTCTCCATCTTTCTTTGTATCTGCTGAGTTCCACAATCTCCTGTAGCTCTCCCAAACTACTGACCTCAATGATGTTGGTGATGTAGGAAGTAGGTGGTCTGCCTCTTTTCCTTCTGCCCTCAACCTTGCCTTGGAGAGCTGTTGTCATCAGATTTGTTTTTTGTTTGTGTGCTTTTGTTTGCATGGCCAACATACCTTGGTTTATTTATTTATTTATTTATTTTATTTATACCACTTTAAGTCACGAGATTTCTCTGCGTGAAATTCGGGCTGCTCTCCCCGGGGAGAGCACGTCGCCACAAGAGCAGCGCCACCCTTTTTTTTTTTTTTTTTTTTTTCTTTTTTTCTTTTTGGCTGCAACTGTATTTCTTTCCCTATCAGAGTGGCTTTTTTCTAAGAATTTTGCCAGGGACAACTCTCTTGTTGCCGTGGGTTCTTTTTCGTGCGCTGCATAATTTTCTGTAACACACGGACCTCGGTTTATCGTCTCATCCGAAAGACTAGCGCCCAGACCACCACTCATGGTCTAATGGATGGGGGAAAAGTTTCGGGCCCAGACGGGATACGAACCCGGACTTTTCGCTTTCTAGACAGGCGCGTTACCTCTAGACCACCGATCCACTAGCATGAAATGGTTTTGTCTTTGCACTGAGAGTTCATCAAGAATGCTTTTATTTGTTCTTCTGTCTGACCGTTAGACTCTTAGAAGTTGCCTGTATAACCACATTTCAGCTGGGTTATTTTCTCTTTTTTAATTTTCGTAGTGTCCAGGCTTCTGACCCATTCAACAATATAGGCCAGACTAGTGTTTTGACAATTTTGATTTTGAGATCTTTAGTTATGCCTCTTTCTTTCCAAATGTTGTTTAACTGAAGCTTTTTGCTTGGCTATGCCAATTTTAACATTGACTTCTTATAAACAGGAGCCATTAACCTCTTAACTGCCCAGTGCAAGTGCACCCTATATGCCGGGGAATAAAATTCTTATGTACCACTGCTATGTTCATATCCCTCTTACTCAGAAACTACTACATGAATATTCCTGATAGTCTACCCAATGACAGTATATATATCGTAGACTACTTCGAGGCAAGCTCAAATTAGTTAGCATGATATTTCACTGCGAAAATATATTTAAAATGTAAAACATCGACCATAAATACGATTTCTTCATCACCACTGTCATTCGAGTACCCCCCATCTCAATGATGTCAAACATATGTCTAGGCCAAATCTCATTCATTGTTTTTTAAATACATGATCTCCTGAATCATACGCGATCGTTTTCATCAATGTTAGGTAAATCTAGAGTTTTATTTGCCACTTTTACAGCTGTGTAAAGTTATTTATGCCTTCAACAAGAAGTGTCAGCAATTTTGAACAAGAACTTCCCAAGCAGTCATGCATAAAAACACAAAATACGAGCGAAAAAACGATCGTTTTTGCCACGGTTTTTGCAGCTCAATGTTGCCAAGCAACAGGAGAGTGACCTCCATTAATTTTGGAGTTGTTTCCCTTTAACTGTAGTCAAGGAAGCAGGCTTGTTTACTTCGGTTCGACACCCCGGAAATTTTCCGGGTTGTTGGCGTATAGGGTGCACGTTTAGCCCTGGAGAATTTCCGGGGTAAGGCAGTCTAGTGGTTAAACTCTTTTACAGAGCCTAAATATTTTAAAATTTTAATTTATTCCACATCTGTTCCATTGATCTTGATATACTGAAGGATGTCTGTACCATTAATGTGCATCACTTTGGTCTTTTGGCATTCAACATAAGGCCAGCAGTGCTGCCCTCTGCATTGACTCTGTAGAGAATTCTTCTCATGCTTGTGATATCAATGGCCATGAGAATGCTGCATCATCATCTGATATTTGTGATGTTTCTGCCTCCTATTTTAATGCCCATGTCATCTGTGTCTGCATTTCTCATGATCATTTCTGTATCTGAAAAGATGCAGGGTTAAAAAGCAACCCTGATGGATATCTTTGTCTTTTGTTGTTGTTGGGTTTTTAAAAATCCCTTTAAAGTAGAATTTGCCAATACTGCCTCTTTCAGGGTGTGTGCCATTTTCATCATGAAAAATCATCGACTCATGGTGACATTTAAAAAAGTCTAATATCGTACGCACAAAGTGAATGACAGTTTAAAATAACAGCACTTGTAGTTTCCTTTGGATTGAACATTATAAGTGTACAGATTTTTTTATGTCGCATGACTATTAACAACACAGCCTTTTGAGGTGTTGTAAATGTATCATGAGCTATGACTCAACGTTGTAAGTCCTTTAACCTTGCCCCACATTGAATCCTGTGTTTCATATTTAGATACATGTCTTTTAAACATCATAGTAGTTTCTTTACACATACAGGTGTTGAGCTCCAGTGTGCATGTACATTTACAATGAAACTTAGGATTTCATTGTAACACCCCCCTCCCCCCGGTCTCTCTGTTTTTTTGGTTTGTTTTGCAAATCCCACTGTGTCTCCCATGTAAAAAGGTGAGAAGAGTTCAGTATGACTGAAACCTGATTAAATTAAGCATTACTGTGTGTTTCAGGATTGACAGCAATCCTCATCACATACCCGCTGGATGTGCTGCGCTCTCGCATTGCCTTTCAGGTAAAAACTGGAGCCTTTGAAGTGGGCTTGAGGGGCATGGTTCGCCTGATGCTGCACACAGAGGGAGGGATGCGATCATTTTACCGAGGGATTGTACCGTCAGTTATTGGCATGGCACCTTACGCAGGTATGGATGGATTAACAAGCATTGCCTCTCTGTGTGCAGATCTTTTGCTGTATCAGCAAAAGAATGGTGGTGAAAGATCCATATAAAGAGGATGAGAGTTTATTGAGGACATCAAAGTAGTTTTAACCCTAAGTTTAGTCCTTTTACAGGAGATTTCAGTTTTGACTATGAAGATTACAGTTTCGTTTCATGTGTTGCATCATCAGTCTTCCATTCTTTAAAAATATTAGTGAGCATTTGAGCCATGACATCTCTTCAGTGCTGTTGCTGTCTTTCATCCATGCTTTACTGTTATCGTCTTCTTTCCTGACCACAATGATGAAAATCAGTCTGACATACACATGTTCATACAGGTAGGAAGGCAGACCAGCCGGCTAGCCAGCTGACTTACCATGCATGCACAGACATAACAGTATACACAGTCACAGACACACGCATACACGCACACATGCAGTCAGGAACATTATTCAACATTGCTGAATATGGTTAATGTTTGGGAAAAAACAATGTCCCCATTTCTATCCCTTGAACAAGCTATTTACCACCCTTCCCAAGCTAATGTGAAAACTAAGCAGTGTTTTTGTATGTTACTATTTTTTAACCACCTGTGAAGATAAGACAGATCACGATTACAAAAATAACCCATGGCAGAAGAGAGATGGATAAAATGTTTGACTTCTTTCCTGAAGTTATTGTTTCGAGTCTCAGAACCACCTGGTAAATGAAATAAAAATTGTGGATAATTTGTGATCTTCCAGGTGGTGTTATTTTTAGATCTACAAGTACTAAACTGCCAGTGTGCGTGTGTGTGTGTGTGTGTGTGTTGCATCTATATCATGTGTGTGTGGGAGGGTGGGTGTGTTTGTTGGGTTGTAAAGCGTGCCCCTGAGGCTTTAGCAGAACACAAGATCATAAGTAGAGGAGTCCTGTGCAGAGTGGATATATTGGCAGACATAGTGTGGCGTTAGGGAAGGATTTTCATGCAGTAAACACTGTCTTAGGAACATGAAAACTGATAATGAAACTTCCCTAGTGTTTTACAAAGAATTAGTCTAACAATTCACAGGTTTTACTCTGCTTGATTCTGTAAAGTGTTGGAAATGACCAGGTTGTTGTTAGTTGTTTAGATTACGTTTGTTTTGATGGGTGTTGCCTCTGACACACATGAAGAGGGCGTGGTGAACTGTCAACATGGTGTGTGGTTCAGCATATCAGTGATAAATTTGTATCCCTTCACGTAAAGCCTGCATGTGGTTTATGCAGTGACAGCACATTAGTGACACCCCCCACCACTACATGTTTGGAAGCACCATGGACAGTTTTAATACCAATATGAATATTCCATTATCTTAAATAAACACAGAAACTCATTTGTTTGCCCAGTGTCAGAGTAGCAGACATTATTTAGCAGAGACCTTTTTCTCATTGTTTAAACAGATAGAATGTTATTTACTGGCATCAGAAGCCTGTGCTAAACCAAAGCTTACTCAAACTGCAATCATTCTACACTGCTGGTGTTCAAGTGCAAGAAGTGTATGAACATTTCGTATTTGAAATTGAAGAGGCTGATGACAAACATGATCCTGAGAAGGTGATGCAGACATTGGCTGAATGCTGTGCACCCAGATCAGATGAGGTCAGGGAAACTAAGTTTTGATGATGTGAAAAAATGCTACCAGACAAAATTGTTTTCTGCACAACAGGCAAGATGCAGGAACTGCTTCTGCAGGAAAAGACTTTAGATCTGCATCATGCTATTGAAATCTGTAGAGCTCATTGAATGACATCAAAACAGAAACAAAATGTCAGGGATGCTTGTGGTAAAAAAGTAAAGGTAAAGGTGTGTACCCATAACTTATGCAGTCGTTGGGGAGTGAGGTGTCAGAGACCTCAGCCTCTCTCGGGGCCAGCATATCTATGGTGGCACCCATCTACTCTCCCTTACTGCTTTACCTTTCCTGTCCCTAAAGAAGGTAGGTGTCCATTTACAGCCAGGTGAAATGGGGGACTGTACTGACACAAAGGCGTGAATGGTCATCCATTCATTTTGGCTACCACTCTCAACGCTGCTTAACCTTATATTAGCTTGGGAGAGCAAGCACTCTGACCACTGAGCCATCCCATCCCTAGGATACAAGTGGGCAATGTTGCAAAAAGTTCTGTAGGCTAAAACAGAGCAAACTGTCACTAGGTTCCACAGGTGAGTGTACACCTCTATCAAAGCATTTTATCCAAGACTGGAACTTTTGTGGTAGAAACATGAAGCCTTCAGAACAAACTGTCCTGCATGCGGAAACAGTTTGGAAGCTGCAATGGCAAAAATCACTTCCAAGTCAAATGTCACACTTCTGTATATGGGCATGCTGTTCATATGACCATGTACAGAACTGTGACATTTGCTGATGTTCCTGGTACCGCTTCACACCACCAGTGTGTGCATCACCCTCCTCCTTCTCCATCTCCAACATCCCCAGCGCATCTGACAAAGACCAGCCTGAATGGAGGACTATGGAGCCAACTTCTGATGTGTTCGAAGAGCTTTTGTAAGCAAATATCAACATTGCTTAATTGTTGATTTTATTTATCTATTCCAATGCAAGTAACAGTTTTGACTCTGTGTGTGTGTGTGTGCGTGTGTGTGTGTGTGTGTGTGTGTGGTCAGGTATCTCCTTTTACTCTTTCACGATGATGAAGGTCTGGTGCCTGGAGAACTACCCTGACTTGCTGTGCAAGCCTTGTCCGCAGAACACGGGAGGCTTGGTGCTCAGCGTGCCTGCCAAGCTGGCCTGTGGGGGGCTGGCTGGTGCCATGGCGCAGACTTTCTCGTGAGTTCAGCCTTGTACCTGGATTGGCCGATTTTGCTTTGTTTTGATCTTGTGAGACTTTGCTTAGTAAGTTTTGGCGATCTAATTAACCCTCCACCTCCCTTGTCAAATGGGTTTTTCCCCCTTTTTCTTCTTCTCCTTCTCTTTCTTTTTTTCCTTGTTCTTCTTCGTATTCTTCTTCTTTTTATTCTTCTTCACATCCTTCTTCTTCTCCTCCTCCTTCCTCTCCTTCTTTTTCTTCTTCTTCTTCTTCTTCTCTTCTTCCTCTTCTCTTTCTTCATCTTCCTCCTTCTTCTTCTTTACAAAAGTAATTTCTTTATATGTGGAAAAGTATAGTGTCTGTCTGCCCATTTCTTGGTTGACAGGCCATTTCTGTAGCAAATGAAAATCTGTTGCTTTGCATCCTTTTAACATTACTTTTTTCTTCTAAGTAAGGAGGGAATGTTTGAAAATACAAATAGAATAAAAAGACGTGATGGGAAGACTGCGTTGTAGAAGGAACAAGCTGATCTGTCTGTTAAAAATACTGAATATTAGTTTTCGCATGTGTGAGTGTGTGCATGCACATGTGTGCGTGTGTGTTTTGGTATTTGTTTTTGTTGTTGTT
This sequence comes from Rapana venosa, assembly GCA_028751875.1. NCBI lineage: Eukaryota > Metazoa > Mollusca > Gastropoda > Neogastropoda > Muricidae > Rapana > Rapana venosa. The sequence goes on along the minus strand of CM054134.1, from coordinate 286,763 downwards.
TGTTTGGGGGTTTTTAGTATTAGTTTTGTTATTGTTACTGTAGCAAATGTTCTGCTGTTATTTAGAATAATACCTATTTCATATCAATATCTTATCATTTGAAGTATCATCAGCACAAAACAGTCACCATTGGTTCTTGCAGATTCATATTGTTTATGAGTATATTCCAACATTCAAAGTAGAAAATGACTGACTTGCATTCCATAGATGTGAGATGAAATCTGTATCATTTTACTGTGTGTTAGGTACCCATTGGATGTTGTGAGGCGACAGTTACAACTTGGAAGGATGCACAGCGAAATGAAAAAATTTGAAGGGTAAGAAAAATGTTTTTGATTGACCAAAAGAGAAATATAAGTTGATATTAAACAAAATCATATACATTCTCTTTGTGGTTTCATTTTTATTTAAAAAAATTCCTGTATGTTGTGGTCTATTTAGGCCCAAAGGTTTGACTTTTTCACACTGGCGTACCTGTAATGAGTTCCTGGCAGTGTGAACACTGGTTTAGTGGGGACTGTAGTCAGAGGGATGTTGTGACAGTCCTGCTGGAGTTAGCATCTGACTGACTGTCCAGTAAGGGGTTTAGTAGGCAGAATTCTGTACAGAGCTGAAAAGGCTTTGCTGAACACCAGGGAAGTGATCAAGCATGGTCACAGCTGTCAGTTTCCCCAATGTTCAGCTACTCTTGGCTGCTATCCATTCCATCCCAGCCCAGCCCAGCTGGGGCCAGCTGGTGCTAGTTATAGCAGGAACTGACCAGACTTGGACCAGGTAGAAAGAATGGACATGCTAAATTTAGCACACTTGACTGAGTGATGTTGCATTTGCATGCTGTGTAGTTGCATCCTTGTTTGGTTGGTGGGAGTGGGTTGGGCTTTAAGCCAGAACAGACATGATTATTGCTACTTAAGATATTTCAGGGGTGATTTTGAGTAGTCTGTAGAATACAGCTATTCACTACAGAAACTCCAGAGTACTTGATGATCAAGGCTTGTCCCATAACTGAGTCTGATTGTAGGTAAAACAGCAATGTCTTCTAACTCCCCTATTTTAACAGTAAAAGATGATATTTAATATACAACTTTGTGTATGATTTTAAGTAAAAAACTAAAGCATTGAATGTGTAGCACCAGTGACACACAATATTAGCAGCGCAGTTTTGGTGCAGTGCCACTTTCTTTCTCCTCAACAGGCGCAGCTGGTATGAGATCATTGTGCTGAACTACAATAATCACGGTGTGACCAAAGGACTGTTTCGGGGCATGAGCATCAACTACCTCCGTGTCATGCCCATGGTGGGTGTCTCTTTCGCCATCTACGAAACGATGAAGCAGTTTCTGGGCTTAGACACTGGCTTCGACAGATGATGATGGTGGAGTGTAGGTGCTACCTCATCTGTGACATAAGCGCTTTGAATTGTTTTTGTAAGATACAGCGCTATATAAATTCCATGTATTATTATAATCTCTGAGTGAACTTGGCACGTGGCAGCTGATGGAGTGGCTGTAAGCTTCCATGTTGTCCTGTGTGGGGCAAACTGAAAAGGGCTGAGACTGGTTGGAAGGTTGACCAGAGTAGTAGTAGTGCATTGTGGGAATGCTGGATACCAAAGACTGGATGGTTCAGGGATGCTATTATAATGAAGATGGAGACATTGGAGGAAGAGCGTTGTAAAGAGTTTACAATTATGGGAGATTTTCCTGCATGAAAATAGGGTTGCAGGCCCTCTTCACTGATCAAATGTTTTGCCACACTTTGTCACCTTGCATTTATTCATTTATTTATTATATGTACTGTTTGCATGTCTTTCTGTTTCTCTATCAAAAGTAATTCTAATCAACAGGATTTTGTTAGCGACAGCAGTTTTGCTGTCCTGGTTGTTTTAGTCACCTGTACCACAGCTGTCAGTTTCCCCCACTTTCAGCTACTCTCAGCTGCTGCCCATTCCATCCCATCCCAGCTCAATTGGGGCCAGCCAGTGCTAATTATAGCAGGAACTGACCACACTTGGACTTGGTAAAAGGAAGGGGGCACACTAATTTTAGCACTGGGCTCTGGACCTTTGACAGAGTTATGCTGGATTTACATGCTGCGGTACTGTATATTTGCGCTCAGGGCTTTGGTTTATCATTCATTCAAAAAAACACAGCAGTCAGATTCACCACTCAACTGGAGTTGGAAATGGAAGAAGAAAATCTGTCTTTAGAATAGATTTGAACCTAGAACTTCTTGCTATGTAGTTGTGCTAACCTTTCAGCCTCCAGACCATCTACAGGTAATTCTGTCTCTTCTGTTCACTTTTTGTATACATGTTGCTTCTTTTTGGGTGGTCAATGTAGTCTCTCCACATTGTAGCAGTGATGCTGTGGAAGTGTCCTTTTTGCTGCGATTCTCCTTGTTTTTGCCTTTTTGTCCATCTGTAATCTCTTTCTTGTATTTTGTGTTGCCCTTAATAACCAATTGTATCTGTTGGTTTTTATTTTTACATAAAGAATCATTATACCTTACTCTTTCAGAAATTTTCTCTACACCTGCATGTGAAAATGGTGCTTTTCGTTTATGTATTCATGCATAATTCATTTGTTTATTTGTGCTTTCATTTATGTATTCCTTTAACTTTATTTGCTGGCGCATTTTTGTACTTAAGATGTAGATTGCTGAAGACTTGTGTGTGTGTGCGTGTGTGCGTGTGTGTGTGTGCATGTGTGTGTGTGTAATCTTGTGTTTTTTACCCCCTTATGTTGTGAAATGGTCTGGGCTGTAAGATAAAAAAAGGATAATTTCTTAATATCTGAACAACACTTCCTGTCTCAGTGGAACTCTTTCTTCTGTGGTATTCTTTTATGTGTGTATGTATAGTGGTGGGGCTAACTGTTTCGTTTGCCATGATAATTTGGTTTGACTCCCTTAATCAAGTTGATGTGAAGACTGAGACAGTGTAGAAAGATGGTAAGAATGACAAGCAGACTCCCTAGGAAATTTTTCTTTTTCCTGATAGCAACCACTTTGTTTTCTTTTTCCAAAGACTGTAGAGTGCAGAGGAAGCGTGAATGCACTAGTTCCTTGTACAAGGCTTTGCAATGTTGGTAACTCGACACACATGAAGTTGTTACAGGGTGAACTGTATAGATTGAGGCTGATGACTGTACAGAAAGCTGAGTGTTCCTGGCTTATCTTTGCTACTAATTGGGAAACAGACACAAATGATATTGTTTTGCGGTTTTATTTTATTACAGTTTGTTATGTGTGTATAGTGTGGCAGCACAAACAGTTTTAGAACATTTTTAAATGTTTGGATGTATTTTATGAACAAATGTTCGCATAAGACAGCTCTCTTAAAATAGTGAAGAAAGATGGTATCAGCTGAGCATGAAAGCTATATAAATTCATTAAGATTTATTTATATAGACTGTGTGTGACCAGGAGATTGGTTGTGTGTGTGTGTGTGTGTACCTTCATGTATGCACACACACACACACACACGCATGCATGATAAACATTTATACATATAGGTGTTCCTTGGTAGTATTGAAAAAAAGCCCCAACTTGACCCCAATCTTTGGGTACATACTCTCTGTCTGAATTAAATTGTGTATGCCAGTCACTTGTCAAAGTTGGGAATGTATACTGCAAGCACAGGTTGAATTTGCATGGATTCCCTGGCTTGAATTGTTTTATTGTGAAAAACAGAATTTCCATCTTTAAAAGGAAGGAACATGTACTGTGGTAGTGTATGTTACATATATTCATATGCTCAGTTGTATGTTAAGGGTATTTTATGCACAGCTTGTTATATTCATGCCTTCCCCACCCCCACTCATAACATTTTTGTGTTTCTTTTCATGCAAACATTTTATTGTGTCACTTCCATTTATGTGGTGTGCTCATCTCTTGCCCCATTATCACAGTAGTTAATGTATTGAAATGTTGATTCTCTTATTCATGTTCAATACTTAATTCATAGAAAAATGAGAGTTTAGTAGCATCTGGTAGATTGTGAGACTTGTATGTCTGGAGTGTTACATGTTTTTGAAACACATGCTGAATAAGATGTTTTAAAGCCTGAACTATATGCACACTTGTATGTTTTTGAGATATGTTCACTGATATGTATTGAGTTGTGTCAATTTGGTTTGGTGAGAGCAGGTTTTAGAATCTGATATTGCATATCACTGGATTTGGCGTTAATTTTAGTGTAGTTGCATATAATACTATGAATTATTTTGAATCATGCACTTAAAAAGAATGACTGTATATGTGTGTGTAAGTGTGTGTGTGCGCGTTGCACGTGCATATGCGTGCATGCATGTATGCGTGTGTACGTGCATTCGCTCACACATGTGCATGTACACATATGTGTACACATCTGCATGATTTGTGAGTTTGTTAATAGCAGACAGGTAAACATTCCTAACAGGAGTCTATAGACACATGTATATTAGCACTGTTGTTTAACTGTTTTTAAATGATGATTCTTTCCGACAATGATCAATATGATTGTGCCAGTGTGGCTAATGCAGTGTGCTGTATTATGTTTGACTAACGACCAGCTACTCGGGTTTCATGCAGTGCTTGAACTTAGATTGCAGATCTGTATTGTTTAGGGGAGATATCTGGGCATCAGAATAGACTTTCATGACAAGTGGAAAGGGGTTGGAAGGGTGTGTGAAAGAATTGAAAGCAAGGGAAACTACTCCGAAAGGGGGAGAGAATGAGAAAAAAATGATTGACAGTGTATTATTTGCAGAAGGTTTACACTTAAGCAAAAAAATGACTTTTTTTCCCTTCTGGGGCTTTTGACAAATTAAATGCATACATAGAAAGAGACACATACATGCAGAGATAGGGGTGTATTTTGAGATTTTATTTTGCAATTTCAAATTCATTTTGAGCTCTGATATATATATATGTGTGTGTGTGTGTGTGCATAAAATTTTCCATTAATATATTCCTTATTGCATATTGTTAGAGAAAAAATTGAGGTGTCTCACACAAGAAGAAGCTGTGTGTGAGATTTGGATGTAGATGTTGTGACAAACCTTTTTAACGATTTGTGCACTTTGTATTTTTTCAACAAAATTCATGTTATATGAAATAAGATTGATATGTATTGTGCGACAGCCTAGCTGTAATGCTGTTGTAGTTAAACATTTCAGGAGAAAGTACAGGGAGGGGGGGGGGAAAGGAGTGCAATGACTGTGGAAAGGAGATCTCATAGCGGAAATGTGTATACACCATAATACAATTCTGCATCAACAGAAATCCTGGAAAATAAAGTAAATAGTTTCTTTCTTCAGTAGAAGTGCTGGTTTAATTAAGTAAGAATATGACACTCAGTTAAGTCAAACTGTCAGTTTTACTGGCTACTCATTCCCATTTTGTAACCTTTGGAGACACTTTAAAGTCATAGCGCTAGTTAGTATGTGTATAGATTTTTGTGTGTTTGTTTTCGTGTTTATTTTCATTAAAAAGAAACAGTAAACAGACTAAACTTATACAGATGCTAGTTAATGTAATACACTTGTGTTTTGTTTCGCTACCTCACTTAAAGTGTCTCAGTAAAAAGACTTTGAGATGGGATTGGTAATTAGTGAAAGTGATATGAAACTTTGCTTAGTTAAGACAATTTTTTTTTTTACTTTGATATTTGTTGAGCTTGAGGTAATAAGGATGAAGATGGGTTGGATAGTTAAAGGGTTTTTGGTTCATCCAAAAGCATCACACCTCTAGCAACGGCGCCACAAGACTATCATTTATTACTTTTACAAAATGTTCCACCTGATCATTATAAAATTTGTGACTGGGTTTTTAGAAACTGGATTGGGGGGTGGGGGGGGGGGGGGGTGAGGGAAGGGTGGGGGGTAGCCTAGTAGTTAGAACATTTTGCTTCTGATCTGATGGACTGAATCGAAGCCACCCCTATCCCTGAAGTTGGAATGCGGCAAAAATGATCACACAGAAAAAATCTCGCCATTGACGAACCTCAGAGCTCTAGCTGAGGAATAATTGTCATAAAGAAAAAGCCCTAACCAAGGCACCCATTTTAGGGTTTTTTCCTCTTGACCTAATATCAGTACTGACTCTGCTTTCCCAAAAGTCCTTCAGATGAGACAATCAAGTCAAGTCAAGTCAAGGCAAATTTTAATTTCCAGATGGTACATTGAATAAGCAATGCATTTCCTTTTTTTCATCAAGCCATTTATCTAAGAACAAATTTCTTAATGATAATAATAATAATAATAATAATCATGTATGGAATTTATATAGCGCTGAATCTTGTAAAGCAACAAATCAAAGCGCTCAGATGATATATATATTTTTTATTTTATTTATTTATTTTTATTTACGCAGCGCTCAGATGATATATCTATTTTTTATTTTATTTATTTATTTATTTTTATTTATGCGTGTGTATGCGGTTTTTTAAATTTTGTCATCTGTTCCCACCGGCACACAATGGCCTACTCTTTCGAACAGCAGAACAGGATTTAACGTGTGCGCAAGATGTTCTGCATGCGTTTGCACCCGGGGCCTCGGTTTATAGTCTCATCCGAAGGACTTTGACATTCAGTTCGATTTTTTTGTCAAACTGGGAAGAAAGGGCGAGGCTGGGAATCGAACCCAGGACCTCACGGTTTACTTGTTGGCAGGCAAACATGTCTTAACCATCCTGCCACCTTCCTTCACAATACTGAAATACTACATTATTGCAACCTTTACCTAGGTCCTGTGTGCGATTGCTCACAGAACATCTTGTGCTTATGTCAAAACCTGTTCCACATTTCGGAAGAGTAGGCAATCACATGCTGGTATAAAAAAATGACATAATTCAAGAAACACATGCACACTTGTGTTTAGACATCATCCCTGAAGTCAGAATGTGGCTACCTTAATGATGGGTAAATGGCCGCATACGCAACATTTCACCATTCATGAACTAGGGGAGCTCAAGTCAAGGAATTGGGCGCTGGGGTGGGGCTGCGGAGGTGGGGGAGGGGAGAGAAAATGAACATATGGAGGGGGGGTGGGGGGGTAGAGAGAGTGAACATACGTAATTTGTGACAAGGTCTTTGTGATCCTGATGACTGCTTTTGACTGAGTGATCAGCAGTGTAGTGGGGGGTTATTGTTGTGTTTTATGCGTGGGTTGATTGCTGGAAGAATACTATTCAGGAGGAGCAGTTTGTAGCTCATGAATGCTGTGCATTTGTTATGTTATCCACGTCTTTCATTTGATCCAAGGAAGGGGTGTGTAGTGTACACACGAGTGTGTGTGTGAACAGGTACATGTGTGTGTGTGTGTGTGTGTGTTGGCACTCCATGAAAGATGTTCAAATATTTGTAGGTCGTATATAGTATGATATGGAATATATGCTCATTAAAATAGATGAAACTGATGATATATGTATGAGTTGCATATTTGCATATATTTATTCCCATGTGTGTGTGAGTGTGTGTGTGTGTGCGCATGTGTGCATGCTTGTGGTGACACTGTGTGTGTGTGTGCGCACATCTGTACTTGACATGATGAATATTAACAGTTGATGGTTAGAATGTAAGCAAGAATGAAAAACTGCATTATTTTTTTTTCTCTTTTTCATGCGTAAAACAGATCATTATTCATCCTTGCATAGGAACTGTGTGATTTACATCTGATGTGTGGAAAATTGGATGCCAGGTTTGCCAGTTTTGATATCTATTGGGGTTTTCCTTGGTTCCTGCCTGCTCTGAGACAGTATGAAGGTATGCAGTGTGTACAATGAGAAGAATAGAACCACAGTCGGGAATCATCCAGGTTTTGGATGCAATGTGATTTGCTCAAAGACAGTTCCTGATGAAAAGTGCAGAGCTGTATTTACTAATCTGTCATGATTGATATTTGAGGGTATACTGAGAAAGGAAACCTGGAGTATGATCCTTCTCCTTCAGAAAATCAAACTGGTTTGACATTTTGATGTAGTTATCCTTTTCCTTGTCAGCTGTCATAAAAAAAGATGAAACAGAAGGATTCTAATTCCGAGGCTTTCAGTGCCCTGACCTCATGTTGATCTGTTTCGACTTTTGTTCTCACCCTGCCCAGTATGTGTGGTGAGATGACGCAAGGATTATTTGGTCTGCAGATTCATGGGGTGGTGTCGTTGAGAGTACAACTGTACATGAAATTGAAAATGGTGTCCATTCTTTTGGGATTTTCATGTCAGTCTTGCTCTGTGACTTTTGTAGTGTCATCAAATAGGAATTTCCAGGTAACAGCCCTGCTGTTATTCAATTTTAGAGTCTGTTCATGCTGGGTGTCCTGTGAATATCATAGTGGAACAGACACAAGCGAACACTACCAACGTGACCCAACAGTAGAGCAGGTGTTCTGCTGCTTGTTGGCCTGAAAATGATGACATGTTGAAAGTGTCCTGTGAACTGACGGCTATTGGGAGTGTGAAAGAGCATGGGCATGGCTGTGTGTCATGTTTGTTGGATGAAGATGAACGTGGACATAGGGGCCTGAGATGCCACAGCAGGCACAGTAATGGAGAACACCTATATCTGTCTCACTCAGGCTCTGCCTCTCTCTGTCTCCCTGTCTATCTCTCTCTACCCTCTCATATTTTGACCTACAGTCAGCTGGCTGGAAAAAAAATCTCACCATATCAAATTTTGGCCCAAAATGGGCATTACTTGGCCAACTTGGTTCCTCCATGGGGACATGGCTATTGTGGTGCTTTCTAAGCTCTGCTTTGCTCTACATACACTCCTTGTAAAGGGTCCTTCCCATTTGGAATGATGCCATAGTATCTATGGCACTGTGATGACGGTTCAAAAGCACAACAGAAATTTGTGTATAAACTAAAGTATGCAAAGTCTCATGTACCAGTAAGACTCAATATGTAATGAATTTTGAATGCCACAGACAGAAATTTGTGTATAAACTAAAGTATGCAGTCTCATGTACCAGTAAGACTCAATACGTAATGAATTTTGAATGCTACAGACAGAAATTTGTGTATAAACTAAAGTATGCAAAGTCTCATGTACCAGTAAGACTCGATATGCAATGAATTTTGAATGCCACAGACAGAAATTTGTGTATAAACTAAAGTATGCAGTCTCATGTACCAGTAAGACTCGATACGTAATGAATTTTGACTGCTACAGAGTTGAAAAATAGGTAAGTGAATAAAAGTAAGGGTATGAACATGTTAGATACTGAAGTATTCCTTGTGATTCAGTCATGTGTATTATTCTGAGATTTGTAATTAGAGAGTTATGGAAAGCGATTTCTGTATTAGTGGGGAAATGGGCGTATTAAATACATTTCTGCATCTATAAATGCGTGTGACTCGAGTTCTTTCTTCTGTTACCATTATCCATAAATTATAATCTCATTAACCTCACTGACTTCTCTGCCTGACCTTTTCCTGTCTGTCTGCCTGTCCCACCCTCTGTCTGTCTCTCAGTTTGTGCGTGCATGTGTGTGTGTGTGTGTGTGTGTGTGTGTGTGCGTGCGCACGCAGGAGTCTATTTGCATGTATGTGCACTAAAGAATGATTTACATCCACAGAAACAACAGAAAATTTGAATAGAATCATAACTGTTAATCATGTATAAAGATTATTAGAAATTATCAGATGAATTCTCTATAACAATTTTCAAAGTATAAAAATCCCTGATATTATTATTGCAAAATGGTTGCTGTCTTATTTCCCGAATTCTCTCCCCCCCCACCCCCCCTTCCCCATCCCAAAGAGGAGGGAGTCGGGAAGAAAGAGGCTGGGAGATGGGGACAAGGTGCAGTGAAAAATCCTGCTTTGTCCTTTTGGCACAGTCTGCATTGTCCAATTTACAGACCATGTCAATCAATCGATAGTGTATTTTAGTATTGATGAAAGTCCTTCAGATGAGACTTTAAATGAGGTCCCCTGTGCGAACGTACGCAGAACATCTGCGCATGCGTTAAAACCCGTTTCGCTTTTCGGAAGAGTTGGCCATTGTAAAAAAAAAAAAATAATAATAATAACAATTATAATAATACATGGAATTTATACAGCGCTATATCTTGCAAATAAACAAATCAAAGCGCAAGGCCATTGTGTGCCGGTGGGAACGAATGACACAATTTGCAAAACTGCATACACACGGGGAAGGATGTAAAAAAGCACACGAGTATTTATTCCATTATCCTCGAAATAAAAGAATAAACAAATGAAATAAATTTAAAATAAAAAAAAGACTCCACTTCCTGACAAAGCCTAATATTGTTCCTAATGGATTGTGTACTGTGGTGTCGATATACTCCTATTATCAACATAACCTAATTTTGGTTACGATCTTTATAATTATTTATATATTTTTTTTCCATGATAGTTATGAAACATGGGGTGTAAAGAAATTAATGTAACTTGCATGGTAATACTATGTAGACCACATTCTGAGTATTTCAGTTGAGTTAGTGCCCCGTCGGGTGTAAGGGAACAAATTTAACTTGCATAAGAGTATTTCATTTGAGTAGGTGCAGCACAGGCTGTACCAATGCACCCTGTATTATATGTTAATCTACATCACTCATGTGTTGAGGAACAAACGCAACCCGCACAAGTAGGCTACACATCATTGACAGTACTCGAGCAAGCGCAGCATTGGATAAGCCTGTCTTGCCTCACACATCCAAAACACACTGAAGTTGAATCTGCTCGTAATCCTGACAAGTAAACATAAACAACTATTTTATACATTACATGAGCAGTTCAGATGCTCACACAGGTTATGAAAAGTAGTTATAAATATGATTATGTTATCGCGTGAATTGCTAAAAGTAAAAACATTTTGGCTCAAGATCTGTGTAGTTAAAACTCTTCCCCTCCATTACCTTCTCCTTTCCCTCAAAGTATCTTGCGCGCGCGCGCGCGCACACACACACACACACGTCCACGCATGCACATATGTCTGCATGCACACACACACATGTGCGCTTGCGTGCTTATGTTCTTACATTCACATGCACGCGCGCGCGCGCACACACACGTCCGCTATTGCGTGCGCTGTTATGCACATACATGCATACAGAAGATTATGGTCGCAGTTACTGAAAAACACATGGTTCAATATGTCAAAAATGTATCATTGCTGTTTTAGAACTATATTCCATCAATCGTCAAAAACGTAAAAGATATTTTGTACAATGCATGATGAACTTTGTTGAGTTTATTTTGATCTTTTGGTTATACAATTTCATTTTGTACTTGTGTCCCAGTTAAATTATTGTCCCAGCGGAGATATCCGATTTAAGGACTGTGGTCGCAAGTCATCCCACTTTGGTGCCGCAGGCCAACTAAAAATAGTACAAATCTTTGAACAATAGTGCTATGCAAGCATAATGATGCTGTGCAGCCCTATTGTAACATGAAGAGAGTTGTGAGCTCTGCTGTGACAAGTTATCACCGTCAGCGCTGGTGTCCCATGATGCATTGTTCATGATGACTGTTCACTCACAAAGCAGTAGTTAAGTACAAGTTCTGCAGTAGGTACCAGCAGATACTCTTCACTACTTACTGGAGACAACAGCAGCAGCAACAACAGCAAAAGCAGCAGCAGCACCAGCAGCAGTAGCAGCAGCAATAACGACACCCTTCACTTGATAGTGGCCAATACAAACCCAGGTCCACAAGCCCAATGAAACTATCCCTCTGACAACTTTTACCTGAGGCTACAGGTAACCTTTGCTATTGTTTATTTATGCAGATTTGCTTAGTATTCTTGATTGTTTTTACATGTCTAGGGGGAAAAAACCCATTTCGAAAAGCAAGAAAAATAATTTGTTGTTGTTGGTTTTGTTTTATTACGGATTCCAAAAAGAACTTGACTAGATTATCAAGGTGGGGCAAGATTTCCTGCCCCCCTGCTTTGACTCCATTTTTACTTTTAAAACTCTTTTAGGTGTGGTTGGGGCACTGCATTGTAAGTTTTAGGAAGGGTCTTGAGCACGCTGAATATCTTTGACCCCATACCTTTTCAGGCTGTAGTAAACATTTGTAGGAAAGACTAATAATAGGTTTAACGTGTGCTTAAGTTGGCTCCATTTTCCAGTTCTCCATTTTGCATCTTTCCAACAAGTTTCGAATTAACTAGAGGTGATCGTCTGCACGCTGAGTGCTTCATTCGAAACGATGGTTAGGCCTAGTAATAGCATTCAGTGTGTGCCTACATGATTTTCCCGGGCATCGGTTCCAAAATTCAGGCCCCTCGTTACGACTTGACAATACCTTAGTCCAGATATCCCTGTAAGTTTTGTGACAAGCCCCTTATTTTTATTTTGTGTTCCTGGATACAGAGGTTCATCAATGGTGATTTTTTGGGGCATGCATGGAGTTTTTGCCCACCATTACCGTTGTAGCATTCGGACGTCGGGAATGTATGATGGGTAGCTTATGTTCGTGTTTCGGTAACCCATCGAACGCTGACACAAATTACAGGGTTTTTAACGTGCATGTTTTAGCTTCTGCATGTGTACATACACAAGGGAATTAGGGCTCTGGCAGGTCTTCACTTGAAGTTGACCGAGGAGATGGTAAAAATCCCCACTCACCAAAAACCCATGACTTCATTGACCATGGGAATGAAGTCGAACGGTTTAAACCACTTGGCTATATTATAGCATCATCCACCAGCATATGACTTGAACTGGGAAAATACCATAAAACGGACGCCATATTGAAGATTCAAACTGGCACGGACTGTTGCCGTATGATTACGGTGTCAGCGCTCTTACTCCTGTCAATGGGATCTTTTTGTTTTTCTTTTTGCTGTTTGGCCAGCTTGTATTCATTGTTTTATGTCATGGTCAGTCAGCCATTGATTGGGAAACTGGAGCAACAAAGTGAGCCGTTCTTGGAGTACTTTAATCTCGGTTTTGTTTGTTTGGTATTGTTATTGTAATAACCTTTTAAGCTTTGAGAAATATAAACGCGCGCACGAGATGGTATGCGACGTCGGGAATGCGTGCTGGGTATGTTGGTGTTTCCGTAACCCATTAAATGTTGACATAATAATAATAATAATCAGATCTTTAACGTGCATATCAAGATATTTTGCATGCAAAGGCTATGTAGGCCTACACGATGGGAATTATGGCATTGGCTGGTCTGTACTTGAAGTTGACCTCGGAGATTGTAAACATTCCTGCTCTTAAATCACCAGACGCAACCAAGAATCGAATCCAAAACTTCATGGGCCCATGGGATTGAAGTCGTCTTAACCTCTTGGCTATAGCGTCGATATCACACCGGGATATGTTTTTCGGGACAGATCAGAGAAAAAGTCGCACGTTTTTTCGTTCCTCGGCTTATACTCCAAAGTTCACCATTGCCGATATTTTTTATGTATACGACCGTATACACCATTTAAGTTGCGCATACCGACGTCTAAACACACCTGTGTGCATGCATTTAAAAAAAAAAATTGAAAAACCCTCTCGAATTGGTGTCTCAGAGGTGGCTCGAACCCGCTACGGAATGTAAGATGACACAAAACAATCTCGCGTGATACCCCCTCCTCCCCTCTCCTGCCAACATAGGCCTACATGTTTGATGGCTGCAGAAAATGATGATGTAAGTGAAATGCTGTGTATTCCATATCGGTGTTCAGTGCCTTGCGGAAACTGACTTTTTTTTTTTTTATAGATCAGATTTTCAGGTTTTCCTTTGTGCAACTACGAATTGATAGAATCACATCTTGTAGGCTTAACTGACAGGCATAAGCAGTAACCTTGTCGATGCATTTGGTGGAACACCTGAGTAGGTTTCATGGCGGATATTTATTTTCAACAATAAAAGTGTGTGTTTGTGTGTGTGTGTGTGTGTTTGTGTGTGTGGTGTGTGGTTTTGTGTGTGTTTGTGTGTGTGTTTGTGTGTGTGTGTGTGTGTGTGTGTGTGTGTGTGTGTTTGTGTGTGTGTGTTCCTCGACCAGAGCTCGGAGGTTCAACAATGGTGAGATTTTGCATATGTGTTCGTTTTGCCCACCAAGGTAGCCGCATTCCGACTTCGGGGATGTAGCCTATAAGCCTATGTTCGTGTTTTCGTAACCCACCCAACGCTGACATGAATTACAGGATCTTAAACGTGTGCATAAAGAATACAGAAATTAGAGTGAAACAACTGCATGATTGCAAACACTTCATACACGCACACAAACCCGACACACTTGTCCACAAGTAAACGGACATGTACATAAAGCATGCACACAAAGCTCGTGTATGAGCATGTACATGTACGTACCTGCGCGCGCACGCATTGAATGAGAGTAAAAACGAGATGTGATAAAAACCCAGTAGAATTCACAGTGCTGATCACCAATTAGAATTATGAGCTAAGAGAACTAACCAAAAACGTTATGCTCACATGAAGGCATCAGAAAGACGACATGCCCGCCACTTTGTATACTACGGACCGACCTTGATAACCCCACCTAGGCCTTGACCTTTGACTGGCGGCTAACTTGGCAGCAGAAGACCACACGAACAGTGGCCAGAGTACCACTTCCCCTCATGAGAAAAAACTTCTTGCAGCTGATGATGCTACTGTACAGCCACTGGTAGCCCGCAACTTAAGCGAAAATCTCATTGTGAGTATGGTCACATTTTTGCAGACACTTGTGTATTTGGTAGGCTATAGTGATTTGAATGTCTGGATGAGTTCCTACTGGTAAGCTGCGGATGGCTTCTTCCACTTCTTCCCTCAGTATAGGTAATGGCGAGGGTGCTCTTGATGTTGCTGCTTTCTCTTCTATTATGCAGCACCCTCGCCATTACCTATACTGAGGGAAGAAGTGGAAGAAGCCATCCGCAGCTTACCAGTAGGAAAATCCCCAGGAGCAGACAACATACCAGCAGAGCTGCTCAAGCATGGTGGCGAAACAGTCATCACATATGTTACAGCTATCTGTCAGAAGATTTGGGAGACAAAACAGTGGCCAACAGAATGGACAATCACTCATCATACCCCTGCCCAAGAAGGGGAATTTACGCCAATGCCAAAACTATAGAACAATCAGCCTCATCAGCCACGCCAGCAAGATCATGCTCAAAGTTATTTTGAATCGACTAAAGAAGGAGGCCTGTCCCGAAGGTGTATCACCTTGTCGTGGTGGGATGGCTTGCGTGCTTCAATGACCCCCAGAGCTATGTGGGCGGGGGCTTCGGCCTCTGGCAGGTTCAACCATGCTCAACAGGTCTGGGGGGGAGGAGCCAGACTAAACGATGCACCCTGGTCCTCCAGGTTGGGGGTTGTGCATTGGGCTAACGACCCATTCACTTAAAAACCACTCTGTTACTGAAACTGCAACGATACCTCTTACGAGCGACATGGTTGGGGAAGAGTCCTCTCTGGTAGAGCCTATGACGCGTGCTGGTGAAAGCCTTCGGGAAGCCAGTGCGCCGACAACTCTTTTAACAACCAAGTCAACAACCAGGATAGGGACCTGGAACATCAGAACCCTGAAATGAAACCGGTAAAACAGCACAGGTGAGTAGAGAAATGCACAGGTACAACCTAAAGATCCTTGGCCTGTGCGAGACCAGATGGAATGGAACCGGGCAGACAAAGCTTGCGAGTGGAGACACTATCATCTACTCTGGACAGGAAGAAGGCCAGCCCCACACACATGGAGAGTAGCGCTGCTGATGAGACCTGAAGCAACGCAAGCACTGCTGTCCTGGGAACCAGTGTCACCACGGATCCTCACAGCACGTTTCAACTCAAAAGGCAGAAAGTTACCATCGTTCAGTGCTACGCTCCAACAAATACAGCAGAGTTAGAAGATAAAGAAAACTTCTTCGAACAAGTCCAGACCATCATGGACAAAGCACCAAAGAGGGATCTAAAAATACTAATGGGAGACATGAATGCCAAAGTGGGGACAGACAACACAAACAGAGAACTGATCATGGGCAGACATGGCACTGGAGAACAAAATGAAAATGGAGAACTTTTAACAGAATTTTGCATGTTTAACGACCTGGTCATTGGAGGCACCATCTTTCCTCACAAGAAAGTCCACAAGACCACATGGACTTCCCCGATGGCAAGACAGAAAACCAGATTGACCACATCACCATCGGCGAAAGTGGAGAAGGAGCCTGCATGATGTCAGGGTGAAGCGCGGAGCAGATGCAGCATCAGACCATCATCTTGTTGTTGCCATCCTCAAGACCAAGCTCAAAGCCTACATCGACCGGGCAGGAAGACCATCACACAAGTTCAATGTGCAAAGCCTGAAGGAAAGAGAAAAAATAGAATTCAGGCTCGAACTGAGGAACAACTTCAGTGTGCTTTCCCAGCTGCCAGAGGAAACAGTCGAAGAGCAATGGCAGAGTCTACGTGAGACCTGGAAGACAACATGCCAAACAGTACTGGGAAAGAGAACAAGAAAATACAAGGAGTGGCTGACAACAGAAACATGGGCACTGATCACCGAGAGAAAACAGCTGAAAGATCAGATCAACCAAACACAAAATCAAGAAAAGAAACAGGAACTGCAAGCATGCTACTGGGACAAAAACCGGGCAGTAAAGAGAAATGCAAGAAGAGACAAGAGAAAATTCATTGAGGAACTGACTCAGGAAGCAGAGACTGCAGCAGGCCAAAGAAATATGAAGAGACTGTACGAGATCACGAGAACTCTCTCAGGAAAAAACAACAAACCTAGCTGCCCTGTCAAAGATAAGAATGGCAATACCATTCCAGGTGAGGAGGACTAGAGAGCAAGATGGGCAGAGCACTTCAAAGAAACGCTCAACAGACCTGCACCACCCATGCCGCCCACCTACCTACTGAAATCCTTGGCATCAACACCGGCCCCCCTACCAAGAATGAGATCATCAAAGCCATCAAATCACTCAAATCAGGCAAAGCAGCAGGCCCAGACGGTATACCACCTGAAGCACTGAAGGCGGACATCCAAACTTCCACTGAGATGTTATACCCACTCCTATACAAGATCTGGGAGCAAGAGAGTGTACCAGAAGACTGGAAGAAAGGCCATCTCGTTAAGCTGCCAAGAAAGGGGACCTGTCCTCCTGCAACAACTGGAGAGGAATCATGCTACTGTCCATCCAGGGAAAGTACTGACAAGGATCATGCTAGACAGACTGAAGACAGCACTGGACAAGACACTTCGGGATGAACAGGCAGGCTTTAGGCAAGACAGATCATGCACAGATCAAATCGCACAATGCGCATCATCATTGAGCAGTCCCTGGAGTGGCAAGACCCCCCTATATTCAGTCTTTGTCGACTTTCCAGAAGCATTTGACAGCGTCGACAGAGATGTCATTTGGAAACTGATGCATCACTATGGCTTTCCACCAAAGTTCATCACCATCATCCCGCAGCTAATATGAAGATGCCACCTGTCAAGTCATCCATGAAGGGAAACTGACGGAAGCCTTCTCCGTACAGACCGGTGTTCGTCAGGGCTGTCTGTTGTCGCCAACCATCTTCCTGTTGGTGGTTGACTGGATAATGCGGCAAGCCACAGCAGGCAGGAGAACCGGCATACAGTGGACCCTCATGAAGCAGCTGGAAGACCTGGACTTCGCAGATGACATCAGCCTTCTCTCCCACAGGCAACAAGACGCACAAGAGAAGCTTTGTCGTGTTGCTGACGAAGCTGAAAAGACTGGCCTCCAAATCATCGGGAAGACGGAGATCATGAGGGTGAACAACAAAACACATGACCCAGTGCGACTGCAGCAAGAAACCATCAAAGAAGTCAGCAAGTTTATTTACCTGGGCAGTGTCGTCAGTAAAGATGGGGGAACAGATGAAGACATCAAGTGCCGAATCAACAAAGCCCGTCACGCCTTCAACACCCTTCGGCCAATTTGGAGGTCAACAGCCCTCTCATTTCAAAATAAGCTTCGGATCTACAACACCAATGTCAAATCGGTCCTACTTTATGGCTCAGAAACCTGGCGGGTAACAAAAACCAACACCCACAAACTCCAGTCTTTTACCAACAAATGCCTCAGGTACATCCTCAACATCAGGTGGCCGGAAGTCATATCCAACAAACAACTGTGGGACAGGACCAGACAAACCCCAATTGAGTCCATCATTAAACAAAGGAAGTGGGGATGGATCGGCCATACACTCCGCAAGCCTGCGTCAAATGTCACCAGACAGGCCCTTGACTGGAATCCACAAGGGAAGCGGAAAGTTGGTCGACCAAAGCAGACCTGGCGCAGAAGTGTTGACGAAGAAACGAAGGCAGCCGGAATGACATGGGCCGAGCTGAAGAGGATCTCCCAAAACCGAGTTCGTTGGAGGGGTGTTGTTGCAGCCCTATGTTCCCCAAGGAACCAAGAGGCATAAGTCAAGTAAGTCAAAGAAGGAGGCAGAAGAACACCTTGCAGAGGAACAAGCTGGGTTCAGGGCAGGCAGGAGCACAATCGAACAGATTTTTAACTGCCACATGCTGATGGAAAAACATCTTCAACATCAGAGAGACCTGTTCCACAACTTCATCGACTTCAAGAAGGCTTTCGACAGAGTATGGCACGAAGGCCTGTGGCAGGTCCTCAGAATGTTTGGCATTGAAGAAGGACTAGTGCAAACCATTCAAGCACTATACAACACCGCAAGCAGTGCAGTCCTTCTGAACAATCAGGTCGGAGACTACTTCAAAACCACAGTTGGGGTCCGACAAGGATGCCTGTTATTTCCAGTCCTGTTTAATCTCTTCTTGGAAAACATTATGAGAGAGACCCTCCATGACTTCCACTCTACCATCTCCATTGGCGGCAGACCCCTCAACAACTTGCGATTTGCCGATGACATTGACCTCATGGGCGGAAGTAACACAGAGCTGCAAGATCTTACGACCAGACTTGAGAACAGAGCTGGAGCATATGGGATGGAGGTGAGCTCGGAGAAAAGTAAAGTACTTGTGAACAGCACGAGCAACGCCACTGCTAAAATTTATATGAACGGCCAACAGCTGGAGGAGGTAGACGCTTTTAAATACCTTGGCGCTACACTCACAAAGGACGGGCGATCGACGACAGAAATCAAGGTCAGAATAGCCATGGCAACATCTTCCATGACAAAACTCACCACCATATGGAAAAGTAAAGAGATCAGTTTCCCAATCAAACTAAAGCTCTACAAAACCCTAATTCAGACTATCCTGCTGTACGGAAGTGAAACCTGGACATTGACTGCTGAAACAGCAAAGCGAATCCAGTCATTTGAAACAAAATGCCATAGAAAACTACTGGGCATATCCTGGAGAGAACGAAAGACCAATGAATTTGTCAAGAGTCAAATAACACGGCTGGCTGGTCCACAGGAACCCCTTCTCATCATCGTCAAGAAGAAAAAGCTGACATGGTTCGGCCACGTCACCCGCCACAACACTTTGCCAAAAACAGTACTGCAGGGAACACTCGAAGGTGGCAGAAAGAGGGAAGACAGAACAAGTCATGGATGGACAACATCAGAGAATGGACCAGGATGAATGACTCGGCACTACTGCGCAGAGCCGAGGACCGAGATGGATGGAGGAGGCTTACCACGGCATCGTCTTTCGTGTCTCCCCCACGACCGCCAAGGTCACGGGTCTGATGATGATGATGATGGATGAGTTCAGTTGATGCTGGCAGACAGGCACTGGCACCCACCCCCTCAGCAATATGCGCGCACATGCCTTCGTGGGCGTACACGCATGCACACAGACACACCACTGTTTTGCACAAACATAATAGCCTAGGCCAGTGCTAGCCTACTGGTAGGCCCTACAGAATCAGGTAGGCCTAGGACCTAGCCCAGGGAGGGAGAATCTGGAAGCACAACTGTTTGATGAAATTTCGTCACAAAACACGTCAATGCCTGTTGACGTAAAAGAGCTGGATGGCAGGAAGGAAGCTTTGACAATTGGCAGTCTTTGACACACTATGAATAGCGCCTAATTGCAGACGCCTACAACAGTAGTGTGTGGGCACAACAGTTACTGATATCACTGTGCAACTGAAACTGATACTTTTTTATTTGTCGCTGCATGGTCAAATTTGTCTTTAGTCAACATGCCCTTTTTATGTTTCAGTTTTTTTTTCCTTTTCACATACACAAAAAACGGACAAAATATAAACAAAAATCATAGGAAAATAAACGGGCACAGTAATGAACGTTTTCACATTTTATTTATTTTGACTTGTTTAAAAGGGTAAATGGTTACATGTTATATAATGTTAGATAAGTCAGTAAGTATGAAAACTATGGTTGCCATAGGCCTATACTGATGGTTGTAACGTGTATTTTGGCAGGAACCACCCGAAGGACATCGTCGAAGACATCGCTGCCAAGGTCCTCGCTTAGGACATCGCTTAGGACATCGCTGCCAAGGACATCACCGAGGACTTCGCTGAGGACATCGCTGCCAATAGATAGAAACCCCCCAAAAGAACAAAAGAAAAGAAAAAATATCCCCAAATATTGAA
>CM054134.1:243779-261279 GCA_028751875.1 Rapana venosa | reverse complement strand
ATGTCAGGTCAGCGGCGGGCGCTGTACTGCTGATGTCAGGTCAGCGGCGGGCGCTGTACTGCTGATGTCAGGTCAGCGGCGGGCGCTGTACTGCTGATGTCAGGTCAGCGGCGGGCACTGTACTGCTGATGTCAGGTCAGCGGCGGGCACTGTACTGCTGATGTCAGGTCAGCGGCGGGCACTGTACTGCTGATGTCAGGTCAGCGGCGGGCACTGTACTGCTGATGTCAGGTCAGGAACGAGCACTGTACTGCTGATGTCAGGTCAGGAACGAGCACTGTACTGCTGATGTCAGGTCAGGAACGAGCACTGTACTGCTGATGTCAGGTCAGGAACACAACGTTCTTGCCACCAGGCCTCACCTGGGTTTGAGCTACCGCCGAATCCTTCAGATTTTACCCCTGGAGTTGACATCAGTGCCAACTCCACTCACCCCACCCCCTACCACTATAAACAGAGGTCCCATGTGCAAAAGCAAGCAGAATATCTTGTAGACACATTAAAACCTGTTCTACTTTTCAGAAGAGTAGGTCATTTTGCTGGAGGAAACAGATAACAATATTTACGAAAACCGTAAGCACACTGGTGTCCTGTTTTGAAATTACTCCAGAAATCCGAATGTGGCTACCTTAAATGGGTTGCATACACAAAATGACTATTGGTGAACAGCCGAGCTCTAGATCTAGCCAGGAAAGAAAAAGAAAAAAAAAGTAATAAACAATTTGAGAAAAGCAACAAAGAGATTATGTCTAAATAATGAAGAGTGATGTCAAGCATGGTGCGGTTACGCTGACATGGAAGCCACGGCCATGTCTTTCTGTTGACGTGACTAATCACGTCACTGAGAACTGAACTGTCACTAGGTTTATGTGTCGAATTTTCCTCAACATGCACGATCATGTGTTGACCCAAAGATTAAAAAAAGAAGGGATAAGACCCTGAAGAGTGTGCAAGTCCCGTTCCGCACGTGCTTGGATTGCCTTGTGTTGTGTGTCTGGAGTTCGTTTTCCGTTTAGAAGTCTTTGTTCTTGTTCTGATAGACCACCGTCAGGAGAAGGGTTAGAGTAATCTGAAATAAATTCATCTAATTTAAAGAACACGGCGTCTGCGTCTTCTGTAACACACACTATTTCTGAACAGTTTTGTTTCTGTGGCTGTCACTTAGTCGTCTTTGCATTAATCTGTCAGTCATTTTGCTCTCAGTAATTCATTTGGTGTAGACTTAAACATAAAAGCGTGCATGCGTGTGTGACGTACGTGTGTGTGTGTGTGTGTGTGTGTGTGTGTGTGTGTGTGTGTTTAATCGACAATGATTCCATGAATGTATTAAAAACAATCACTCTAAATCCACTAAAAATGCCTATTTTATATACCGAGAACGCGTACACACACACACACACACACACACACACACACACACACACACACACACACACACACACACACATTCTTTGGCTGAAAAGACATTGGATTTGGCTGCATATAACAAAAAAAATCAGAGTAATGCTACAAAGATTTTACATAGTAACAGAGGCTTTATCAAAGCAAAACGAAAACATACTTTATGCTTTGAATGAAGATAAGTGTGTGTGTGTGTTTATTTTATTTATTTATTTATTCTTTTATATCGAGGATAATGGAATAAGCACTCTTGTGCTTTTTTACATCCAGTCCCCGTGTGTATGCGGTTTTGCAAATTTTGTCATCTGTTCCCACCGGCACACAATGGCCTACTCTTTCGAAAAGCGGAACAGGATTTAACGTGTGCGCAAGATGTGTGTGTGTGTGTGTGTGTGTGTGTGTGTGTTTGTGTGTTTGCATGCATACTCGTGCATTAGCGTGTGTGTTCTATAATACATAATAAGTAACTGGAATCTTTGATCATGATATTGATAACCAAACCTGAGCAATGTGATAAAGTGTGTTTATATCCAAGCACATATGTTCTTTTGTTTTCTGGGTGAAAATGACAAAGACATGAAGATATATGCTGACAGCACACTCTGTACCTGTATTGTGGACAAAGATGCTCGCTGAACAAATTGTGTATTGAATGAAATAATTGACAGTCGTGCCACTGGGATAGTGCACAGGAGGAACAGAGTTTAAGTTAAAAAAAAAAAGCATGCATTTTGCCACAAATGAAAATGAGGGTGCATTTCTGTGTGTGTGTGTGTGGGGGGGGGGGGGGGGGGGGGATGGGGGGGGGGGGAGGGGAAAAGTGGTGATGTTTTCTGTGTTACATAACAATCTGTGTGATTAAAATCTTGTGATTACAATCACCAAACCTATTTAGTATGTGAAAACATGCTTTGACTCTAAGCAGAGTTACAATTTTGCTGATTTGAATGGAATTTTCAAAGACTTTGATATGCTGAGAGCATACCCTGCTTCCATGAATGGGACAAAGACCTGTTTTGAACAATTTATATACTGACATTTAAAATGGCACAGCTCACTCATCTTTTGAACAAACAGCATAAGATTTGGATATAATGTGTAGAATATATGTTAAAATAATACTGTGTAAAAAAGTTTAATAAAGGATTTTAAAGAATTTTTTTTTGTTCTTGCTGCTTTTTGTTTGAGCGTTTTCATATGTATAAAACGCAATAAAATATTTACATTTCATGGATCATACCTTGTTACAAACCTATCTATCTTCTTTTTAAATGTCACCATTCAAAAGACAATTTCATTACCTTTAATTTGATGTATAATAAGTGATAGTTAGCATCAAGATTAAGCAAACAGATACGAGTTTTTAGACTACACATACATTTTCATGGAAATGCACCAAAATAAGGGTGAACTGTTGAGAGTATCTGTAAAGCAGTGCTTACGTCGAAAGCAGTCAAAACCAAGTTCATAAAGTACGTTTTTTAGCGCGTATTACCCATGGAGACACATCTAGTGCATGGCTAGCTAAATGTGCAGAAAAGATAAAGAAAGAAAGAAGAAAGAAAAGCAACTGGCTTGACGTTTCCCCATCTGACAATAGCACCAAATTACCCTTAATCAAGTTGTTGACCTTGTACACTTTTTGACAAGGGATAATACCCTATTTCAATTAAAATCGTAGTATTAGTCATTGTTCTTCTTTACGTGCGAGAATTAAATAAACAAATAGTTATTTCATTGAAATTTACCAGTGAGTTTTAAATTTGTATACCGGGACATTTCAAAACCATGTAATATTACTGAAACAACAAATGAGACTAACGGTTCTACGTCAGCATGGATAGGGATGTCCCTCCTCTCTGGCTGCATTATATGCTGCTAAACATGGCCTTGTCAAAGGCACCTTTTGTCCATTTGGGAAAAAAAACAACTTGTTCGGTGGAACTCTAGTCCTAATTGCGAAAATTTGAAAAAAAAAAATCACGCGCGCGAGCACGCACGCACGCAAGCACGTACACGCACGTACACACACACACACACACACACACACACACACACACACACACACACACACACACACACACACACACACATACACACACACACACACACACACACACTCACGAACATACAGAAACAAACCAGACAAGCAGGCAGAGAAAAAGGGAACAGTCAAATATATAATATGCACACGTCGCTACTACAGTCTTCTGTACGTTGAAAAGTATCAAAAATCACAGCAGTGTGTGTCTCGGCACGTCCTTCATACAGTAACACTTAATGCCAGTACATGTAGGCTTCTGCATAACTAGGTGCGTCTGTCTGTCGGCTGTCCTGCTTTGCATGAAAAGTGCCCAGGCATGAAAGTCAACGCATAATATATGCACCAAGAACTGTCTGTTGTGCAAAGGATTTCGCTCTCCTTCTCCTGCGCGCTCTCTCTCTCTACATCTGGATGTCTGCCAGTATGGGGGTGCTGTGTGTCTTGGGCAACAGACTGCCGTACTGAGTGTGGGAGAGATAGGCAGAGGTAAGTAAGGTAACGCCATCCGGCTAACAATGGAGCACTTGTTTTTGTTGTTGGTTTCCCTTTTATTAGTATTGTTGTCACAGCATCTGTAGCGTTCTTTTGTTGTTGTTTGTTTTATCGATCTCTTACCTTCACTGGAGCTGCGTAGCCGTCTGACTATAACTGTTAAAAATCAAAACAAAGGCTCTGTCCATGACAAACATTCAAAATAAACATCTCATTTAAACTAAAAAAACCCAACTCAAATGAAGGCAAACAAACAGGTAACTGTCCGGCTTTCAAGCCACCAAGATGCCCGTTCAAAAGGATTTTGTCTTTAACCCCTGGAGCTTACCCCTTACCAGTGCCGACTCCAATCCTCCGAAAGTCCTTTGGATGAGACTATAAATGAAGGTCCCTTGCGAATGCACGCAGAACATCTTGCGCACACGTTCCGCCTTTCGGAAGAGTAGGCCATTGAGGGCCGGTAGGAAAGGACGACAGGATGTTTAGATAAACGCATGCACACTGGCGTTGTGTGTAAGCATTATCCCCGGAGTCGGAAAGGGGCTACCTTGATGGTGAGCAAAAACGTCGCATACGCAAAATATCACCACTCTCGAAGCTGTAGTTGAGGAACCAAAAAACAAAAGAAAAACAAAAAGGAAAACAGGGAACCATCCGTCCCCCCCCCCCCAAAAAAAAAAAGGTAATAAAAAATATAAGTAAACAATACTAAACAAAAAAAGCTAACCTATCAAAAATAACCCCTCTCCCTGTCACTCCGTCCCTCATCCCCCCTCCCCCCTACACACGAGACCTCAGCCCTTCCCCAAATAAAGTATAATTAAGTATGTAACTTACTAAGGAAATCGAACACTTTTTTATAATCTCGAAGACAAGTGCTTTTGAGAATTGATGTTGGTTAGGAGCATAGCTGAAAGCTATCAACACGTAAACAGTATCACATAAAACAGCACAAACAGATATCACAGTTATAGGCAAACTTATTCCTAAGAACACACAGTGTACACACACACACACACACACACACACACACACACACACACACACACACACACACACACACACACACACACACACACACACACACACACACACACACACACAAAGAGTGTGAGTGTGTTTTTCTTTAAAGACATTAAATCACAGAAGAACACACACACATTTCAACATAGCAATAATATATCATACAATAAAAACACGCTGTATGGCTGATACCCTATATATCATTAAAAAGTATAGACATTAAGAAATGTATTTAAACAAAAATACTCTCTCTCTCTCCCTCCCTCCCTCTCAAAAGCGACAGGAAAGGCAACATACAAAGACAGATGATTAAGTTCACACTAAGGTGTGTGTGTGTCAAAGTCAAAGTCAAACTTTTATTTCCAGATGGTACATTGAATAAGCAAAATACTTGCTTTTTTCAAGCCATCTAAGAGAAAAAAAACCCCAAACAAGAAACCAACAACAACCCCCCCCCCCCAAAAAAAAAAAGTGTGTGTGTGTGTGCACGTACATGCGTGCGTGCGTGTGTGTGTGTGTGTGCACGTACATGCGTGCGTGCGTGTGTGTGTGTGTGTGTGTGCGCTCGTGCGTGTGTGCGTGTGTGGGAGGTACGTGCGTGCGCGCGTGTGTGCATGCGTGCGCGCGAGTGTGCGTGTATATGTGTGTGCGCGCACGCTCATGTGTGTGTCCGCGACAAATATATCAAGATGAAATAAGCCTACTTTTTACGACGTAAGTGAGCAGGACATTCATTCACTAATATTATCATTTTCCCGACAAGTAAACAAAGCGGGAACGACAGACAGAACAAGTGTCATTTCCCTCAATCTGTCATCTTTTCAAACCACTGTAGTTGTCAGCTAACCTGATCCATCAATCAAACTGGGGGACGGGGTAGCCTGGTGGTTAGAGTGATGCGTTCGTGATCTGCTGACCCAGGTTCGAATCTCGTTAGAGAGGATTTTTCCTCTGGAGTTAACATCAGTGCCGACTCCACTCCCCCCCAAAAGTCCTTCGGATGAGACTGTAAACCGAGGTTCAGTGTGTGAACGCACGCAGAACTTCTTGCGCACACGTTAAAACCCGTTCCTCTTTTTGGAAGAGTAGGCCATTGTGTGCAGGTGGGAACGGGTGGCAAAATTGACAAAACACGGGGTTTCACACGGGGACTGGATGTAAAAAAAGCACATGGGTGCTGATTCCATTATCCTCGAAATAAAAGAATAAATAGATAAACTTGATATGATAGGAGTGCCTGGTTGATTGATTGATGTACTCCTGTAGTGGGCTGATGTACAGTGTCTTTGATCGCTCTTCTTTCTTTCTTTTAAAAAAATAATAATGTAAGGACCCTAATTCTAACTAAGGTTGAACTATTAATACTACTGAATGTTCGCAGACAATCAGATGAAAGCTACGTCCACAAATGTTGAGAAATGTGTTCAAAATGCAGGGATGGCTCTGCTTTCAAAGGACACCAGGTGAAGGTGAAGCTGTACTTGGCAAGATGGCTTCTGCCAAGGACTCAGAAATGACGCTGTGGCATAAACACGATTGTTGAATGTACACGACTGCATTTAAGGCTGACACTCTGAACCCCAAATGATAAAACCGCTTCCTGACATAATAAAAAAAAAGTAATAGGTTTCTTTCAGATTTCCAGTGATAAAGGACAGGATAGGTGTTGACCTCACCAGCTGAAAGGCAAAGAAAATAAGATTTCTGCGAGTACTGAGAGGAAAAAAAACCCCTCAACAACACGGAAAGCGGTTAAATTGCATATACTAACACGTTCACTAACTACTGGTTATTGAAAAATCACCGATACTAATCATTAACACACACACACACACACACACACACACACACACACACACAACACACACACACACACACACACACACACACACACACACACACACACACACATTTCCTCAAGCTTTTATGCCAAACATCCAAACAAATCTACATGTTCTTGTTGCCTCATTCCGTGGCCTTAGCCAAAAGCTCCATCACTTACACTGATCACTTACAGCTTATGAACAGACGTTCAATGAATGGGAGTTTGTCACTTACACATTCTGAACCCCAAGGCGTTAATCTGCGGAACGCCCATCAAACAACAACATGCCTCCGTCCTCTCTTTTCCCCCTCTTCTTGTTGTGCCCCCCCCCCCCCCCCAGCCCCCCCTCAACTCGCCAACGCGTCCTTGGGGCGGAACACTGAAGAGGGGTTCACCCGATTCCTCTTTTTCATGCAGATTATTGCTGTAGATCTATATTGACACTACGCCGAACTCTGCCTTAATTGAACATGAGTTGTATCATTTCCCGGAACCTCGTATGACAGCTAAACCGTAGGACAGCAGTCTGACTAATCATACGCATGCTCTCTGTTCTTCTTAACGCCCATTCCGGATGTCATCTGTATTTTTAGTGTTTTTTTTTTCTCCCCACCCCCAACCTTGTCCTGATTTCTCTATACCCCCCCCCCCCCCCCCCATCCTCTTTCACAGTGTAGATATCCCTGTTCGTGTACAGAAAAGTCCCTTTACCTACACGCTTTCTACCAGGTAACTGCATGTCCTGTTTAACCCCAGTGTCCTGTTCGTCCCGAATAAGTTGACTCGCAAAGGAACGTTCTGTTGAAAACGACAGCGACCAGCCTTACATACAAGTCAGCTGACCAGTGTTCGATCGCGGTATATGACACAGACCTAAAACCCCCCCAACCAAATACCGTCATCGTCTACATATTGATACAGTCATAGTCATCAAGGCAGCATTGATGGACATGGTCATAGCAAAAGTCACCGATAACGTGTTGGCTATTGTCTCTGTCCACTCATCGTCGTTGTTTGCAGCATCATCTCTGAGATGACCAGCCATCAATTGTCCACTTGTGTATAAATTGGAGGGCTGAAATATCTGAGGTCAGAATCTCCAGTGCATTGAACGTGCTCAGAATGCGATTGCTCAGTGTGTCAAGTAAGCACAGAGTTTTGTGTCTTTAACTAAGATTACTATAGTTCAGAGTGTGAAGTAAGCACAGAGTTTTGTGTCTTTAACTAAGATTACGATAGTTCAGTGTGTGAAGTAAGCACAGAGTTTTGTGTCTTTAACTAAGATTACGATTGCTCAGTGTGTGAAGTAAGCACAGAGTTTTGTGTCTGTAACTAAGATTACGATTGTTCAGTGTGTGAAGTAAGCACAGAGTTTTGTGCTTTCAGCTAAGTTTTCGGCTGGTTCGTGTTGACACTTCTCCAAGCCTTGATGCCAGAGACAGCAGATATACTCCGTCTCTTAATGTGAGTCTTCTGCTTTTCACAAACATTTAAAAGACCCAACGAACTGTAACGTGCTGAAGTACTTTCTACAGAAATCGTTACTGAACACTAAATGCACCTATCAGGCAACTGTTTATCGTTTAATGATATCATCTCTCTATAGTTTTGTACTGTTCTTCTGGTTCTAGTTCACTACAGTGCTACATATCATGAGAAAAGGTGCTGTTTTCTTCTGCTAATATAGAAAGGGACTAGTTCATATCTCTACCACACAGGCTTTTGAAAGCTGCGTGAAAGGCAGTTACTCCTTTAGCCGCCTGTCAAGGGGAAGAGAGCGATCTAGCTGAAAGCCCCAGAGCTGAAAACCACTGATGCTACAACAGCAGGAGACGAACTGATTGAAGGAATCAGAGTGCAGGAAGGAAGACAAAGAAAAAAGAATCACGAAAAGTGACAACCAAATTTAAGTAAAACAACATTAAAAAAAGCTCAGAGACACTGGACTGGAAACAAAGAAAAATAAAAGGAAAATAAAATAACCGCAACTGGTGTATCGACAATAACACTAACAAAACCAACTGCATCAACAAAACATATACCACCACCACCACCACCACCACCACCACCACCACCACCACCACCACCACCACCACCAGAAACTAGCTCAGGCCAGTTCTTTAGACGCCCTTGTCGAGCTCACATCCTGCAGCCACAGCGTGTGACTCCAGCAGCCATGGACAACGACTACAGCATCTACACAGGGCAGATCCGGAAGTTCGTGGCGCTGGACTACGTCCTCTTCGCCTGCACCCTCATGGTCTCTGCAGGCATCGGCGTCTTCTACGCCCTGTGGGACCGCCGCAACAACACCCCCGAGGAGTTCCTGCTGGGCGGGCACAAGATGCACGTGGTCCCCGTGGCCATGTCGCTGATGGTGACCTTCGTGTCCTCCCTGACCATGCTGGCCTACCCTGCCGAGATGTACAGCTACAACACCATGTTCTGGTGGCTGGCCGGCTCCTTCGTCATCGCTATTGGCGGCTCCGTGCTCATCTTCATCCCTTTCTTCTGCAAGCTGGGGGTGACCAGCACTTTTGAGGTGGGTGAGAGAGAGAGAGAGAGCGAGAGAGAGGGAGAGAGAGAGAGAGAGAGAGAGAGAGAGAGAGAGAGAGAGAGAGAGAGAGAGAGAGAGAGAGAGAGAGAGAGAGTGTTGTTTCTATCTCTGACGCTGCTTCTGTTGGCGACTTTGTGTCTGTTTATCTGTCAGTCGGTCAGTCAGTCAGTCTGTCTGTCTGTCTGTCTCCTTCCTTCTTTCCTTCCTTTTCTATTTCTGTGCATAGAGTGTGCTCAGTCTCTGCAGTGACTCAATGGCCATGTCTATGCTTTTTAAAATTTATTTTTTATTTTATTTTATTCTTTTATATCGAGGATAATGGAATAAGTACTTATGTACTTTTCACATCCAGTCCCCGTGTGTATGCGGTTTTGTTAATTCCGTCATCTGTTCCCACCGGCACACAATGGCCTACTCTTACGAAAAGCGGAACAGGATTTAACGTGTGTGCAAGATGCTCTGCGTGCGTTCGCACACGGGACCTCAGTTTATAGTCTCATCCGAAGAACTTTTGGGGAGAGGGTGATGCTGATAGATGTAATTTTTATTGCCTCAGGCAACTGTGATATTGGTCCAAATGAATGCTAGATTATAAACAATTGCAGACCAATTTATAATGAAAAACTAGTTCATATTTTGGAATCACAAGCATGAACGCTATGTATTTTCTTCTGGGGGTTTGACTGCTTGCACTTATTTTTTTAGAACGCATAGTTCATGTACCAAGAGCTCTTGTAAATTTGTATGGCTTGTTTTTGTTGTTGTTCTGTCTTTTGTGTAAGGACTTCATAGTAAAAGAAAGGATGAGGGGAGATCATGACTTTCCTGGCTCAAGCCTGTTATTCTGATGATAGATGCCCTTACTTTACTGGTGAATGGGATGTTTTGCTGCTGATAGATGTAATTTTTATTGCCTCAGGCCTGTTATTCTGATGATAGATGCGCTTACTTTACTGGTGAATGGGGTGTTTAGCTGCCGATAGATGTATTTAAAAAAATAGCCTCAGGTCTGTTATTCTGATGATAGATGCGCTTACTTTACTGGTGAATGGGGTGTTTTGCTGCTCCGTGGATTGCTGTGAGGATGTGCCTTTAGCCTTTGTAGCTGGAGGTGTCCTGGGTTCTCTGTGCAGTGCAGTGGTTGCCCTGAAGCAGTCTGGTTGCCGAGCGTCTTTAGTCATGCTTCTGTCACACTGTTCAGTGTCTATCACAGTAACAAAAATACAACGAGGGCAGCAACAATAATGAGGATAATAATGATAACAAGATAAACAACAACAAAACCCCACAACCACCACCACCACCAACTATAATGATAATGATAATAGCAATGATATGATAGCAACAACAACAATAATAATGATAATGGAAACAATAATGATAATGGAAATAATATTGATAATGGAAATAGTAATAATAATAAAAAACTACTACTACTACTACTACTACTACTACTACTACTACTACTACTACTACTACTACTACTACTACTACTACTACTACTACTACTACTACCACAACAACAACAATAATAATAATAATAACAATAATAATAGCAACACTAATAATAATGAGAATGATAATAATGATGATGATGATAACAATAACAATAACAATAAAATAATGATCATACAACAACAACAACAACAACAACAACAACAACAACTACTATACTACTACTACTACTACTACTACTACTACTACTACTACTACTACTACTACTACTACTACCACCATCAACACCCAAGATTGTCCATCTGGGGAACACCAAAGAGCAACAACAGCAACAAGAACAAGAAGAAAAACAGAAGGAAAAATGTGCCTTGATTAGTCATTGATTTGATTTGGTCCCATTTACGTTTTCTTCGCGCTTTTATTTCTTACTTTTCTAGATTTGATAAAGATGAAATATTCATGACGGATTTGTTGATCTTTTAAAATTCTGTAATTGAGTGATATGTTTTCTGCAGTAATCCGTATTTGATTTTTATTGAAATGTTCGCTTTATTCATTTTTTAACCCCACCCATTCAACTTTTAGGTACATGAAAACGTGCTGCAGTAATAATCGGCTATGTAAGAAAATCTTTAGGGTCAGGGAAGGTAAAGCAGCGAGGGAGAGGAGATTGGCGCGCCCTCAATATACTAGCTCCAAGAGAAGCTGAGGTCTCTGACATTTCGCTAACGACCCGCATAGGTTATGGGACACCTTTACTTGTTTTTGTTTTGTTTTAAAGAACCCACTTGTCCCTGGCAAAATTCTGTACAAAAAACCCCACTCTGATAGGGAAACAAAATAATGCACATGCAGACAGGAAAAATAAAGGAGGGCGCTGCTCTTGTGGCAACGCGACGCGCTCTCCCGGTGAGAGCAGCCCGAATTTCACACAGAAAAACCTGCCGTGACTGAAAGTGGTATACAACACACACACACACACACACACACGTGTGGACATGCAGAGAGAAAGCGAGAGAGAGAGAGCGAGAGAGAGAGAGGAGAGAGAGAGAGAGGGAGAGAGAGAGAGAGAGAGAGAGAGAGAGAGAGAGAGAGAGGAGAGAGAGAGAGAGAGAGAGAGAGAGTTGCCCAACAGGATACAGGGGGCAAGAAGGAAGCATGGACTAGGATCTAATATTATACGTACATTCACGCGACTCCAAAACACAAGCTTGCAAGTGGGCCCGCTGCCCCTGGGAGGTCCGGGTCGGCTGAGCAGACAGACAGATAGACAGACAGATAGACAGACAGATAGACAGACAGGCAGACAGACAGGCTGAGAGACAGACAGATAGACAGGCAGACAGACAGACAGACAGGCTGAGAGATAGACAGATAGACAGACAGGCAGACAGACAGACAGACAGGCTGAGAGATAGACAGATAGACAGACAGGCAGACAGACAGAAAGACAGGCTGAGAGATAGACAGATAGACAGACAGGCAGACAGACAGAAAGACAGGCTGAGAGATAGACAGATAGACAGACAGGCAGACAGACAGACAGACAGACTGAGAGATAGACAGATAGACAGACAGACAGACAGGCTGAGCAGACAGACAGGCTGAGAGATAGACAGATAGACAGACAGACAGACAGGCAGACAGAGAGACAGGCTGAGAGATAGACAGATAGACAGACAGGCAGACAGACAGACAGGCTGAGAGATAGACAGATAGACAGACAGCCAGACAGACAGGCTGAGAGATAGACAGATAGACAGACAGACAGACAGGCTGAGAGATAGACAGATGGACAGACAGGCAGACAGACAGACAGATAGCCAGACAGACAGACAGACAGGCTGAGAGATAGACAGATAGACAGACAGGCAGACAGACAGACAGACAGGCTGATAGATAGACAGACAGACAGGCAGACAGACAGGCTGAGAGATAGACAGATAGACAGACAGGCAGGCAGGCAGACAGACAGGCTGAGAGATAGACAGACAGGCAGACAGACAGGCTGAGAGATAGACAGATAGACAGACAGATAGACAGACAGACAGACAGGATGAGAGATAGACAGACAGGCAGACAGACAGGCTGAGAGATAGACAGATAGACAGACAGGCAGACAGACAGACAGGCTGAGAGATAGACAGACAGACAGGCTGAGAGATAGACAGATAGACAGACAGGCAGACAGACAGACAGGCAGGCTGAGAGATAGACACACAGACAGCCTGAGAGATAGACAGATAGACAGACAGGCTGAGAGATAGACAGACAGACAGGCAGACAGACAGACAGGCTGAGAGATAGACAGATAGACAGACAGGCAGACAGACAGACAGACAGGCTGAGAGATAGACAGACAGGCAGACAGGCTGACAGGCAGACAGACAGACAGACAGGCTGAGAGATGGACAGATAGACAAACAGGCAGACAGACAGACAGGCTGAGAGATAGACAGACAGGCAGGCAGACAGGCAGGCAGACAGGCAGGCAGACAGAGAGGCAGACAGACAGACAGACAAGCTGAGAGATAGACAGACAGTCAGGCAGAGAGATAGACAGACAGGCAGACAGACAGGCAGGCAGAGAGATAGACAGGCAGGCAGAGAGACAGACAGACAGGCTGAGAGATAGACAGACAGGCAGACAGACAGACAGAGAGACAGGCTGAGAGATAGACAGACAGGCAAGAGATAGACAGACAGACAGGCTGAGAGATAGACAGACAGGCAGAGAGATAGACAGACAGACAGGCTGAGAGATAGACAGACAGGCAGAGAGATAGACAGACAGACAGGCTGAGAGACAGGCAGACAGGCAGGCAGGCTGAGAGACAGACAGACATACAGGCAGGCAGACAGACAGGCAGGTAGACAGACAGACAGGCAGGCAGAGACACAGGCAGGCAGACAGACAGGCAGGTAGACAGACAGACAGGCAGGCAGAGACACAGGCAGGTA
Source organism: Rapana venosa (assembly GCA_028751875.1). Taxonomy (NCBI): domain Eukaryota; kingdom Metazoa; phylum Mollusca; class Gastropoda; order Neogastropoda; family Muricidae; genus Rapana; species Rapana venosa. The sequence goes on along the minus strand of CM054134.1, from coordinate 247,521 downwards.
GGCAGACAGGCAGGTAGACAGACAGACAGGCAGGCAGAGACACAGGCAGGTAGGCAGACAGGCAGGTAGACAGACAGACAGGCAGGCAGAGACACAGGCAGGTAGGCAGACAGGCAGGCCTTCAGCCCCGTTCCTGCCCGTGGCAGCTGAGTGCAGCTTTCAGTTCAGTTCAGGGGAGGTTATCTGACAGAGACCAATTCTAACGGCGCTGTACAGGTCAAGAAGCTCTCCAGCCATGAGCAAACACCGCCAGGCTGGTCCCTGGTCCCTGATCCGGCTTTGCTCCTCCGCTGACTTTAAACAACAATCTGTTATCAGTCTTCCCTTCAGCCCCTGCCCCTTGTAACGTCGCTGTGTGTGTGTGTGTGTGTGTGTGTGTGTGTGTGTGTGTTTTGTTTTTGTCTTTGTTTTGTTTTGTTTAATGTCTATTCACTACATGGTGTTTCAGACACACCCGCATTCATAACAAAGTACCTATTATTACACACCCATCCCTCTCTCTCTCTCTTACACACACACACACACACACACACACACACACACACACACACACACACACACACACACACACACACACACACACACACACACACACACACACACACATATATATATATATATATATATATAAGCACTTATGTGCTTTTTTACATCCAGTCCCCGTGTGTATGCGGTTTTGTAAATTTTGTCATCTGTTCCCACCGGCACACAATGGCCTACTCTTACGAATATATCATCATCATCAGACCCGTGACCTTGGCGGTCGTGGGGGAGACATGAAAGACGATGCTGTGGTAAGCCTCCTCCATCCATCTCGGTCCTCGGCTCTGCGCAGTAGTGCCGAGTCATTCATCCTGGTCCATTCTCTGATGTTGTCCATCCATGACTTGTTCTGTCTTCCCCTCCTTCTGCCACCTTCGAGTGTTCCCTGCAGTACTGTTTTGGGCAGAGTGTTGTGGCGGGTGACGTGGCCGAACCATGTCAGCTTTTTCTTCTTGACGATGGTGAGAAGGGGTTCCTGTGGACCTGCCAGCCGTGTTATTTGACTCTTGACAAATTCATTGGTCTTTCGTTCTCTCCAGGATATGCCCAGTAGTTTTCTATGGCATTTTATTTCGAATGACTGGACTCGCTTTGCTGTTTCAGCAGTCAATGTCCAGGTTTCACTTCCGTACAGCAGGATCGACTGAATTAGGGCTTTGTAGAGCTTTAGTTTGATTGGGAAACTGATCTCTTTACTTTTCCATATGGTGGTGAGTTTTGTCATGGAAGATGTTGCCATGGCTATTCTGACTTTGATTTCTGTCGTCGATCGCCCGTCCTTTGTGAGTGTAGCGCCGAGGTATTTAAAAGCGTCTACCTCCTCCAGTTGTTGGCCGTTCATGTAAATTTTAGCGGTGGCATTGCTCGTGCTGTTCACAAGTACTTTACTTTTCTCCGAGCTCACCTCCATCCCATATGCTCCAGCTCTGTTCTCAAGTCTGGTCGTAAGATCTTGCAGCTCTGTGTTACTTCCGCCCATGAGGTCAATGTCATCGGCAAACCGTAAGTTGTTGAGGGGTCTGCCGCCAATGGATATGGTAGAGTGGAAGTCATGGAGGGTCTCTCTCATAATGTTTTCCAAGAACAGATTGAACAGGACTGGAGATAACAGGCATCCTTGTCGGACCCCAACTGTGGTTTTGAAGTAGTCTCCAACCTGATTGTTTGGAGCTGGGGAGACCAACGACAGGGGACTACGTCTGCTGGAGTTTGCCTGCACCCACAGACTTACCATTGCCAATACCCTCTATCCCCACAAGCAGTCAAGGAGGACAACCTGGCATGCGCCAAACGGCAAGATCCATAACCAAATAGATTTTATCTTAACACCACGGCGCTTCAAATCCAGCATCAACAGAGCCAGAACAAGAACCTACCCTGGAGCTGACATAGGCAGCGACCACGACCTTGTGCTGCTGGTATTCAAAATGAAGCTGAAGAAAAACAAACAGCCTGCAAACCCACGTATCAAATTTGACGTGGACAAACTGAAAGATCCAGATGTCGAGGAGATCTTCCAAGCTAAGCTTGGCGGACGTTTTGCGGCATTAACCCTCCTGGACAATGACATCAATGACCTCACCAACAACTTCAATGAGGCAGTCCGAGAAACAGCAGAGGAGGTACTCGGTCGTCAGAGGAATAAACACCAGCCATGGACTACCAATGACATCTTGGACCTCTGCGATACAAGAAGAGCACTGAAACCAACCAGGTCTTCCAACCCTAAAGAATACCGGGAGGCCAACAATCTCGTGAAGAAGTCAATGTTAAAGGCCAGAGAGAAGTGGATCAGTGATCAATGTGATGAGATCGAAAAAAACATGAAAGTGGGCAACAGTAAAAAGGCATACGACACCCTGAAGAAACTCACAAAACCATTTCAAACCAAATCATCAGTCATTGAAGACAGCTCCGGAAACCTCCTCACAGAAAGCTCAGCTGCATTGAACAGGTGGTCTGAATATTGTCAAGAACTGTACAACTACCCAATACAACCTGACAAGAGCATAATAGAAGAGAAAGCAGCAACATCAAGAGCACCCTCGCCATTACCTATACTGAGGGAAGAAGTGGAAGAAGCCATCCGCAGCTTACCAGTAGGAAAGTCCCCAGGAGCAGACAATATACCAGCAGAGCTGCTCAAGCATGGTGGCGAAACAGTCATCACATATGTTACAGCTATCTGTCAGAAGATTTGGGAGACAAAACAGTGGCCAACAGAATGGACACAATCACTCATCATACCCCTGCCCAAGAAGGGGAATTTACGCCAATGCCAAAACTATAGAACAATCAGCCTCATCAGCCACGCCAGCAAGATCATGCTCAAAGTTATTTTGAATCGACTCAAGAAGGAGGCAGAAGAACACCTCGCAGAGGAACAAGCTGGGTTCAGGGCAGGCAGGAGCACAATCGAACAGATTTTTAACTGCCACATCATGATGGAAAAACATCTTCAACATCAGAGAGACCTGTTCCACAACTTCATCGACTTCAAGAAGGCTTTTGACAGAGTATGGCACGAAGGCCTGTGGCAGGTCCTCAGAATGTTTGGCATTGAAGAAGGACTAGTGCAAACCATTCAAGCACTATACAACACCACAAGCAGTGCAGTCCTTCTGAACGAATATATATATTATATATATTAAATTAATATATATTTTATATATATATATATATATATATATATATATATATATATATATATATATATATATATATTTTATATTTTATATGTATATGTGTGTGTGTGTGTCTGTGTATGTGTGATTGTTTGTGTGTGTGTGAGTAAATGAGAGAGAGAGAGAGCGAGCGCACGCATGCGTGCGTGTGTATGTGTGTGTGTGAGTGAGTATTTTTAAAAAATTATTTATTTATTTTATTCTTTTATATCCAGGATAATGGAATGAACACTTATGTGGTTTTTTTTTTACATCCAGTCCCCGTGTGTATGCGGTTTTGTAAATTATCATCTGTTCTCACCGGCACACAATGGCCTTCTCTTACGAAAAGCGGAACAGGGTTTAACGTGCGTGCAAGATGTTCTGCGTGAGTTCGCACACGGGGCCTCGGTTTATAGTCTCATTCGAAGGACTTTTGGGGAGAGTGGAGTCTGCACTGATGTCAACTCCAGGGGAAAATATCCCCTTGAACAGGAATCGAACCCGGGTCGTGAGATTGCGATCGCAATGTTCTA
>CM054134.1:236279-238779 GCA_028751875.1 Rapana venosa | reverse complement strand
ATCATTGTTCCATGCATAACAAGTCTATTGCATCATATCAATGCGTGACAAGTCTATAGCATCATATAATTTTTCTACTGTATGAAAAATCTATGGCATCATCCTATTGCATAACAAGTTTACTGCATCACATCATTGTTCTACAGCATAACAATTCTGTTGCATCCATAACAAGTTTATCGCATTCATAACAAGTCTATTGCATGGCAAGTCTGTTGCATCCCACTATTTGTATTTTAACGACTATTTATATCACGGTAAATTTGCAGTACCTTCCTCTTTTTACTGCAAATATACTTATCTGAGTGTGGTTAATTTTACAACTGTTCTACTGCTATTGTTGATTGTAAACATTACTTAATGCACTAATTACTAATTATTTTGGTGTATGCATGTTTACTGAGATAGTTTGTAAGACCAGTCTTGGCCTAAAACTGTTATCCAGACATATTTTAAGACAATTCATTCATTCATTCATTCATTCATTCATTCATTCATTCATTCATTCATTCATTCATTCATTCGATGCTCGCATGCTCACAGGGCCAGTTTGTAAGACTAGATTCCACACAAAATATGTGTACTTATGTATCACAGATTCTTGATTGATTTATTGGTAAGGTCATCCATCCAACCACTCTGTCATTAATTGCTTTGATGTACATACATGTTTGCAAGGGCAGACTGTACGACTAAATTTGGCCCAATATCTGTATTCTTACTAATCAAACATGACCCTTTTCTTCCTTCTTTCCTGTCCTTTCTTTCCCTCTCTTCCTTCCTCCTTCCTTCTCTCTGGCAGGGCGGAATGAAGGCAGTGCTGTGGACGGACACCTTTCAGGCGGGGGTGATCGTGACAGGGCTGGTGGCCATCATTGTCCAGGGGCTGATTGTTCAGGGCGGCATCCACAACGTCTGGGACATCGCCTACAACCGATCCCGGATTGTTTTTGATGAGTGAGGCTTGTGAGGCGTGTGGTGTGTGGTGTGGCGTGGTGCAGGAGTGGTGTGGTGTGGCGTGGTGTGGTGTAGAGATGGTGTGGTGTAGAGATGGTGTGGTGTAGATATGGTGTGGTGTGGTGTAGATATGGTGTGGTGTAGTGTATAATTATATGGTTGTGGTGTGATGTGGTGTAGAGATGGTGTGGTGTGGTGTGGATATGGTGTAGAGCTGGTGTGGTGTGGTGTGGTGTGGTGTAGAGATGGTGTGGTGTAGTGTATAATTATATGGTTGTGGTGTGATGTGGTGTAGAGATGGTGTGGTGTGGTGTGGATATGGTGTAGAGCTGGTGTGGTGTGGTGTGGTGTGGTGTGGTGTAGAGATGGTGTGGTTTGGTGTGATGTGGTGTACATATGGTGTTGTGTGGGGTAGATATGGTGTGGTGTGATGTGGTGTAGATATGGTGTGGTGTGGTGTGGATATGGTGTGGAGATGGTGTGGAGATGGTGTGGTGTGGTGTATATATGGGTGTGGTGTGATGTGGTGTAGAGATGGTGTGGTGTGGTGTAGATAATGTGTGGTGTGGTATGGTGTGATGTGGTGTACATATGGTGTGGTGTGGGGTAGATATGATGATGATGATGACGACGACGACGACGATGCTGACAACAACGACGACGACGATGATGATGACAACAACGACGACGATGATGATGACGACGACGACGACGATGCTGATGCTGATGATGCTGACGACGATGTGCAGCTTTGACCCTGACCCCAAGGTGCGGCACTCGGTGTGGTCCATGGTGATCGGGGCGGGGCTGTTCTGGATGGCGCTGTACGGCGTCAACCAGTCCCAGGTGCAGAGGTGCCTCTCCTGCCCCACCGTGCGCAAGGCCAGAATGTGAGGCCCCTCTCCTCGTCATCTTTCTCCTTCTTCTCCTCCTCTTCCTCTTTCTCCTCCTCCTTCTTCTTTTTTTTGTGTTTTTGTTTTTGTTCTTGTTCTTGTTCTTCTTGTTCTTGTTCTTGTTCTTCTCCTCCTCCTCCTTCTTCTTCCTCCTCTTTCTCCTCCTTCTTCTTCTTCTTTTTATGTTCTTGTTCTTCTTGTTCTTGTTCTTCTTCTCCTCCTCCTTCTCCTCTTCCTCTTTCTCCTCCTCCTCTTTCTCTTCCTCCTCTTTCTCCTCCTCCTTCTTCTTTCGTTTTTGTTTTTGTTCTTCTTCTTGTTCTTGTTCTTCTTCTTTCTCCTTCTTTCTCCGCCTCCTCCTCCTTCTCCTCCTCCCCCTCCTTCTTCTTCTTCTTCCCCTCTCCTCCTCCTCCTTCTCACCTTCTTCCTTCTCCCCTTCCTCCTCCTCCCCCTCCTCCTTCTCCTCCCCCTCCTTCTCCTTCTCCTCCTCCTCTTTCTCCTGCAGTAGTGAGAGTAGTGGCAAAGCTGCTGGTGGAATTGGAAGTAGTAGTTGAAGTAGAAAGGTATTCTTGTTGTTGTTGTTGTTGTTGTTGTTGTTGTTGTTGTTGTTGTTGTTGTTGTTGTTGTTCTTCTTCTTCTTCTTCTCTTCTTTT
>CM054134.1:209862-235779 GCA_028751875.1 Rapana venosa | reverse complement strand
ATCTTGCACCGGTAACATCTTGCATTGGTAACATTTTGCATTGGTAATATCTTGTACTGGTAACAGCTTGCACTGGTAGCATTTTGCACTGGTAACATCTTGCACTGGTAACATTTTGCATTGGTAATATCTTGTACTGGTAATAGCTTGCACTGGTAACATCATGTACTTGTAACATCTTGTACTCATGCATGTTGCACTGGTAACATGTTGCACTGGTAACATCTTGCACTGGTAACATATTGCACTGGTAACATCTTACACTGGTAACATCTTGCACTGGTAACATCTTGCACTGGTAACATCTTGCTCTGGTAACATCTTACACTGGTAACATCTTGCACACATAACGTCTTGCACTGGTAACATCTTGCGCTGGTAACATCTTGCACTGGTAACATCTTGCACACATAACGTCTTTCACTGGTAACATCTTGCACACATAACATCTTGCACTGGTAACATCTTGCACTGGTAACATCTTGCACTGGTAACATCTTGCACTGGTAACATCTTGCTCTGGTAACATCTTGCACTGGTAACATTTATACACTGGTAACATCTTGCACTGGTAACATCTTGCACTGGTAACAGCTTGCACTGGTAACAGCTTGCACTGGTAACAGATTGCACACACGTTAACCCCCCACCCCCCTCTGGCAGAAGAGCAGGCTGACAGTGGCCGTGTACAGTGTTACACTTGTAAACAAGCGACATCGGTCTGTAGCCTGCACAGAAAGGTATCCACCGGCCTGACCTTGCCAAGACAGAGCCTGAAAGGGTTTTTGTGTGTGGGTATTCATTTATTTTGAGGATAATGGAATAAACTCTCATGTGCTTTTTTACATCCAGTCCCCCTGTGTATGCAGTTTTGTAAAATTTGTCATCTGTTCCCACCGGCACACAATGATCTACTCTTCCGAAAAGCGGAACGGGTTTTAACGTGTGCACAAGATGTTCTGCTTTTTGTGCTGCCCCAGAGTGTCCTCATGGGAGGCTTGTGGACAAGTCAGGTCTTTTGGGACATACCAGTTACGCTGCTTTCACGGCGCTCATCCAAATCTCACCACCACACGCACCATGCCTCGGTTCATCATGTATTCCTTAAGAGCCAGGAAACACAGGGAGGTACGAAACTGAGGCTGTTGTAAGAGACTACCCACCAGAGGAAACACTGCATCATTGTTGGCTGTCTCTTGTGATCCCTCTAGCCTCTCTGCCTTGAGTGATTGTGAACATACACATACGTATCTGTGTGTGTACGTGTGCGTGAGTGATAACGCATATCCCTACGTGTGTGTTCTCACCTGTATGCTTTTGTGGGCCATTACTTTACCTTTAATGCGAGAATATGCGCGTGCCGCCGTGCCCATAGACGTGTGAGCCTGTAGGAGCAGCTGCCCGCGTTCTTTGCTGCCAGGCAGCCTGTGTGGCTGAGCCTGCTGCATGCCTGTGCCTGCCTGTGTGTGTGTGCAGCTGGTGCCGCTGTACGTCATGGACATTCTGGGCACACTGCACGGGCTGCCCGGCATCTTCGTGTCCGCCATCGTCAGTGCCAGCCTCAGGTGAGTCAGACAGGTGAAGATGGCGAGTGAGATCACTGCCATGCCGCCTCCTCCTCCTGGTTGGTGATGGTGGTGGTGGTGATGGGGGTGGTGGTGATGGTGGTGGTGGTGGTAGTGGTGGTGATGGTGGTGGTGGTGGTAGTGGTGGTGATGGGGGTGGTGGTGGTGGTGGTGGTAGTGGTGGTGATGGTGGTGGTGGTGGTAGTGGTGGTGATGGGGGTGGTGATGGTGGTGGTGGTGATGGTGGTGATGATGGTGGTGGTGATGATGGTGGTGGTGGTGGTGGTGATGATGATGGTGGTGGTGGTGATGGTGATGATGGTGATAATGGTGATGATGATGATGACGACAATAATGATAATGATGATTATGCTGATGCTGATGGTGGTGATGATGATGACGACAATGATGATGGTGACAATAATGATGATGATGATGATGATGATGATGACAATGATGATGGTGACAACAATGATGATTATGGTGATGATGATGGTAACGATGATGCTGATGCTGATGGTGATGACGACGACGACGACAATGATGATGGTGACAACAATGATGATGACGGCAATGATGATGGTGACAACAATGATGATGATGATGACAATGATGATGGTGACAATAATGATGATGATGATGACAATGATGATGGTGACAACAATGATGACGACGACAATGATGATGGTGACAATAATGATGATAATGATGATGATGATGATGACGATGATGGTAATGCTGCTGCTGCTGCTGCTGCTGCTGCTGCACCCTGTGCCCAGCTCCATGTCGTCAGGCCTGAACGCCCTGTCGGCCATCACCTACAGTGACCTCATGCTGGGGCTGGGCTGGAAGTCCTCCTCCGCCTTCCGCTCCACCCTCATCTCCAAACTGCTGGGTAAGCAGCGCACCTGCTCCTGCCTCCCCTCCTCCTCCCTCCTTCCCTCTATCTCAGTCAGGTATGAATTTGTGCTTCATCATAGTTAGTATACAGCGTAAACTATTTTTCATATGGAGGTCTCGGTGTATTGTTTTTTTTTACTGTCTATAGACTTCGGTTTCGTGTCTCATCCTGAAGTTTAACAGTAAACCGCCACTCACCGTGTGCTGGCTGATTTCATAGAGCGTAGGAACATGGGCTGCATGGAATCCTGCCCACTACATGGGGTAGCACTCCGAAAGAGGATCTGGCCTGACTGACCCATACCACCCCAGTGACCAGGAAGCTCTGTGGAGACTGGGAGAACTTGCAGTGTACAGCTGCCTTCGTCACAGATACTGAGCTGTCCATTTTTATTGTTTCAACAGCGTCATTGTCACACTTGACCCCAACTGCCCAAACACTTGTCAGTAGAGGCTTCAAGAACTGCACAGCCCATTGCACACAAAGCGTTGCCAGAGCAAGTAGGACGATTTCCTGGGTCAGCCACACAACCAAGGCTGCATGAAGAGCGTGATCTTTAACGTGCAATGTTTGATCTGTATCAAGGAGGTGACGGCGCCGATAGTTTGTACCTAACTGGAGGCAGACAGTGATAAAGATGCTCACCCCTTATCTGCTAACCCCTTATCTGCTCACCCCTTATCTGCTAACCCCTTATCTGCTAACCCCTTATCTGCTAACCCCTTATCTGCTCACCCCTTATCTGCTAACCCCTTATCTGCTAACGCCCCCCAGACTGGGAGTAGTCATCTCTGTGTCAGTATTTCGTTATTGTCTTTTGGGACGGGACAGAATAGCTCAGTGGTCAGAGCACTCGCTTTTCCCCAAGATAAGGTTAAGCAGCATCGGAAGTGGATGGGTGACCATTCGCGCGCCTTGGCTTCAGTACAGTCCCCCAGTTCACCCAGCTGTAAATGGGTACCTGCCTTCTTTAGGGTCAGGGAAGGTAAAGCAGCGAGGGAGAGGAGATGGGCCCCGCCCTCAAGATGCTGGCCCCTGGAGAAGATGAGGTCTCTGACTTCTCGCTCCCCAACGACCGCGTAGATTATAGAACACCTTTGCTTTGTGTTTTGTAGTTTGTTTTCTGATTTCTGTAAAACTCTTTGTGTTTTGTACTGTGAATGTTTTGGTCTTGAAATCCCCCGTCCCCACCATCTGCTGTTGGGTGGGAGGTGATAGATCATAACTATCAGATATATCATAACTACAGCTAGATCCTAACTATCAGCTAGATCCTAACTATCAGCTAGATCATCACTATCAGCTAGATCCTCACTGTCAGCTAGATCCTAACTATCAGCTAGATCATCACTATCAGCTAGATCATGACTATCAGCTAGATCATGACTATCAGCTAGGTCATCACTATCAGCTAGATCACCACTATCAGCTAGGTCACCACTATCAGCTAGATCATGACTATCAGCTAGATCATGACTATCAGCTAGATCATCACTATCAGCTAGATCACCACTATCAGCTAGGTCACCACTATCAGCTAGATCATCACTATCAGCTAGATCATCACTATCAGCTAGATCATCACTATCAGCTAGATCACCACTATCAGCTAGGTCATCACTATCAGCTAGATCACCACTATCAGCCTAACGACGTGTACCCGGTGTGCAGTGCTGGGGTATGGTGTCGGCGCCATGGGGCTGGCCTGGGTGGTGGCTCAGCTAGGAGGAATTTTGAAGGTCAGTCTTCTTTTTTTCCTTTTCTTCCCTTATTTGTCTGTTCTCCGCATTTCTTTTCTCTTCTTTCTTTGATTACTTGTTTGTTCTTATTTAGTATTTCTGTTTTCTTTTCTTTCTTTCTTTTTCTTAACTTATGTGTCCTTTCTTATCATTTCTGTTCTGTTCTTTCTTTGTTTTCTTTTCTTTTCTTCCTTTTGTTTATTTGTTTGTTTGTTTCTTTCTTTCTTTCTTTTCTTTCTTTCTTTCTTTCTTTCTTTCTTTCTTTCTTTCTTTCTTTTTCTTTCTTTCTTTCTCTTTCGTCTATTATTTTCCATTTGTGTTCTTTCTTTCTTTCTTTTTTTCTTTTTCGTCTATTAGTTTCCATTTCTGTTCTTTTCTTTGTTGTTTCTGTCTCTCTTTCTTTCGTTCTTTCGATCGTTATTGTTTTCTTTCACCCGTTCTCTCTCTCCAATTTTTCTTTCTTTGTCTCTGCGTTCGTTTCTTACATTTTTTCTTTCGTTTTATATGCGTGTAGATGTGTGTGTGTGTGTGTGTGTGTGTGTGTGTGTGTGTGTGAGTGTGTGTGTGTGTGTGTGTGTGTGTCTGTGTGTGTGTGAGTATAGGTATGTGTTCGTGCATGTGTGTATATGTATGTATGTTTGTATGTGTGTGTGCGTGTGTGCGTGCGTATGTGTATTTGTGTGTGTGTGTGCACGTGTGTGCCAGTGCGTGCGTGGATGTGTGTGTGTGTGTGTGTGCACGTGTGTGCCCGTGCGTGCGTGCATGTGTGTGTGTGTGTTGTTTTCTACTGTTTGTATTGCTTTGTTTCAAAGTGGTGTGTGTGGTGCATGTGTGTGTGTGTGTGTGAAAAGTTCTCCTGTCGCTCTCAAAATCCATAAGATTTGCAGGTATTTCTTGAAATTTCATTTGTCTTTCATATGTGTAGATTATGTCTTTTAAAGAAATGTGTATACTTTAAAATAGTATTGAGTCATTAATACTGTTTGCTTATCATTATGCGATGAACTCTTGCTTTTCAGTTACTGTTAGTATTCATATTATGTTTGGGTGTATTGCTGTTAGGTTTATTCTCCTGTTCAATATGTTTGTAATCCTCCATACCCCAAAAGGGGTGAAAGGAATTCAATCTTGAACCTTGAATCTTGTGTGTGTGTGTGTGTGTGTGTGTGTGTGTGTGTGTGTGTGTGTGTGTGTGTGTGTGTGTGTGTGTGTGCAGGCCCTGTACATAGTGTTCGGATTGCTGAGCGGCCCTCTGCTAGGAGTCTTCACCCTGGGCATGTTCTTTCCCTGGGCAAATGCCTGGGTAGGTGATGGTGGTGGACCTGACAGTCACCTCTCTGCACTTATCTGTCTTTGTCTGTCTGTTCGTCTGTCTGTCTGTCTGTTTGCCCGTCTCTCTCTGAATGTCATACATGTGCACCTGTGAGTGTGTGTGTGTGTGTGTGTGTGTGTGTGTGTGTGTGTGTGTGTGATTTTGCATGTGTGTTTGTTTGTGTGTGTGATATTGTGTGTGTGCACATGTGTGTATGTGTGCGTGCGCGTTCGTGCTTGCGTGCCTTTGTGCGCTTATATGCGCTTGTATGAGTATATGCATGGTTTGTTACGTGTTTTTGTCTACGAAAACACAAAAATGCCCAACACCTACCTACCTGTAACTTTACTAAGGAAATTTGTGAGATATATTGGTCAGGCAACTAGTGCTCAGCCTCCTCAGCTGATGCAGACCAAAGGCAAAAGGGAAAGGTGTCCCATAACCTATGTGGTCGTAGGGGAGCGAGGCGTCAGAGACCTCACTTTTTCAGGGGCCAGTATATTGTGGGCGGCGCCCATCTCCTCCCCGCTCGCTGCAGACGAGCACATAATTATAAAACACTCTGTTCCCCAGTCGTCCACATCGTTCCTGAAGGTAGCTACTGAGAGATGCTCCATCCGCTGTCCCTATCCCTCCTGGTTTCAGTCCTTCTGTGCTTAAGTCGGATGCGTTGGGCCTGACTTGTCAGGCGCTTATAGGCAGCGCAACGCTTTTTCTCCCATATGACAGCCAACAATAGTTGCTGTCTGAGCGTTCGACGACGACGCAGAAGAAGCCCAGCAGACCTCGTGTTTCAGCAGCTCTGTCCACGGCGTTGGTGAGGTGACTTAGAAAGGGAGCCCCCTGAAGAAGGGTATGGATATGGATCGGTGGTCTAGAGGTAACGCGCCTGCCTAGAAAGCGATAAGTCTGGGTCGGAAGTGTGCGGTGGTTTGATCCCCGTTTGAGCCCCAAACTTTCCCCCTTACCCATCCATTAGACCATGAGTGGTGGTCTGGGTGCTAGTCTTTCGGACGAGAGGATAAAACCGAGGTCTCGTGTGTTGCACTAAATAATTTAGCTCACTTAAAGGAATCCACGGCAACTAGAGAGTTGTCCCTAGCAAAATTCTGTAGGAAAAAGCTATTCTGGTAAGGAAACAAATACAGTTGCAGACAGGAAAAGAAAAGAAAAAAAAGGGGTGGCGTTGCTCTTGTGGCGACGCGCTCTTCCAGAGGGAGAGCATCCCAAATTTCACGCAGTGACTTGAAGTGGTATACAAATACAATACAACTAACACACTCCGCTTCCCTGTCAGCCACATGAAGAGTAGGCCATATAGTGTGCCGGTGGGAACGGATGGCAACATTTACAAAAACTGCATGCATACGGGGACTCGTTCTTAATGGCTGGTCCTGACTGATGCCCCGTCAGCCCTCCTGCTTTCAGCCCTTCTGTAGATTTCGTCTGTCAACAGCTCTGTCCACAACGTTAGTGAGGTGAGGGGAGTTAAAAGTGATCCCCTGAGGAAATGTGGGATGAGTCGAGCGTTGTGTGGGTGTGACTGCAGGGGGCCATAGTGGGCCAAGTGGTCTCCACCGCCTTCCTGTGCTGGATCGGCCTGGGCGCCTTCGTCAACAAAGTCACCACCCCCCCTTCCCCCGTCTCCACCGCCGGCTGTAACTGGACTGCTGTCGCCACCCCCCCTCCCCCCACCCTCCTCAACGTCACGGGGATGGGGGTTGGGGGCCAGTTCACCACCACGGACGATAGCGTCCTTGCGGCTGTTTCGGATGTGGGGTATGAGGGTTTGTTTTGTTTTGTTTTGTTGTGTGTGTGTGTGTGTGTGTGTGTGTGTGTGTGTGTGTGTGTGTGTGTGTGTGTGTGTAACGTGTGTGTGTGTTTGTGTGTGTTAACGTGTGTGTGTGTGTGGTTGCATGGATATTGTAGTTGTGTGTGTGTGTGTTTTCATTTATTTATTTATTTATTTATTCTTTTATATCGAGGATAATGGAATAAGCACTCCTGTGCTTTTTTACATCCAGTCCCCGTGTGTATGCGGTTTTGTCAATTCTGTCATCTGTTCCCACCGGCACACAACGGCCTACTCTTACGAAAAGCGGACAGGATTTAACGTGTGCGCAAGATGTTCTGCGTGCATTCGCACACGGGGCCTCGGTTTATAGTCTCATCCGTGTTTGTGTGTGTGCTTGTTTGTGTGTGTGTGTGTGTGTGTGTGTGTGTGTGTGGTTGCATGGATATTTGGGTGATTTCGAGTTTGCTGTGGCACAAGTTGTTAGGCTGGCTGGGTGGTGGGTTGACTGGTGGTCTGGTTTCGTTTGGTTAGATGTCTGAGTGTTCAGCTGCCTCCCTGCTTTGGCTAGTTGATAGTGATAACAATTATGTTGTAGGGATAAAGATTGTCAGGCTGGGGTCTGATCAATATAAATCTGAAAGAGAGAGAGAGAGAGAGAGAGAGAGAGAGAGAGAGAGAGAGACAGAGAGAGAGAGACAGAGAGAGACAGAGAGAGACAGAGAGAGAGAGACAGAGAGAGAGAGAGAGAGAGAGAGACAGAGAGAGAGACAGAGAGAGACACAGAGAGAGAGACAGAGACAGAGACAGAGAGGCAGAGACAGAGACAGAGAGAAAATGACAGAAGGAATACTACGTAAGCATCATCAAATCTTTGTATTCAACAACAAACAAATAAATAGACACAGCTGTAACCCAAAGCAGAAGCTGACAGAAACAAAGAAATGGCAGGTTGGTTAATTAAGCAGTGAACAATGACAGGTTGGTTAAGTAAGCAGTGAGAAATGCCAGGCTGGTTAATTAAGCAGTGAGAAATGGCAGGTTGGTTAATGAAGCAGTGAGCAATGGCAGGTTGGTTAATGAAGCAGTGAGCAATGGCATGTTGGTTGATTAAGCAGTGAGCAATGGCATGTTGGTTGATTAAGCAGTGAGCAATGGCAGGCTGGTGATGAAGCAGTGAGCAATGGCAGGCTGGTGATGAAGCAGTGAGCAATGGCAGGCTGGTGATGAAGCAGTGAGCAATGGCAGGCTGGTGATGAAGCAGTGAGCAATGGCAGGCTGGTTGATTAAGCATTGAGGTGTTACGCTGTGCAGGGTGCTGGAGCCGCTGTACAGACTGTCCTACATGTGGTACACAGGGCTGGGCATGATTGTGGTGTGGGGGGTGGGGCTGCTGGTCAGTTTCATCACCGGTACGTCCCTTGCCCGTCTGTCTGTCTGTCTGAATGTCTGTCTAAATGTCTGTCTGTCTCTCTGTCTGAATAACTGTCTGACTGTCTGTCTGACTGTCTGACTCTTTCTGTCTGTCTGTCTGAATGTCTGTTTGACTGTCTGTCTCTGTCTTTTCTCCCTTTCTTCTTTTCATCCTGACAGCTAGCTGTGTGTGTGTGTGTGTGTGTGTGTGTGTGTGTGTGTGTGTGTGTGTGTGAGGGGGAGGGGGCTGATGAAGTTGTGGGTGAGCGTGGTGGAGTTGTGTGTGTGTGTGTAGGTGGTGGTGGTGGTGAAGTTGAGAGAGAGAGGGGGTGTGTGTGTGTGTGTGTGTGTGCGCGTGTGTGTGTGCGCGTGTGTGTGTGAGGGAGAGTAGTGAAGTTGCGCGCGCGCGCGCGCGCGCGTGTGTGTGTGTGTGTGTGAGTGTGGTGAAGTTGTGTGTGTGTGCGGGGTGGTGGGGGTGGTGGTGGGGTTGGGTGGAGGGAGAGTAGTGAAGTTTGTTTGTGTGTTAAAGTTGTGTGTGTGTGGGGGGGCGTGGGGCGTGGTGGTCAAGTTGGGTGTGGTGAAGTTATGTGTGTGGGGATGGTCACCAGCAGCGGCAGTGTGAGATGACAGGGGTGACTGCCCATGATTGTTGCAGGGGCCACAAAGCCTGAGAGTCTGGAGCCAGAGCTGATCTGCCCCTTGCTGGACGTCCTGATGCCCTGGCTGCCCGCCTCCTGGAGAAAGCCTTTCCACTGCGGGGTGCCTCATGACAAGGTGAAGGGCTGGCGGGCTGGCTGTAGTGCACAGAGACAACTTTGCTGTTGTTGCTGCTGTTGTTGTTTTGTTGTTGTTGTTGTTGCTGTTGTTGTTGTTGCTGTTGTTGTTATTGCTGTTGTTTTTGCTGTTTTGTCAATGTGGTTGTTGTTGTTGATGATGAAGTTTTTTTTGGCTTTTGTTGTTAATGTTGTTGTTGTTAAGTTTTTGTGTGTTAATGTTGCTGTGTAATGGTTGGTGTTACAAATTTTGCTGTTATTGTGTTGTTAATGTTTTTTTGTTGATGATGTAAGTTTTTGATGCTGTTGTTGTTAATTGTGTTGTTTGCTGTTTTTAATGTTGTTGTTGATGATGAAGTTTTGTTGCTGTTTTGTTGCTAAATCTTTGATTGTACTAATGTTTTCTTCAAAATTAGAGAGAATGGGAGAGAGAGATGTAGATGTGAAGAGTGATGTGAGAGAGAGAGATGCGGGACAAGAGTATCTTTTATTTGAATGATCTTTTTTTTCAAGGTTACATAATAATCATTCAATATATTTTTTTATTCGGAGGGGAGAGAGGATAATGGATAAAAGCACTCAGATGATTTTTATCATCCAGCGCAGTGTGCATGGTAGTTTTGTGATGTTTCTCTTCTTCCAAACTACATGGACTATTTTTTTTCCGAAAGGCGGAGCAGGTTTTATATCGCGCAAGAAGTTTGATTTGCTTCGTCACATGGAACCTGGTTTCAGCCTCATGGAAGAGAGGACAGAAGAGAGGAGAGGGACAGAAGTTTGAGAGAGAAAGTGAGAATGGACAGAGGAGAGAGAGAGAGAGAGAGAGAGAGAGAGAGGGGACAGAGAGAGAGAGAGAGAGAGAGAGAGAGAGAGAGAGATGGAAAGAGAGAGAGAGAGAGAGGGACGAGAGAGAGAGAGACAGAGAGAGACGAGAGAGAGAGAGAAAGAGAGAGATGGACAGAGAGAGAGAGAGAGAGAGAGGGACAGAGAGAGAGAGAGAGAAGAGAGAGAAGAGAGAGGGACAGAGAGAGAGAGAGAGACAGAGAGAGAGAGAAAGAGAGAGATGGACAGAGAGAGAGAGAGAAAGAGAGAGAGAGAGAGGGACAGAGAGAGAGAGAGCGACAGAGAGAAGAGAAGAGACAGAGAGAGAGGGAAAGAGAGAGAGAGAGAAGAGAGAGAGAGGAGAGAGAGCAGAGAGAGAGAGAGAGAGAGAGAGAGAGAGAGGAAGAGAGGAAGAGAGAGGAGAGAGGGACAGAGAGAGAGAGAGAGAGAGAGAGAGAGAGAGAGAGAGAGAGAGAGAGGAGAGAGAGTATGGATGGGTTTGAACATTGCTTCATTTTTTTAAACAGGCAAAGTCTCCTACGTGGAAGAAAGCTGACGCCACAGCAGAAGAAATGGACATACGTAAGTTTTCTGGTTGTTGCTTGTTTCCACCCCCTTCACCACCAGCACTCCCTACAGCCCTAACCCCCAATACCACCACCATCAGCACCCACCACGATCAACAACAACAATACCAACGACAACAACTACAACAAAATTGACATGATAATAATGATGATGATGATAAATAATAATAATAATAATAAAAATTAATAATAACAACAATAATAATGATAAGAAGAATAACAACAGGAACAGCAACAACAGCAACTACAACAAAACTGACAATAAGAACATCAGGAACATCACCATTGCCAACAACTCCAAAAGCAAAAGCAACCACAACAGCTACAAACAAAACCAATAACAACAATAATAACTTAAACAGCACCAATAATGACAGAGACGACAAAATAAACCCCAACGAACTGAAGAAGACGACTCAGAACAAGCTCCAACATTAACCACAACAGCGGTCCGCTAACAGCGCGGGGTCTCTTTTTGTTGGTGGCATCACGGCAGCCTAACATTGATAGCTGACTGTGGACATTGGACTCTGAGGGTACAGCTGGACCGGTATGGGAATGGCAGTGGTGGTCAGATCAGAACGAGTGGCATGTGAACAGCCTGACTTGTATGTCATTAAAGATGTCTCCGCAAAAGACCCAAAACTTTGTGCTCATGGATATCTTAACAGTGATTCTGGTTGAGGAATCTAAAGCAGACATTGTCTCCCCTGTGTTTCAATGTCTGTTTGTTTGTTTGTTTACTGATTTCTGTGTTACTCCTTCAGTCTTCCGAAAACAGCTGTCATGGTTTGTCTTTTTACCTCATGTATCTACCTCAGAATGTTGTATTTCTATGCATTTGCACCAAAATTGAATGATAACAATGGAATTTGGAACAGTCTAGTTGAAACGAAACATGAAATCAGTTTCCCTACATTGAAAGTAACTAACATGTATAGCAGCTGCCAAGTGAAATTGTATGTTTTTCCTTTGAGCATGCTGTAAACCGTTGGCTTGTTTTTGTGTATGATAGCCTTGTATTTTTGAATAAACATGTTTAAACCAAACATGCCTAGATGGATCATTGCATAGTTAAGTCAAAGTACCTTTGCATAAAAATATGAAAAAAGAAAGTATGTTCGCACGCACGCACGCGAACAGGCACTTACGCAAGTATGTACGCAAGCAAGTATGTACGCAAGCAAGCTCGCACACACATATATACGTACGTACGTGCATACACGCACGTATATATGTATGTATATATGTATATATGTATGTATGTATGTATGTATGTATGTATGTATGTATGTATGTATGTATGTATGTATGTAATTGCATATGCACAAATGCATGCATGCATGCACATCTGTTTGAATGCGTTTTAAGCGCTTTGATTTGTTCCTTTACAAGATTCAGCGCTGTATAAATTCCATACATTATTATTATTATTATTGAAACATGTTTTCTAGACTATATGTAAAAGCAGAGGTAATCTTCCGGACACACCTGTCTGTTGCATGCCTTCTACTTACCCACCTGTCCACCTGCACGCATGCATCATGCATCATGCACGTGTGCCTGTCCACCTGTCTTCGTGTCCTGCCTGCCGGCTGATACCTGCCTGCTCTGGCACACATTCCTGTCACCCACCTGCCTGTCTGTTTTCCTTCCTGCATGCCTACCTTTTCACCTGTCTGTCTGTCTGTCTGTATGACTGTCTGTCTGTACGTCCGAGCTATGGTGTGCCTGCCAGTGTGCATCTTTTAACTTCTGTCGCAGCACTGCTAGTACATGTATTAATGACAAAGAATCAGATGTATTGCTAGATCGATTTGTATTAGCCAAAATATATCTCTGTGTAATGTAGTGCTAGAACTATTTTTCTTTGCCAAAATGTCCTATTATGTAATGTTGTGCTAGATTATCTTATTTTTAGCCAAAATGTCTTGTTATGTAATGTAGTGCTAGATAAATTTTTGTTAGCCAAAATGTCTTACTATGTAATGTGTTACAAGATCAATTTTATTAGCCAAAATGGCTTTTTGTGTAATGTTAGTGCTAGATTCATTTTTATCAGCCAAAATGTCTTACTGTATAATATAGTGCTAGAATCACTTTATAAGCTGACATATCTTACAATGTAATATAGTGCTAGAACAATTTATCGGCCAAAATGTCTTACTGTATAACGTAGTGCTAGAATTATTTTTGTTAGCCAAAATGTCTTACTCTTTAATGTAGTGCTAGTATTCTGTTTCTTTGCCAAAATGTCTTGCTGTGTAATGCAGGGCTAACACTGGGCAAAGATCAACACCTTTTTTCTTCTTTTCCCCTCGTGTGCTCTTTCTTCTTCTTGGTCCAATATCTATTCAATACTGGGTGAGTTAGACAAGCAAACTGTCATAACAAAACTACTGGTTAAAGGAGAGCTGCAAAGACTATCCCAATATTTTTCAGAGACTTCCCAATATTGAATAATATATGACTTCAGAAATCGGTGTCATATGTTGCTGAGAATAAAAGCTTGAAATTATGATAAACTTTGAACGTCCCCGTATTTTGAACTCGAGCCAATTATTCCCTTCTTTGTATACACTTCTTTAAGAACAGGACCATCGAACAGTCCACGCTGGACTGTAGGAGAATGAGAACAGGAGCACGTCACATTTTGTAGTAGTTTATGTTCCAAGCATTTCATGGTAATTCATGAACAATTATCTCTATATTTCTTGGGGAAGATAGACTTCCGAAATGGATCATGTGTACACATGCATGCACGTGTGTGATTGTACGAGTGTGATCAATATCTGTGCGTGCATGCATATGCAAGTGTGTGTGTACACTCGTACCTGCATTCATGAACACATTCATGTGCGTGCACATATACTGCATCAATGTGTGTGCACGTGCACGTGCACGGATGCGTTCGCGTGCGCATCTACGTGTGTGTGTGCACATGCAATATGCGCGTGACAATGTCTTTTCATGGGAATCAATGTAAAATCTTAATAAAATATCCATTTTCATTATTTTTTTTTAACGTACTCACTATTTTCCTCACTGAGATCTAAAGATATAATAGCGATGATACAAACCCACCAGTTAGTCCATCACTCACTCAGTCAGTCAGTCAGTCAGTCAGTCAGTCAGTCACCTGTTGTCCTTCCTTTGCTCCTCTGTAGCAGTCTGTTGGCCTGGCCCATTGCATGCACAGCAAGAGTCATTGGCTTTCTTTTATGCCAGTGCATTGCCACTGCAATAAAAACAGCTTTTCCCCTTTTCCTTTCGTTGTCATCCTCACCTGCATCCTCTTCTTTCTCCTTCTCCCTCCTCCTCCTCCTCCGCATCCTTCTTCTTCTTCCTCCTCCTCCTTCTCCTCCTTCCTCCTCCCCCTTCTTCCCATGTATCATTGCCTTTGTAACTGTTGTGATAATGATATGGGTGTATGGAGGTATGGCTGTATCGTGTGTTTCTTCCTGTTGCCTCCTGTTCATTTGAGCAGTTATAATTATAGCAAACCCGTCTGGGTGTGGAGGGTTTTGTACTGTGTATTATCGGGGTTATCTTCTCCTGCTTTTCCTGCTGCTGCAACAACAACAAGAACTACTACGACTACGACGACTACTACTACTGCAGCAGCAACAACTGCTACTACTATACTACTGCTACAACAACAACAGCAACTGCTACTACTACTACTACTTCTACTACTACTGCAGCAGCAAACAACTGCTACAACAACAACAACAACAACAACAGCAACTGCTACTACTACTACTACTTCTACTACTACTACTGCAGCAGCAAACAACTGCTACAACAACAACAACAACAACAACAACAACAACAACAACTACTACTACTACTACTACTACTACTACTACTACTACTGCTGCTGCTGCTACTACTACTGCTGCTACTACTACCACTAATCCTCCTCCTCCTCTTACATCTCCTCCTCCTACTCCTACTACCTCTTCGACGACACAATGACCTTACTGCTGTCTTTCCCCTCTGCTATACTGGATGTTGGAGCACTGTTGAATGGTGGAGGGCCTGGTGTCTGACGTGACGTGACGTGACGTGGCGTGGCGTGTTGCAGTGTACCCACACCCAGGCCAGCAGTCAGTGGCCGCGGACCCTAACCCGGCTAATGGCGTCACGCCACTGTCCAACGGAAATGGACACGTGGACAGGGAGACGACAAACGGACACACCGGCGAACACACACACAACGGGAGACTACCTGACTCTGCCGTGTGAAGTCGTCGACATACTGGCTGTCCCAAGTGCTTCGATTGTCTCCCATTGCGGCGGAGTTTTAGGTTGCAATAACTGTGATGTGGAATTTGAAGGAAGAGTGAGTGCTTCTGTTACGAAGGTGATAGACTGATATTTCTAGGAGAGGGTAGTGATTGTTGGTTTCTGCATGTGTTTTCCACGGATGTTTCCCCTGTACATATTTTAAAGGTGTGTCCTTTTTGGTTAGTGAGTTTGCTTGTTTGTTTCTTAAATCAGGAACTGAAGTTGAAAATGAATTTCGGAGAAGAAAAACTGCGGAGATAATAAGGATCTTCTCTAATTAGGTTATGAGATGCTTGGCCAGCACGGATTCACAGTGATAAGCTGGTCAAGTCTCGAGTTCTTACCTTAGATATTGTTATAGTGTGACTGCATGCAGTTGTGAATAACCCGTGGTTGTGCCTGTGCTTAACGCATGCTTGAATATTGTGTGTGTGTGTGTGTGTGTGCGTGTGTGTGTGTGTGCGTGCGTGCGTGTGTGTGTGATTGCACGAAGGCATCTCTTTCTGTGTCTCTCTGTCTCTCTGTCTCTCTCTGTGTCTCTCTTTGTCTGTCTGTCTGTCTGTCTGTCTGTCTCTCATATCTAACACCCTTCATAGTGAGGATGAATGTGATGATGATGAAGACTACAGGATGTTGTGTGTAGTGAAGTGCTAGGCCACACACCCTTCAGCAAGTGGACTGGACACTGAACCTGCCGGCCATAGTCTAGTGGCTGGTTTTCTGTCGATGCAGTGCAAAAGATTATGTGCCAAAGAGTTGTTTCTTCATGTTGTTGTTGTTGGCGAAACCTGCTTGATTATTATCAAACAATACAGTGTCACTGCTTTGACATTGAACAGTAACTCTCTGCATACAAATTTCACATGATTAAAACACAGCTTTATGCAACAAAACCAAACCAAACCATTCTTGGTAACAACAGTAGTGAACTCAATAACACACTTCTTTAAACCTACCCACAGATAATAAACCCTTGTGTATCTGTGGGTGGCACAAAGAGGGGTGGGGGTAGGGGTGGGGAGAAGACTGCCCTTACCACATTGCCCTCGGACTTTTTGACCTTGAGCACGGTGATTGGCTTTGGGGGCATTGTGTCTGTGTGCAGCCTGTGATGAGCCGTGACACGTCGTGTTGGCTGCTGAGCTGTGCTTACCTCCCTGAGAGTAGGCATGGGACTTCTATTGCAGATTCCCTTGAAATTCTTTGAAAATTTTTTGCTGTGCTACTCTGCACACGCGCGTGTGTGTGTGTGTGGATGGGTGTGTGTGTGTGTGTGTGTGTGTGTATGGGTGGGTGCAGGGGTGTGTGTGTGTGACCTAGATTGTTGTCGGCTTTTAAAATACTGTGTTATTTCTTAATCTGTATTGTTTAATAATGCATGCTGTGTAATGAAAATTTTTAAATGCCACTCATAATTTCTCTAGTTGAGACATTAAAGTATTCTTGAGTCTTGAATTCTATCCCACGCTGTTTTAGTGAACATGATTATATAGTAGCCATGAACCATGAAATAATTTTTATTGTTGTTTCTTTTGCCAGAGAAGGTAGAGATATGAAGCAGACTATGAAGAAAAACACCAACAGAAGACTAGGAAAGAACAGAAAAAGAGACAAAAAGACACAAAGAACCCCGACAGATAAGCTAGCACCGATGGCTTTCTATGTCGCCTATGCCTAATTAATTCAGTATCTAAGAGAAAACACAATGTTTCTCCTGATATGATTATGACGTAATGATGGTAAAAATGACTGTATTATTTCAGTTCTCACTCACTGATGGCAGACATTGCTATGGTCATTTATTTATTTATTTTTACATATTTTTCCATTGCTATGGTCTTATTTGCCTTTGATCCTGTGCCAACCCTGCTGTGGCCCTTGTGATCCTGGGATGATAACAGCAGGAAGGAAGGAAGGAAGGAAGGAAAGTGGGGGATGTGCTTTTCAAGTCTGGACTGGAATCTGCAAAGAAGCCATACATTTGACTGTGGGATTACCCCTAGACAGGGTGACAGCGCAGATCCAGCAGCCTCCATGATGGCCTGGGCAGAGGCGCTCTGGATGAAGGAACTCTTCTTCCTCTTCTTCTTCTTCTTCTTCTTCTTCCTCCAACGCTCAGACAGCAGCCTTTGTTGTGTGCTATATGAGCGAAAATGCGTCACGCTGCCGTTAAGCGCTGACAAGTCAGGCCCATCACATCCGACATCGGCTTAAGAGACAATTGTTATTTTTTAAGTCTTTCTGGAAAAAAGGCAGGAGAAAGGAACAAGGAGGCAGAAAATAGACAAGAAGGAGGTGACAGAGAGAGAGCAGAAAGAAGGCGGAAACAAAGAGAGTGATAGAAAAGAGGAAATTTCTAGCACAGGATTTCCAGAATGTGGGGATACTATTTATACTGACGGGCCCCGGCACCCCGGGGAGGAGAATGAAGGACTGCTTCATACACCATCACAGTCACTGCCAGCTATCATGCTGAGCTCCAGAATGTAGTAAAACAATGGTTGCATAATTATATTTGAAAAACTGTTACGATTGAGAAGAAAAGAGTATTAAAATCGTAGCCAAAGTGTATGAAATAAATGTGACTTTTCTTTAAAAATCTAACTAGTCCTGTAACAAGACACAGTCAGTCTGTTCATGCATATATTCAATATATTCGTCAGTGTCATCACATTATATTAAGGTTTTCCATACTCATCTGACTTTGCATGGGAAGGGTTATTTGTCTGTTTTTCAGATCGAACGTGACCGCAATGAGGGGATGGGTCAGCCTAGTGGTTAGAACATGGCGCTCGCAATCTGACGACCCGGGTTCGATTCCCGTTCAAGGGGATATTTTCCCCTGGAGATAACATCAGTGCCGACTCCACTCTCCCCAAAAGTCCTTTGGATGAGACTATAAACCGAGGCCCCGTGTACGAACGCACGCAGAACATCTTGCGCACACGTTAAATCCTGTTCCGCTTTTCGTAAGAGTAGGCCATTGTGTGCCGGTGGGAACAGATGACAAATTTACAAAAGCGCATACACACGGGGACTGGATGTAAAAAAGCACATAAGTGCTTATTCCATTATCCTCGATATAAAATAATAATAATAAAAAAATGAATCTACCCCGATCTTGTTAAGAAATAAAAATAGTATAGAATTCTATGCTGCTAGTTGCTATTGTTGTTTCAGTTATTGCTGGTTTGTAAACAGGTAGAAAGATAATTAGTTGTGCCCATCACAGCTGGATGATTTTAAAGATGATTAAAATAGCGTTACATGTGACAAGGTAATCCTATTTTTTAATGAGATAATTGTCATCACGGTGTTCACTTTGAACATTTTCAAGTAAATAATTGTTCAGATAACAAAGTATGAATGACATTGTTACTGCAAGCTTTTTTTAACACAATTTTTGCTCATATAATAGTAATAATAATATCAATAATAAGTGGAATTTATATAGCGCTATATCTTGCAAAAACAAATCAAGGCGCTTTCATTCACCATCACTCTTTCACATATCAAAGATGCTTTTAATTGCTGTGTACAGATATAGGTTATGTGCCATGAAAAAACAAATAAACAAAGAAACAAGGTTTCGAGTGTGTTTCTTTTTTTGCTGATGCTGTTGCTGTTCATCTTGTTGTAGTTGTTGTTCTTGTCCTTGGTAGTCACCCTCCTCTCCTCCTCCTCCTCCTCCTCCTCTTCTTCTTCTTCTTCTTCATCATCATCATCATCATCATCATCATCATCATCATCATCATCATCACCACCACCACCACCACCACCACCACCACCACCACCACCACCACCACCATCACCACTACCACCATCACCATCATCATCATCATCATAATCATCACCACCACCATCACCATCACCATCACCATCATCATCACCACCACCACCACCACCATCATCATCACCATCATCACCACCACCACCACCACCACCACCACCACCACCATCATCATCATTCATCATCATCATCATCATCATCATCATCATCATCATCATCATCATCTTCCGTATTGGGGTGTCAAGGTATTACTGATTTTATGTTTAATTCTTTATTTTGGGTATTCTTCATGCAGTTCTGTTCTCAAAGAATCCGGCTTTCCCCTCTGCCCTGCTCACGATCTTTATCTTAAAGCCCATTCACTTGTTGTTTTGTTTGTATTGTTTTATTTAGTGTGTGTGTGTGTGTGTGTGTGTGTGATTTCTCTCTCTCTCTCTCACATACACTTATATACACACACACACTTATATACACACAACTTTGTGCATGAAGTGAGAGTACAGGCTTGTCGCTGATATTCCAAACTGACTAGTACCACGGCTCCATGTCAGCCCGTCTTATTTTTCTAAAGAAAGCAGATAACACAGAAGGCCTGAAAAAACCTGGTAGAAAGTGAACTCGACCTATTCATGCATTCAAGCAATAGATAAACAGACTTCTGCATTGTCGTATCGGGGGCTCTAGCTGTAGAAAAAGTCTAACAATCCAAATGGTTAAAGAAGCACAGAGAAAAAAGATAAAGATCATTAAAGCGTACAATACAAGTAAAGAAAAGAATTGATTAAAGTTTAAGTAAAAAGAGAAAAGAAGAAAAAGGAAGAGAAGAAAAAAAAAAGGAGAGGAGAAGAGAAGGAGAAGGAGAGCTAGAGGAGAGAAGAGGAGAGGAGAGGAGAAGAGAAGAAAAGAATGACCAAACAAAAGAAAAACCCAGTGACCAGCTAAAAGATAAAAAGAAAGCAATTCAGAAAGAAAAAAAACCCAGAAAAACCAAAGGGAAAGAAAGAAAGATAGGAAGAAATAAACACAACAAACAAAAGATCATTCGAATTTAATTCACAACATGTAAACTTATTGCAAGGTCTGTTTATTTCCGAAAATCTGGACAGATGTTTATACAAAAGAGAAACCTTTTGTACTCAACAGAAATGTCAGGGCTAAAATATGGACAGAAACTAGCAAAGCCATACCCTTAATTTTCAGTTAATTACCTTTGAAACTTACACCCTCTCTTGGGAGATCAATGCCAGCTTCACTATCAACAAATCTGAACAAAAAAACCCACATACAGAAAACGAATACTACCTGTCTTCCATGAGCCAAAATCTACGATGGAAGAATCTCACTGGAAAGAAACAAACAGTAGATCGCTTGTCTTAGAAGTGCCTCGAGTGACATAAACACTGAAATACACAGAAAAAAACTACCGAGGGAATGAATTATCTGCCCACACACGCTAAACATTAACACTTTGAGAGTAGGTGGACAGTCCTGCAGGCAAACACTTCAGACCAGAGACTTCCAGACAGGTGCGAGTTCTGCTTAGTGGCCGTCATCCTCATTCAGAGAGGCCCGTCTGCGCCGATGGTGGCCGCCAAAGAGAGAGCCGAGGACATTGGAGTGCAGGGACGTCTGGAGCCCCGCAAGGGCGTCGACCAGCTCTTGGAGGTGATTCAGCTTGGTGTTGAGGAGTGAGGGCCTGGTGTTGAGGTGCGAGGGCCTGGTGTTGAGGAGTGAGGGCCTGGTGTTGAGGTGTGAGGGCCTGGTGTTGAGGTGTGAGGGCCTGGTGTTGAGGTGTGAGGGCCTGGTGTTGAGGTGTGAGGGCCTGGTGTTGAGGTGTGAGGGCCTGGTGTTGAGGTGTGAGGGCCTGGTGTTGCTCTGCCCACCGGTGCCCTGGGTGGACACAGGGGTGGAAGGGAGTACAGACCCCAGCTTTGCAGGGAAGGGGTAGTACACAGGGACAGATAGACATGCAGCACTTTCTGGGAAGATGGGGACAAATATTGTTGTGAATATTATATAAATAAAAAAAATTGTGTTGGCCTTCACGCGCGTGCACACACAGACACAGACGCAGGCACACACTCACAGACACACACATAGACACGCACACAGACACAGACACAGACACAGACACACACACACACACACACACACACACACACACACACACACACACACACACACACACACACACACACACACTGTCGTATTGTGAGGTCTGGATTTATATAAAAACATCCTCATTTATTTGTGTTCTTTTCAACATAGTTTAACATTGTCTTTTGCATGATTTTATATGTCAATTTTCTTGATTTTTTGTGTGAGGGCAGGTTGAAAATAAAGGTGTGAAAACTTAATCTTTTACCTTCAATAAAGATCATTTTGACTTGACTTGACTTGACGTTACAACACACACACACACACACACACACACACACACACACACACACACACACACACACACACACACACACACACACACACACACACACACACACACACACACATTCCATTATCCTCGAAATAAAAGAATAAATCACACACACACAAACACACACACATAAAAACACACACAACACACGCACAAACACACACACACACACATACAAACACACACAAACACACACACAGGCGTGAATCCACTCTCCTCACGCAAAATGAATAGGTCCAAGAGACAAGAGATCACAGATACACACAGCATCCCCTTCAAACCAAAGAAGAGCAGATTGTGATGATCTCTAAATCCATGAAAATCAGCTGGAACAAACAGCTAGAGCATGAACATCAACGTGACACCACTGTTGCTGATGGTTAAAACAACATCTAAACACCGCAAAGAGGACAGCAATATCGAATACATAGTATAGCTGATACAACATTCTACCTTTACATACCCCCCCTCCTCCCTTGAAAAGACTCCCCCCTTCAACAACTTATTGCAACTGACACGTGCAAGAGAGAGAACTACAACAACTAATAACTATGCCAATCATCTGTTTCACCTGAAGCTTCCACAAATTCCAGATGAAGGCACCAGTAAGACAGAAAATTGAGACAAGAAATACAGTAAAAATGGCTATATCAATTCCATATATTATTATTATTATTAAATGAAAAAAAGGACAATGTCTAGCACAGATGTTCAAGGAAATGAGGAACGTTGAAATGAAGGAAGCCCCAGAGGGTCTGTAATGATGAGTCCCCCAGCAGCTCTGTACATAGCTAGCCTCAGAGCACACTGATGTTGGTCTGTGTGTGCATGCTGGGCATGTGCAGCAGCTTCCTGCTTGGGTGCTGAGATGTGAGAAGACATTCTGTCGTACAGGTCCATTCGTCCCAAGGATGTGTTACTAAGCAGAGCACAAGTGTCCTATCACACCTGCCAATACATCTATTAAGGGAGAGAGAGGGAGAGAGAGAGAGAGAAGGAGAGAGAGAGGAGAGAGAGAAGAGAGGAGAGGAGGAGAGAGAGGAGAGAGGAGAGAGAGAGAGAGAGAGAGAGAGAGAGAGAGAGAGAGAGAGAGAGAGAGAGAGAGGAGAGAGAGAGAGCGAGAGAGAGAGAGAGAGAGAGAGAGAGAGAGAGAGAGGAGAGAGAGAGAGAGAGAGAGAGAGAGAGAGAGAGAGAGAGGAGAGAGAGAGAGAGAGAGAGAGAGAGAGAGAGAAGAGAGAGAGAGAGAGAGAGAGAGAGAGAGATGTGACCACCTGCAGAACCCAGTGCACTGCTATCACCTTCGCTGCAGACTGTGCCCCGGCAGTGCCTTAGTTCTAGTTCTGACATGAACGACAACAGCATGAGAAGCTGAAGCAAATGGGAGTTGATGCAGCAGTTCTCACAGGATGGGGGTAGGGGCAACAGACAAGAGCAGTGATTTCAGAAATACATCAAGTCAAAAGGATCTTTATTGAGGGTAAAAGATTAAGTTTAAACAACTTTTTTCATCCTGCCCTCACAAGAAGAGAGAAGAGAGAGAGAGAGAAGAAGGAGAGAGAGAAGAGAGAGAGAGAGAGAGAGGAGAGAGAGAGAGAACTCGAACTCGAACTCGAACGGTTTATTCACAAAAAGGCCATTGGCCCATACATGAAGGGGGTTGCCGAACTGCTTAGTATTTTGGTTTAAACACATACGCACACACACACACACACACACACACACACACACACACACACACACACACACACACACCACACACACACAGACAACATGTTACTGTATAACACAAAGTCAGCTACAAAAATATCACTTAGGATAACATTATCTCTCTTATTCTGAAGGCTTTACACAAATATAAAGTGAGGCTGCGCACAACCTCAGGATGACTTGATGCCAGGAGTAAACAGAGTCTAAATAAATTAGGCTGTCTACTATATTTAACAGGAATGTAGTTCTGCCTAACATCCTCAAATACGGGACAGCACAAGACAAAGTGTACTTCATCCTCCGGAGCTTGCTTACATAATGGGCATAGCAGACTGAGGTCGTCAATATCATGTTCTCTGTATCTGAATTTATGAACATTTATATCTGATACACCAAGTCTAAACTTAGACATTATTCTTTTCAAATGTATATCCATATAAAGTTTTAGATAAGGTTTGACATCATGCGAACTTATAAATTGTCTGTACATTTAAAATCTTTCACTGTTTTGTATATGATTACTCCATTGCTGCCATCGGCAGTCAATCAATCTCTGCCTGAAAGCGTTAATAAACTCTCTACAATTTCCGACTCCTTGATTGAGCCAAACAAATCCAAACCCGAGTTCACACAAACAGGTACGTATTTGTGTTGCCCAGTTGTTTTTCCCTTTGACATCTAGATCATAAAGCATCTTGTAGGCTTTAAAAGGTAGCCTGCTCTCATTCATATGCAGAATCTTAATCCAATATCTAATGCATCTTACAGCAGCATTAACAGAGAGAGGGTATCTATTAGTTTCACTATAAACAAGATCATTAGGTGTACGTCTATCTAAGCCTAAAAACTGCTTTAAAGCAAAGAGTGTTACTGATTCACAATGTGTTACAGCTGCATCCAAGCCCCATATTTCTGCACCATATAACACAGTGGGTTGTATTTGTGCATCAAATATCTTAATGAACAAATCAAAAGAGTTATTATTCAATATTCGTAGTTTTTTCAACACAAATAACAGGCTTCGTTTACCTCGACTTGCCAGATCTTTACATGCAGTTGTGAAACTAAGCTTAGTAGAAAAACAGATTCCTAAATATTTATATACATTAATCACAGGCATGATATTTCCATTGTACAACCATTTTTCATGAGCAGCTAAATATCCACCTTTTCTGAATACAACGATATTACTCTTACTCAGATTAACCTTAAGATCCAGTGCTGTTGAAGCACTGTTTAAGCTGTTTAACTGCTTTTGTAAACCTACGACTGTTTCAGATAGCAGGATAACATCATCAGCAAGCAGAAGAATAAACAACTCTGAGAAATCTTGGGGGAAAGTGGCACCATGTTTACCATTATTGATGATGTCTCTGGCTAACTCATTGATAAAAACAGAAAACAATAAGGGGCTACATACATCACCCTGTTTAACACCAGTGGTACAGTATATTATGTCAGTCACTTTAGTTCCACATCTTATTCTGCTTCTGACATTCTGATACATGGCTCTCAAACATCGTAATAGTTTACCCTTCACACCATTTTTTAGGAGAATAGGCCACAACAAGTTCCTGTTAACAG
Organism: Rapana venosa; assembly: GCA_028751875.1. Classification (NCBI taxonomy): domain Eukaryota; kingdom Metazoa; phylum Mollusca; class Gastropoda; order Neogastropoda; family Muricidae; genus Rapana; species Rapana venosa. The sequence goes on along the minus strand of CM054134.1, from coordinate 211,073 downwards.
AATCAAATGCTTTTTCAAAGTCAATAAATGCTACATAGAGCTTACGGTTATGAGCAAACTGTTTCTGTACAAACGCAAGCAGAGTAAACATATGATCTATAGTGGAGTATCCTCTCTTAAAACCAGCTTGGTGCTCACCTGTAATATTATTCTTCATAACCCATTCTTGTAGCCTATTGTTAATAATAGTACTATATACCTTACTACTTATGTCAGTAAGAGAAATTCCCCGGTAGTTATTAGGGTTATCAACATCACCCTTTTTATGCAATGTTAGTATTATAGATTCAGCGAGAGAGAGAGAGAGAGGAGAGAGAGAGAGAGAGAGAGAGAGAGAGAGAGAAGAGAGAGAGAGAGAGGAGAGAGAGAGAGAGAGAGAGCGAGCGAGCGATCGTGTGGGAAGGTGCTGCTGGTATCTCAACCAGTCCTGTGTACACCGTCAGCTGTGGTCGTGCAGACATCACTGGACCCCTGCCAGCCCCGTCAATGGATTCTGTTGTTGTTGTTGTTGTTGATGTTGTTGATGTTGTTGTGCCTCACCAGCTTAACACTCAGGGCGTCACCCAGAATGTGCACTCTGACTCACTACTCATCCCGTCTGGGAATCATTGTGAGATTGAAAATGCACACTGAATGAGAAGTTTGTATGTGTGACTGTTTTCAACTACCTCGCCATATAGGCAGCCATACTCCGACTTCAGAGGATTTCCCCTCCTTTAAACGAGAGTGCAGGTTGTTATGTTAAGAGCTTGCAATAGCTGAAGGCAATCTCAACACAACAGTTTACAAGATAACATTTTAATGTAGGCCTTGGCAATTAGCTGACATCAATAACTGGCACTGCTTTTGGCCTGGGCCATCAATGGATTCTGATGAAAAGGGAAGGTTCTACACATTGTAAGCTGCGACCCTTTCTTCTGGAAAAGACAAATCTGAATAGCTACGCTTCCCTCTGTAAACTTCATCTTTTAATCTTTTACCCTCAATACAGATCCTTTTTTGACTTGACTTGACTTGTATCCTAGCCATTGACCCGACTGCTGGTACTGACCGTCTCCTGGGTGCAGGTGCATGTCCTGAAGGTGACTCCATTGGTGGAGGTGACCCTGTTCCTCAGGGTGAAGCCGTCAGGACAGCACAGCGTGTTGCCCTGCCCGTCAGTCTGAACACCGTGGAGCTGTTGCAGGCCTGCTCTCCAGTGTCACAGTCCC
>CM054134.1:205000-209362 GCA_028751875.1 Rapana venosa | reverse complement strand
TCAATTTTGTCATCCGTTCCCACCGGCACACATTAGCCTACTCTCAGAAAAGCGGAACGGGTTTTTAACGTGTACGCAAGATGTTCTGCGTGCGTTCGCACACGGGACCTCGGTTTATAGCCTCATCCGAAGGACTTTTAAGGGGAGTGGTGTCGGTACTGATGTTCACTCCAGAGGAAAAATCATCTTGAACGAGACTCGAACCCGGGTCAGCAGATTTAGGAATGGGATGAGGGTTACGGAGGAGCGAGCATTAGACAAAAGCGAAGGAACACCACGTTCAGATAACAGTGCAGTGGACGTGCCTGCAGGATGGGATTCCACTGGTAGTTGAGCTGGCGCTAGCTAGGCCTGCTGTCAGAGAGACTGCCCTGCCAGCCTGGGCAAGAAAGCACATCCATTTTGTCTGTGTGTACAATACCATCACCCAGGTTTTAGCGTACACTCACACACTCAGAACATATTTCTATTGTACACTTGGTTACAGACAAGGCGAAATTTTCATACAGTGGGTCTGTCAACTTGTGAAGAAGAAGCGAGGCATTTAAATAACACACACACACACACACACACACACACACTCACTCACACTGACTGACTCACTCACTCACTCACTCACACAATCTCTCTACCTCTTTTTCCGCAAACAGATCCGAAGACCAAGACGCAAGTCAGGAAAGCCATCACCCATTTCAGCTCTGGCGCCATGTTGACCAGCGAAGGAAGGTGTGAACAGCGTAGCAAGCTGATGAAGCGGCGAACGTCGGGCAATAGACTCAGCCAGGATGCGGAGTGAGGACTGCTTCTCCTGCAGGTGACAGGCCTTTATATAGCAGCAGCACCAGCAGCGCAAAGAGCGCGGAGCGTGCAGACAGGACATGTGATCGCCGTGAGACAGTCTGGCTGAGGTGAGGTGAGGAATCCTTGGAAGTAGTGGACTCCTTGCTTGCGGCGTGACTGTCTTCCCTCTTCTCTGACAATGACAGGTTTTGTACCACAGAAGTTTCAACGGCAAAGTATGAGAATGGTTTTCCTCGGTGTGCGTGTTCTTTTCTAATAAACACACTCACAACAAACAGACGTATTGATGGAATTTATAAAAACAAAAACATTAAAAAAACCCCATGATGTGTTAATGACTATTCACCCAAATACCAAATAGGCGCAGTTTTTTTTTTGCTTAAGTGAAGTAGGAGAACAACAGAGAGGCAGGGAGGAGGGATAACATCTTTTACCAGTGTGATCAATACAGATTATGTACACTCTCATCATCCATTAACATCAGGGTTTAAGCACTGAGAGACAGGCAGAAGGGAAGACATTAATACTAGTGTGATAAAAAAACACCCACCACCAATAACCAGTATGATCAATGCAGATTATGTACACTCTCATCATCGATTAAAATCAGGGTTAAAGCACTGATAAACTTTGCTGATAAAGAGCGGAAAACATTCGGCAGCAGTATGGTAAATGTCTCTGCACTAAGAAATAGAAGTGACCGGTCAGTGTGACTGAGAGCAGAGACATCATACATTGAAAATGGCGGTCTTTATTGTCTGGTTGAGGGGCAGAGCGGAAGTCGTGTCCTGTCTTTCTTCTGTTCATCCATTAGACCATGAGTGGTAGTCTGGGTGCTAGTCTTTCGGATGAGACGCTTAAACCGCTTAAACACACGGGACGTGTGTTACACAAAATTATTTAGCCCCACGTAAAAGAACCCACGGCAACAAGAGAGTTGTCCCTGGCAAAATTCTGTAGAAAAAAGCCACTCTGATAAGAAAACAAATACAGTTGCAAACAGGAAAAGAGAAAAAAAAATTGGGCGGCGGTGCTCTTGTGGCCACGCGCTCTCCCTGAGGAGAGCATCCCGAATTTCACGCAGAGAAATCTGCCGTGACTTAAAGTGGTGTAATGTAAAGTCTTTTATCATGAGAAGTAGTTAAAAACAGTAGAAGATAACATACCAGTTCTTTTGGCAGATCCACATGCACCTGGGAGGTCTAAGGCCGGCAGAGAAGCTGTTTATCAAAGTGTTGACTTTTACTTAAACAAAGTCTGCTGTGTTGCATTTGCTTGCTTCAATTACTGGTGCATTGGTAAGAAGGACCGGTTGGGTCCTCTCAGAGAAAGACCTCTTTTCAGTCGGCATAGAATGGCTTGACTTTCTTTCAGGGGGAAGATAATAATAATAATAATATATGGAATTTATATAGCGCTGAATCTTGTAAAAAACAAACAAATCGAAGCGCTTGCACTCAATCATTTACAGGCATGCAACTCTCCTTAAACATAATGAACAACAGATTTCAAATCCATGCGCGCGCACGTACACACACGTACACACACACACACACACACACACGCACGCACGCACGCACGCACGCACGCACGCACGCACGCACGCACGCACGCACGCACGCACGCACGCACGCACGCACGCACACACACACACACACACACACACACACAAAATATGTTCGCATAGTTACAATTATTGTAACTGTATTGTATACCACTTTAAGTCACGGCAGATTCTTCTGCGTAAACTTCGGGCTTCTCTCCCTGGGGAGTACGCCTTACTACAAGAGCAGCACCACCCACTTTTTGTTCTTTTTTTCTGTCTTCATTTGTACTTATTTCCCTACCAGAGTGGCTTTTCTCTACATAATTTTTGCCAGGGAAAACTCTCTTGTTGCCGTGGGTTCTTTTACGTGGGCTAAATGCGTGTTGTACACGCGACCTCGGATTTTCGTCTCACCGAAACACTAGCTCCCAGACCACCACTCACTATCTCGTAGATGGGGGAAAAGGTTCGTGTACAAATGGGGATTGAGCCACGGCACACTTTGAATCCGGACTTTTCGCATTCTAGGCAGGTGCCTTACCTCTAGACCCCAGATCCACCTAGACCAGCAAGACTCAGGGTTTACATACAATGTCAAGTCCTTTACGGCTTAGTTTACAGATATGATGTTTCAAGGATAAAAATCAACATTCTTTCACTAATCACTGTGGTGTTTTTATATGTTAACCCCAACAACAACTGCATTGAATCATTATTCAAAATGTTTATGCGTATTCACATGTTGAAGAATATCACTGCTGAAAGACAACAGTAAATCTTAATGATTACTTCTAAGTATGTTGGCAATGCTGTTGTAGCCTTTGTTGAATATCATTTTCCACTTCAGTAGCCCTAACCCACGTTTTATGTAAATCTGAATTTATTACTTCTGCACAAGTATCAGGACAAGAATTCAGAATTCGTGTCATCATAAAAAACTGTCCTTGTTGATACTATATCATTAGCAACTGAATTTCTTACATCTGCAAAAAGCCAGATCCTATGGGACCCTACGTATTTTATTTATCTATTTATTCTTTTATATCGAGGAAAATGGAATAAGCACTCATGTGCTTTTTACATCCAGCCTCCGTGTGTATGCAGTTTTGTAAATTTTGTCATCTATTGACACCGGCACACAATGGCCTACTCTTTCGCTAAGCGGAATAGGATTAACGTGTGCGCAAGATGTTCTGCGTGCGTTCGCACAAGGGACTTCGGTTTATAGTCTCATCCGAAGGACTTGTAGGGAGAGTGGAGTCAGCGTTGCATGCTAGCAGGAACTAATGGCTTGTCTGATTTTTCACCTCTTGAACCTGTAGCTGGAAATCTATTTTGGGAAAAACAATTCCAAGGAATTAAGTTCTTTACTTACTATGCCGGTGACATTAAATTTCAAAGACAAACTTTGTGCCACGTACGATAAAACGCGTTAGAAATGTCAAAATAAACAACATGGTAGGTATACTATTGCCCCTCACACGATATTAATCATCACATACTATTATTGAGCTCAGGGGTCCGTGGATTGAAACCACGCTCTGCTAAGTTGTTCTGGGCCTTCAAGCGCCTGGGCTTTATCACAGTCCTTGATTAAACCATTGACGCTGGGGGCAAGAGCAAAGTGAGAGACTGTATGACCAGTGGCTTTCCCACTCATAGAATTCCACTTTACAGCTTAATAATAATAATAATAATGTATGGAATTTATATAGCGCTGAATCTTGTAAAGCAACAAATCAAAGCGCTCAGATTTTATTTCATACTACTTTAAGTCATGGCAGATTTCTCTCCGTGAAATTCGGGCTGCTCTCCCCGGGGAGAGCGGGAGAACGCGTCGCCACTTAGCGCTGCGCCACCCTTTCACCCTTTTTTTTCCTTTTTTTTCTGCAGCTGTATTTGTTTCCCTATCTTAGTCTTTAGTGATCGACTATGACTCTCTGACTAGGACGCTTGACTTGTACAGTCCTTATGTGCTGCAGCCCTGGGGGCTGGTTGGCCTTTGGAGAACATCT
>CM054134.1:195000-200000 GCA_028751875.1 Rapana venosa | reverse complement strand
ATTTCAACAATGAGAAAAGTTAAGGCCGTAAGCATTACTTTGAGTGTAAAGAAGAAAATTTGAATTAAATTCGTGTTATGGCTCAGCATATTGTATTGCAGCGCCTGGGCTTTATCACAGTTCTTGATTAAAGCATTGACGCTGGGGGCAACAGCAAAGTGAGAGGCTGTATGACCAGTGGCTTTCCCACTCATGGAATTCCACTTTACAGCTTAGTCTTTAGTGATCGACTATGACTCTCTGACTAAGACGCTTGACTTGCACAGTCCTTATGTGCTGCAGCCCTGGGGGCTGGTTGGCCTTTGGAGAGCATCTCCAACGCTGACTGTCCTTATGCTCACTTGGCCGAGAGAGTGGGGATGTTCTGTGGGCAAGGCATCTCTACTATAATCAAATTTCTGCCCAGTTTCCAAAACAGCAGCTGCCTCCTCTGCTGTTTTGGAGGTCATCGTCGGACACGACGGACAAACATACATTGTATTGCACGAAGTCGAGAAACTTAGATATCCCTTTGCCTCAATCAGTTGTGCACCACATTCGGATATAACAAAATGTAGGCTCCACTTCAGTTGGGTGGAGATTGATTTGCATGAAAGGAGCAGGAGGGTTCACGATGAATAGCGAGTCGGTATCTCTGCTAAACGGTTTCATCTGTGGTCTGATAGGCTCAAAAGCGGTCCTCAGGTAAAGGCATGACGACAGTTATAAGCTGACTCAAAGGGGAACAACCTAGGCTTAATACTTTTATTCTCTTCTCCTACCTCTCCCAAACACCCGGATATAATCATCACGCTGATTTGTGTGCTTATATGCATATGAGTGTATAAGTGCCTGCACATTTCTATCATGTGTATACGCATACGTGAGCATTCCCATGTGTGTGTATGTTGAAGGAGAGAGAGAGAGAGAGAGAGAGAGAGAGAGAGAGAGAGAGAGAGAGAGAGAGAGAGAGAGAGAGAGAGAGAGAGAGAACACAAAGGAACAGACTAAATTTTATTTTTTGAAGGTGATAGAAGAAGTAATATTTTTCATTCATCCCAGGAAAAAGCAAAGACAGAAATACGCACATGAACAAGCATCATGCATAGTGCTTCATACTTGTCGCAGTGAAAAAGATGCGTGTTATGCTTTATTCATTATTCCTTAATACATGGTGTGTAATATTAAAATGCCACCCAGAATTTCACAAGTTGACTTACCAAAATAGCCGTGAGTCTGAATAGACAAATGAAAATAAAAAATACTAAAAACAAGGCAAGCAAACACCCCGCCCTTCCACAACCTCCCCCCCCCCAACCAACCCCCAAAGAAAGCACACGAAAGAAGGAAGAACCATTCGTATCAGATTCACAACATGCAAGGCATTTGAGTATAGTTTATTTTTATATCTTTATTAGTTTGAGTCAGCAGAAAAAGTAAAAGAGTATGAGTAAGAGTATAGAAGTGCATAGTATGAGAAAAAGGACATGTATCTCAGGGCAATATTGTTTTGGTTATATGTGTGCTTTATGGAAATTTTCATAGCCTATAAGGAACTTTCAAGACATGTCTATCGAAATTAAAAACATTGCTCTGAAAATCAACGATGGGCTAACAATTAAATTAACTTGACACATGGATACAACCAAGCTGCCAAATATAAATGTCTATTTTCAGTAATTTAAAACATATGACTGACTGCTAGAAAAAAACCCATCTCATTATTTTCAGCAAGCAAACAATTGATAGAAAGCAAAGCGACCTACTAAGTATAAAACATTTCCATGCCAACAGTTCCACATCATGATGCTTCAGAGTGACACGAGCATGTTTAGGAACAGAGCAGTTTGATACTAAAGCAGCTGCTACCAGCTGAACGAGGCAAAGCCTGTGGAGGAAAAGAAACTAGTGATAGAGAAATCCAAAGCCTTGTTTCTGAGTTGTGGTCAGGGATTGGTTTCAATGCGTCTCTGGAGGAGCTGCACCTGGTTGTGCAGAGAGCCCAGGGTGCGGGCCAGCTGCTGGAGTATCTGCCACTGCTGGTTCAGGACTGAGGTGAAGATGCCGGTCCCGCTGGTGGCCTGCACACAGAGGGGGGGGGGGGGGGAGGTGGTGAGAGGCCAGGACATGGTCAGGGGTGTAACATGCCTGATGGACATACAGCTTCATAGCTAGCAGCTACGCAAGATGTTCCTGGAACGAAAGGCGTACGAGCTGTTCGTGAACATATGAAGCAAACCTACCCATCGGTATTTATCTAGTTTTTAAAAAATTTATATCACTTACAGTCATGGCAGATTTCTCTGCATGAAATTATGGCTGCTCTCCCCGGGAAGTACGCGTCACCACAAGAGCAGCGCCACCCATTTTGTTCTTTTCCTGTCTGCAACTGTATTTGTTTATCGTCTCATCCGAAAGACTAGCACCAAGACCACAACTCACGATCTAGAAGATGGGGAGGGGGGGGGGAAGTTTCGGGCTCAAACGGAGTTCGAACCACTGCACATTTCCGACTAGGACTTTTCGCTTTCTAGGCAGGCGCGTTACCTCTAGACCACCGATCCATGCACACACTCTTACATACGAGCTTGCCTGTGATACGCTGGTCATTCTGAGGTCGTGCGCAGCCTCGCTTTATGCTTGTGTGAAGCTTGAAAAGAGATAGATTGCCTTCTACAGTCATAGTTCGGGTAACAGAGGATTCTTGTTACAAATCAACTTTGTTTTGTTATTACTGTTTTTTCCTCTTGTGAACTCACTAAAGTACTAAATAGGTCGGCAACCCCCTTTGGGTATGAACCATTGGCCTTATTGTGAATGAACCATTCGGGTTCGAGTTTCCCCCTCCACCTCTCTCCCTATTTGTCTGTAAAATTCAAACACCTGCTCTTGAGAAACTAAAGTGGATGCAACTAAGAACAACAACTGACTTAGTTTAACAAAAAAAACCCTAATACTCATTGGTTGAAGGCGCTGAAAGTGGAACATGAGAGACGTCCAGAAAAACCTCATTTTTCTACAGCAGCAATCTTTTGCATTAAAAAAAATTCTTTAAATGATCAGTCTATCAAGCAATACAAAAGCAAGCAAACCAACTGTATTCTACTTTCTCCACATTATCTGATATCCCAAGACACATAATCTTTTAAGCTGAAGAAATGAATGGTCTTAGAGAAAGGGTGCATCTCACTGCTGCCATCAGGAGAAAGGCACACCTTGCCTGTGATCTACTGTTTCCATGTTCCGACATGTGTCATGACCTGTGCTGATGGTGACAGGCACTGACCTCTGGTCAGCCCAGACGACCTACGCAAATAAGCAAAAGGTTTCTGACAAGAAGGCTTTCAGCAAGTAGCCATTTGTTTTAAAAAATTATTTATTCTTTTATTTCGAGGATAATGGAATAAGCACTTATGTGCTTTTTCCATTTTTTAAATTGTTTCCCTGTACATTTTATGAAATGTCATTACGCATCCTTGCCATTTCTGTACCTGAACTCCACTGCTGCTGCTGCTGCTGCTGCTGCTGCTGCTTCCTGCTCCCTGGGTGCAGGTGCAGTTCCTGGTGGTGACTCCATTGATGGAGGAGACGTGGGTGGAGATGGAGAAGCCTGCAGGACAGCATTGTATGTTGCCCTGGCCATCCTGGCTGGTAGTGCTGGCCCCCTCACATGCGCTGGCTCCACTGTCGCAGTTCCGCACTGAATGAAACAAATGACAGACGTGGAGCCATATTTATTTATTTAGTCATTTATTCATTTGTCTATTCTGTTATTTCGAGGATAATGGAATAAGCACTCATATACTTTTTTTTACATCCAGTCCCTGTGTGTATACAGTTTGTAAATTTTGTTATATATTCCCACTGGCACACAATGGTCTACTCTTCCAAAACTGAACGGGTTTTAATGTGTGCGCAAGGTGTTCTGCGTGTGCTCGCACACGGGACCTCGGTTTATAGTCTCATCCGAAGGACTTTTGGGGAGAGTGGAGTCGCCACTGATGTTCACTCCAGGGGAAATATGCCCTTGAGTTGGATTCGAACCCGGGTCAGCAGATCACGAAGGCAATGTACAACTCTGTAACTAACAGGCCATCCTGTCCCCCAATGACATGATGAGAGAAGACTAGATTTCTACTGTATTTAAGCCATTGGTGTTGACTGTGACATTCTTCAACTCGCAATTAACATCATCTTACCTTTCTGTGATTTCCGCATCCAGCAATGTGTAGGTGAGATGCGGAGCAGTCAAGCAGTAGACTAAATCACCAGAACAACACAGGAACACTTGGCAAAGAAAAGGCCACTCTTCATGTCGTTTGATTGGAAGTCTAACTCCCATCCTTGGAATGTGGATGTGGTCTCCTGCCAGTTGAGGCAGTTGGACATCTAAGATTCCTCACACTATAGTGCATACTGACATGTAGAAGCACAAACACAGTTTGTTTCTTTGCCTTTCTCTTTCACTTTAAAATCCTATTCATGGCCTTTCTTATAGTTCTTGCCAAATGGCATAAGTTAATAATCTAGAGTGACATCAGTCTCTAAAGCAAGAAGTAAAAGAATGCACACACACACGGGCACACGCACACACACACGCACGCACGCACACACACACACACACACGCACACACACACACAGACACACACACACGCACGCACGCACGCACACACACACACACACACACGCACACACACACACAGACACACACACACACACACACACACACGCACACACGCGCGCGCGCGCGCACACACACACGCACGCACACACACACACACACACACACACACACACACACACGCGCGCGCGCACACGCACATGCACTCGCACACACACACACACACACACACACACACACACACACACACACACACACACACACACACACACACACACACACACACATTACCTGTTTCTGCCAAAACAGAGCCGAAGACCAGGACACAAGACAGGAAAGCAATGCCCCAGTTCAGCGCCATGTTGATGTCCCGGAAACTTTGGAGATGGTGAAGCAAGC
>CM054134.1:182500-187500 GCA_028751875.1 Rapana venosa | reverse complement strand
AGAACAAAATGGGTGGCGCTGCTCTTGTGGTGACGCGCTCTTCCCGGGGAGAGCAGCCAGAATTTCATGCAGAGAAATCTGCCATGACTGTAAGTGGTATAAAATTAAAAAAATAAAACTAAACAAATACCGATGGGTAGGTTTGCTTCATATGTTCACGAAGAGCTCGTACCACTTTCGTTCCAGGAAGTTCTTGTGTAGCTGCTAGCTATGAAGCTGTATGTCCATCAGGCATGTTACACCCCTGACCATGTCCTGGCCTCTCACCACCTCCCCCACCCCTCTGTGTGCAGGCCACCAGCGGGACCGGCATCTTCACCTCAGTCCTGAACCAGCAGTGGCAGATACTCCAGCAGCTGGCCCGCACCCTGGGCTCTCTGCACAACCAGGTGCAGCTCCTCCAGAGACGCATTGAAACCAATCCCTGACCACAACTCAGAAACAAGGCTTTGGATTTCTCTATCACTAGTTTCTTTTCCTCCACAGGCTTTGCCTCGTTCAGCTGGTAGCAGCTGCTTTGGTATCAAACTTCTCTGTTCTTAAACATGTTTGTGTCACTCTGAAGCATCATGATGTGGAACTGTTGGCATGGAAATGTTTTATACTTAGTAGGTCGCTTTGCTTTCTATCAATTGTTTGCTTGCTGAAAATAATGAGATGGGTTTTTTTCTAGCAGTCAGTCATATGTTTTAAATTACTGAAAATAGACAACATTTATCTTTGGCAGCTTGGTTGTATCCATGTGTCAAGTTAATTTAATTGTTAGCCCATCGTTGATTTTCAGAGCAAGGTTTTAAATTTCGATAGACATGTCTTGAAAGTTCGTTATAGGCTATGCAAATTTCCATAAAGCACACATATAACCAAAACAATATTGCCCTGAGATATATGTCATTTTTCTCATACTATACACTTCTATACTCTTACTCTTTTACTTTTTCTGCTGACTCAAACTAATAAAGATATAAAAATAACCTATACTCAAATGCCTTGCATGTTGTGAATCTGATACGAATGGTTCTTCCTTCATTCGTGTGCTTTCTTTGGGGGTTGGTGGGGGGGGGGGGGGGGGGGGGTGCAAGGGGGTGGGGTGGGGGGGGGGGGGGGCTTTGCTTGCCTTGTTTTTTGTATTTTTTATTTTCATTTGTCTATTAAGACTCACGGCTATTTTGGTAAGTCAACTTGTGAAATCCTGGGTGACATTTTAATATTACACACTATGTATTAAGGAATAATGATTAAAGCATAACACGCATCTTTTTCACTGCGATAAGTATAAAGCACTCTGCATGATGCTTGTTCTTGTGCGTATTTCTGTCTTTGGCTTTTTCCTGGGATGAATGAAAAATATAACTTATTCTATCAGCTTCAAAAAATAAAATTTAGTCTGTTCCTTTGTGTTCTCTCTCTCTCTCTCTCTCTCTCTCTCTCTCTCTCTCTCTCTCTCTCCTCTCTCTCTCTCTCTCTCTCTCTCTCTCTCTTCATGTATGCGTATACACATGATAGAAATGTGCAGGCACTTATACACTCATATGCATATAAGCACACAAATCAGCGTGATGATTATATCCGGATGTATGGGAGAGGTAGGAGAAGAGAATAAAAGTATTAAGGCTAGGTTGTTCCCCTTTGAGTCAGCTTATAACTGTCGTCATGCCTTTTACCTGAGGACCGCTTTGAGCCTATCAGACCACAGACTTGGAACACTGATGAAACCGTTTAGCAGAGATACCGACTCGCTATTCATCGTGAACCCTCCTGCTCCTTTCATGCAAATCAATCTCCACCCCAACTGAAATGGAGCCTACATTCTTTTTATATCCGAATGTGGGCTCAACTGATTGAGGCAAAGGGGTATCGAAGTTTCTCGACTTTGTGCAATACAATATACTGAGCCATAACACAAATTTAATTTAACATATTCTTCTTTACACTCAAAGTAATGCTTACCGCCTTAACTTTTCTCATTGTTTACATAGTAATGGTCAGCAATATAAAAATCATTAGGAACATCGATGCAAAAATGAAACAGTAATATCAAACACACACACACACAAACACACACACAACGAACACATGTGCACACACAACGAACACGCGCGCACACACAACGCACACACACACACACCATCTAGAAATAAAGATTTGATTTGACTTGACTTCACACACACACATACACACACACACACACGTACACACACACGATCTGGAAATAAAAATTTGATTTGACTTGACCTGACTTGTCTTGACTTCACACACACACACATTACCGGCTGCCCCCAAAACAGAGCAGAAGACCAGGACACAAGACAGGACAGCAATGCCTCAGTTCAGCGCCATGTTGATGTGGATCCTGCAAACTCTGGAAACAGTGAAGCAGGCTGATGAAAGAATGCCGGTGACCAGCCAGCTTCAGCCCTGACCTGAAGTGATGACTTGCTGGCTCCCTGCTGGGCCTTCCCGCCTTGGGGCCTAGCTGCCACCAGAATGTACTGGTCACGTTCACCAGCCCAGGAATCACTAGGATGCTGTAACTTCACACTGGAGGGGTGTTTTCAAACACCTTGTCCAGAAGGAAGGTGGCAGGACGGTTTGTACATTCCCCTGCCTTACAAGTAAACCCTGATGTCCTGGGTTCAATTCCATTGCCGACCTTGCCCTTTCCTGGCAATTTGAGGGGAAAGTGAAACTGAAGATCGTCTTTCGGAGGAGAACAAACAAATCAGCGGACTGGTGTGTGCATGCAGACCTGTGCACGGAAAATAAAATGCATGACAGTTGAAATTCGAAAAATGCAAGGATGTACCTCCTGACTGCCCTGCAAAAATGGTAGGTTCATCTCCCGTCAGTATCTCTGAAGTCAGAATGTGGCTACCTTCATAGTGGTGGATGGGGAAACGGAGGCATACACAAAAATCTCACCATTGGTGACCCTCTTAGCTATAGTTGAAGAACGAAAAAAAAAAACTTTTCAAATAGGCAGCCTTACTCCGACATCAGTAAAATTCCCTACCCCTTGATGTAGGACACATGTTATAAAGAGAGCTGTGGTGGGTGAAGACAATGGTAGAACACGAAATATTTCAAACCATCAGGCCCTTTTGATGGAGGCTTGTGACACTGCTTTTTTCTCTTTTTTTCTTTTATTCCTTTATACCGAGGATAATGGAATAAGCACTTATGTGCTTTTATACATCAAGTCCCCGTGTCTATGCGATTTGTAAATTCTGTCATCTGTTCCCACCGGCACACAATGGCCTACTCTCACGAAAAGCGGAACAGGATTTAACGTGTGCGCAAGATATTTTGCGTGCGTTCGCACACGGGACTTCGGTTTATAGTCTCATCCGAAAGACTTTTGGGGAGAGTGGGGTTGGCACTGATGTTAACTCCAGAGGAAAAATCCCCTTGAACGGGATTCGAACCCGGGTCGTCAGATTGCGAGCGCAATGTTCTAACTGCTAGGCTATTCCATGCGCGCGCGTGAGTGTGTGTGTATATGTGTACACCTCACCGTGGGAAGCTGTAAGTGTCAGTATATGCTTCCTATTTCATCATGAACAGTACAGTACATACCACCATTTTCACAGAAATCCGTGTGTCTCTAACATCCCTCATGCCCCATCACCTAAAGACGTATGGTCTCTACCATCACTCATGCCCCATCACCTAAAGACGTGTGGTCTCTAACATCACTCATGCCCCATCACCTAAAGACGGTACTTAAAGACGTGTGATCTCTACCATCACTCATGCCCCATCACCTAAAGACGGTACCTAAAGACGTGTGATCTCTACCATCACTCATGCCCCATCACCTAAAGACGGTACCTAAAGACGTGTGATCTCTACCATCACTCATGCCCCATCACCTAAAGACGGTACCTAAAGACGTGTGATCTCTACCATCACTCATGCCCCATCACCTAAAGACTTGTGATCTCTACCATCACTCATGCCCCATCACCTAAAGACGTGTGGTCTCTACCATCACTCATGCCCCATCACCTAAAGACGTATGATCTCTACCATCACTCATGCCCCATCACCTAAAGACGTGTGGTCTCTAACCTCTAATGGGGGAACGGAATTGCCTGGTGGTTAGAGTGATGCACATTGCGGTCGTGATCTGCTGACCCTGGTTCGATTCTCGTTCAAGAGATTTTTCCTCTGCAATGAACATCGGTGCCGACTCCATTCCCCCTAACAGTCTGGATGAGACTATAAACCGAGGTCTCATGAGCGAACGCATACAGAACACCTTGGGCACATATAAAAACCCGTTCTGCTTTTCGTAAGCGTAGGCCATTAGTTGCCGGTAGGAACGGATGACAAAATTGATAAAACTGCATACGCATGGGGTCTAGATGTAAAAGAAGCACACGAGTGCTTATTTCATTATCCTCGAGATAAAAGAATAGCATAAAATAAAATAAAATTATCATTACTCATGCTCCATCACCTAAAACCTTCTGGTCTCTAACCAACAGTCATGCCTCATCACTCGCCTAAACACTCGGGGGCCGACCTCTAACCATCTCCACCACTCTGTCTGTGCACAGGTAATCAGAGGCTATGCTACCTCCAACCCCTCAGCCATCGGCAAAGTGCAGAAGATTGGGAACACCAAAGAAGAGACAGAAGAACAGAGAGAGAGAGAGAGAGAGAGAGGAGAGAGAGAGAGAGAGAGAGAGAGAGAGAGAGAGAGCGACAAAGAGAGAGAGACAGAGACAGAGAGAGAGAGTGAGAGAGAGAATGAGAGAGAGACAGAGAGAGAGAGATAGAGAGAGAGAGAGAGAGACAGAAGGAGAGAGAGACAGAGAGAGGGTAATGCATGCTCAATTCATGTCCATCACTATCGCAATAGAAAAGCAAAGATTCCCACATCAGTGCTCCTAGCTGCACAATGGAAAAACTGAAAATCTTATCTTAATAAAAGAGGACAGATTGTAGAACAAGGCTTAGTTAAGAAGAGAACAGCTGGTGTTTCACAAGGAAAG
>CM054134.1:167500-180000 GCA_028751875.1 Rapana venosa | reverse complement strand
GAGAGAGAGAGAGAGAGAGAGAGAGAGAGAGAGAGAGAGAGATCTATGAAAGACAGTAGGAAGAAGAGAAAGGAGAAAAAGGAACATTCGTACCACAATCACGACATGTAAACAAATAAAGCCTCTTTATTCTGCTGCACAGCACACAAACTGACATTCGTGACGTAACACAAACTCTTTGCGCTTGGGGGAATTCTAAATCAGAATTGGGCACACACATTTTCTTTTAAACATACGATAAATTCAGTGGATTTCCTTGAAAACTTATAATTTCACAAAAAGGTCAAATTCATTTTAATTGCAAATAAATCTGTTATGAAAATCAAGTAACAGAAAAAACCTTTCAACTTTAAAAAAAAATACGCCCAGGTTTATCATAACATTTGCAACAAAAAGAAAGAAGCAGTAGATATGCTATCTTTGGAGTATTCTTTCGTGCACAATGAAGTACAAAGCATAATAACTGACAACAGAAATGACCTTCTTATGCTGAGCATTCCTGTAAAGATCAGTTTTAGAGCAACACAGATATGCTCAGGAAAACAGCAATTCAATGTAAACAATCTTTTGTGAAGAGTTGCTCAAAGGCAAAAACATCGTGTCCAGAACTTCCAGAACTTCAAGAATCCCTCAGTGCTCAGTCGTTACCACACGTGGACGCCATGCAGTTTCTCACGCTGTTAATCTGTTTCTCGTGCTGCTCGTGTGTTTCCCATGCCGCTTATCTGTTTCTTATGCTGCTCATCTATTTCTCATGCTGCTAATCTATTTCTCACGCTGCTCTTCTGGCTAGCCAGGGCTGCAGCCGGCACAGTGGAACTAACGTGTCAGAACAGATCCCCAAAGAAGTCCCGGAGCAGATCCTGCAGGTTCTGCCAATGCTGGCCGAAGGCTGAGGGGTTGGAGGTAGCATTGCCTCTGATTACCTGTACACAGGCAGAGTGGTGGAGATGGTTAGAGGTCGGCCCCGAGTGTTCAGGCGAGTGATGAGGCATGACTGATGGTTAGAGACCAGAAGGTTTTAGGTGATGGAGCATGAGTAATGATTATTTTATTTTATTTTATGTTATTCTTTTATCTCGAGGATATCTTGTGAAGGAAGGTGGCAGGATGGTTAAGACGTTTGCCTGCCAACAAGTAAACCGTGAGGTTGTGGGTTCGATTCCCAGCCTCGCCCTTTCTTCCCAGTTTGACCACCAAAAAAATCGAACTGAATGTCAAAGCCCTTCGGATGAGACTATAAACCGAGGACCCGTGTGCGAACGCATGCAGAACATCTTGCACACACGTTAAATCCTGTTCCGCTGTTCGAAGGAGTAGGCCATTGTGTGCCGGTGGGAACAGATGACAAAATTTACAAAACCGCATACACACGCATAAAGAAAGTCATATGAGCGCTTTGATTTGTTGCTTCACAAGATTCAGCGCTTTTATAAATTCCATAGATGATGATGATGATGATTATTATTGTTATCATTATCATTATTATTATTATTATTATTATTATTATTATCATCATTATCATTTTCATTACAATGAAATAAGCACTCATGTGCTTTTTTACATCCAGTGCGTATGCAGTTTTATCAATTTTGTTATCCGTCCCCACCGGCACACAGTGGTCTACTCTTATGAAAAGCAGAACAGGTTTTTACGTGTGCGCAAGGTGTTCTGCGTGCGTTCGCTCATGAGACCTCGGTTTATAGTCTCATCCGGACTGTTAGGGGGAATGGAGTCGGCACCGATGTTCATAGCAGAGGAAAAATCTCTTGAACGAGAATCGAACCAGCGTAAGCAGATCACGAGCGCAATTCGTATCACTCTAACCACCAGGCTATTCCGTTCCCCCTTTAGAGGTTAGAGACCACAAGTTTTTAGGTGATGGGGCATGAGTGATGGTAGAGACCACAGGTCTTTAGGTGATGGGGCATGAGTGATGTTAGAGATCACACGTTTTTAGGTGATGGGGCATGAGTGATGTTAGAGGCACACGGATTTCTGTGAAAATGGTGGTATGTACTGTACTGTTCATGATGAAATAGGAAGCATATATTTGCACTTACAACTTCCCACGGCGAGGTGTACACGCGCGCGCGCGCGCACACACACACACACAGACACACACAGACACACACACACACACGCACGCACACACATACACGAACACACACACGCACGCACACACACACGCACGCACGTACACACGCACGCACGCACGTACACACGCACGCACGCACGCGCGCTCACACACACACACACTGAGGGATAGAAGCAATCTCCTCCCTCCTTCAACGGTCTCATAACATAATGATACATCTGAATATGTGAAGGTGAGCTGAAAAAAAAGATGGATATCCAGGAGGTTCCAATGGTGTCGATTTATGTAATATTTTTCAACAGGGAAGAGAAACAGATACAAAAGTACAAACATGAGACATTTATTGGAAATGCACAATATAGGTGAATCGTCACAAGGTATCACTACAAAATCTTCCAGCTCACCTAAAAAGCAAAAAAAAAGCAAAATTCTAACAACCCTATAGGCGCAACTGATGCATAGTAGGGACAGAACCATGACGGGACACACGTGTGCCCGCCCAGTTATCCGATATCTAGGAATCCCAGGATGAATGAGGCAGAAAAAGAAACAAGAACAAAAAAGCGATAAAAAAGTAAAGAAAAATCAAGTTAAGATTTTTTTAAGAAGATGGGAATACTATTGACACCAAAAGAGCCAGCCTACAGCAACTCTTTACATCATTTCTATATGTTGATTATTTGTCCTGATGTGGACTGTGTAAGTGGAGTAAAGTAGCTTCTTGCTTCGCTGCTGAATAGGTATCAGTGAGAAGATTTTGCTCAAAAACGTGTCGCTCAGTCCAATCCTTCCAAATGTTCTACCCCCCATCAGCATAACTAACCCCCTGCATAAGCCATTGCACAGGTAAAGTTACCTATATATGCTTGGTCTTTTCTCTCTCCATAGCCTACTTGAAGATGTCATGTCCTAAATGATAGGACCTTGAATTGAACAAACTTGACCTTAGTGTAGACACACACCACAGAATGGCGCAGGCAGGGGTGCACAGGACTTCGCCTGGAAAGATGCACCATCTGCAGGATGCCTTGGCTTGCAATGGCTGTGTTGAACGCTTGCACCATTGCCTAGTGTAAGTCATATCAATAGTAATAATAATAATGTATGGAATTTATATAGCGCTGAATCTTGTAAAGCAACAAATCAAAGCGCTCAGATGACTTAAAAAAAAAATTATGGGTGTGTATGCGATTTTTTAAAATTTTGTCATCTGTTCCCACCGGCACACAATGGCCTACTCTTTCGAACAGCGGAACATGATTTAACGTGTGCGCAAGATGTTCTGCATGCGTTCGCACACAGGGCCTCGGTTTATAGCCTCATCCGAAGGACTTTGACATTCAGTTCGATTTTTTTGTCAAACTGGGAAGAAAGGGCGAGGCTGGGAATCGAACCCAGAACCTCACGGTTTACTTGTTGGCAGGCAAACGTCTTAACCATCCTGCCACCTTTCATCCTTTCATTTGGTGTTTGTGGTCAAGGTCAGCAGAATACCAGGCAAGAAATAGTAACAGTGGATGGCTTAAGAGAGGGGGAGAGACAGGAAGAGAGAGAGCTCTGAAATTGTTTAATGCACATCGGCCTTTGGCCAAATATATTTCAAGGTACAAGGGTGGAAAGAGTAAAAAAAAATCCACAAACCCAATTAATCATAACTCCTTACAAGCGTTGTTCAGATCTTGGCATCATAAAAATGTACACACACACATGCATATTTCATAAACACGAATAAAGTGCTGACGGAGGCCAAAATATGCACAAGCACAATTAAGATGTCTGAGAGAGAATGAGAGAGAGAGAGAGAGAGAGAGAGAGAGAGAGAGGGAGGGAGAGAGAGAGAGAGAGAGAGAGAGAGAGAGAGAGAGAGAGAGAGAGAGAGAGAGAGAGAGAGAGAGAGAGAGAGAGAGAGAGAGAGAGAGAGAGAGAGAGAGAGAGAGAGAGAGAGAGAGCGAGCGAGCGAGCTACATTGCCATCGATCTACTGCTCCCCCAGTCAGTCCTGTGCCATGACTGACTTCTGCTCACGGTGGCAGGCACTACAGTCTGGCCAGCCCCCTTAGCACAGTCTAGACTGCTAAAGGAAAGTTCCCTTGAAAATGTTTTGCGAGAGTAACGATCCATTTTGTTTGCTGTCACATTTAACTTTTTATTTTATTTTTTTATATCGAGGATAATGGAATAAACAGTTATGTGCCTTTTTACATCCAGTCCCCGTGTGTATGCAGTTTTGTAAATTCTGTCATCTGTTTCCACTGGTACACAATGGCCTACTCTTACGAAAACCGGAACAGGATTTAACGTGAGCGCAAGATGTTCTGCGTACATTCGCACACAGGGCCTCGGTTTATAGTCTCATCCGAAGGACTTTGGGGAGAGTGGAGTCTGCACTGATGTTGTTAACTCCAGGGGAAAATATACCCTTGAACGGGGATCGAACCCGGGTCGTCAGATTGCGAGCGCAATGTTCTAACCACTAGGCTATCCCGTCCCCCCATGTTCATCGTGCATGCACTACTTTACCTCTATGCTGCTGCTGTTCTGCTTTACCTCTATGCTGCTGCTGTTCTACTTTACCTCTATGCTGCTGCTGTTCTGCTTTACCTCTATGCTGCTGCTGTTCTGCTTTACCTCTATGCTGCTGCTGTTCTGCTTTACCTCTATGCTGCTGCTGTTCTACTTTACCTCTATGCTGCTGCTGTTCTACTTTACCTCTATGCTGCTGCTGTTCTGCTTTACCTCTATGCTGCTGCTGTTCTACCATACCTCTATGCTGCTGCTGTTCTGCTTTACCTCTATGCTGCTGCTGTTCTACTTTACCTCTATGCTGCTGCTGTTCTACTTTACCTCTATGCTGCTGCTGTTCTGCTTTACCTCTATGCTGCTGCTGTTCTACTTTACCTCTATGCTGCTGCTGTTCTACTTTACCTCTATGCTGCTGCTGTTCTGCTTTACCTCTATGCTGCTGCTGTTCTACTTTACCTCTATGCTGCTGCTGTTCTACTTTACCTCTATGCTGCTGCTGTTCTACTTTACCTCTATGCTGCTGCTGTTCTACTTTACCTCTATGCTGCTGCTGTTGTCCCTTCCCTGGGAGCAGGTGCAGTTCCTGGTGGTGACCCCGTTGATGGAGGTGACCTGCTCAGTCATAAAGAAGCCTGCAGGACAGCACAGCGTGTTGCCCTGGCCGTCAGAGGTCAGCAGGAGCGCCCCGTGACATGCCTTGGGTCCACTGTCACAGTTCCTGCCTACATCATAGAGACATTTAGCTGTAGTGCGATGTACACATCTTTCGGATGAGACTGTCAACCGAGGTCCCGTGCGCGAACGCACGCAGAAATCTTGCATACACGTGAAAACCCGTTCCATTTTTCGGAAGAGTAGGCTATTGTGTACCGATGGGAACGGATGACAAAATTTACGAAGATGTATACACACGGGGACTGGATGTAAAAAAAAGCACATGAGTGCTTATTCCATTATCCTCGAAATAAAAGAATAAAATAAATAAAAATAAAAATAAGAGAAGGATACAAGTATGGGGAAGTATGGTGCAATGACTCCTTGATTCAGGTAGTGTTTTGCATGGACAATGATTTCTGTGGTGTGGCCGACAGGGATGACCATGCCCAAGCTGTAGGCGTAGTGCTGGAACAGTGGAGAGAGACAATGACAATGACAATGACAATGACAATATTTTATTGTAATAAGCTGTTAAAGCCCATTTACAAGGGGACAGTGGGAAGGGGACTGGGCACAAAACACGTATTTTCAGAAATACAGATGTATCATTTCTACAGCCCAAATGGTCGACATGGCATGGATTCCACGACATGGTGAAGTGTTTTACATTACGATTCAGATGAATTGGTGCCTAACACTTTCGCCCATTGCTAATGGGGAAAGGGAGGGGGGAGGGTAACAACAACCACAAACATCATTTAAACACCGAGTCTGTGACAGGGCTTCCTGTCCCTACATTCCGTCTGATCCGGTAACTCATGCTCTTTCCAACACGTGAAAAACCTAACTCACAATATGCCTAACCTCCTGTTTTGCTCTCTCTCTCTCTCTCTCTCTCTCTCTCTCTCTCTCTCTCTCTCTCTCTCTCTCTCTCTCTCTCTCTCTCTCTCTCTCTCTCACACACACACACATATGCACACACATATGCACACACATATGCATGCACACACGCACACACACACGCACGAACACACACACGCACGAACACGCACACACGCACGCACAAACACACGCACGCACACACACATGCACGAACATACACAACACACACATACACACACGCGCGCACGCACGCACAAGAGGGTGCGCATGCACACACACACACACACACACTCACACACGCACATATACAGGCAACCACAGTCACTTCTAACCCAGAAAAAATCTGATAGCATCCATCATAACATGTAAAACATCCAGTGCAGCACTAATTCTGTCTTTGATTCTGTCACGATCGGCAGGTGTCCACAGCTGCAGCTTGGAATAAATGTCTTTTTCCTCCTGAGTCAGTTGCCTGGTGTTCTTTTTTGCAAACCAAAAGTAATCAGCAGGGTTGTGAGTGTCATCTGTCCAGATAAACTGAAAAATCATATCTTCACTTTCACAAATGATAGTATCAGGTATTTCATCAGAGGTATACACATTAAGAAAGTCCTTGTTTCTAGAAACGTCCCTGAGATTTCTCTGCAGGGATCTGTTTCTCAGCCCACCCACATAGTTCTTTATAGTATCTCCACTGTAGCCTGCATCCCGAATCTGATCTAGATATTCGTCACAGTCCTCCCCCTCCATCCTAATGTCAGGTACAGGCACCTCAACCAGGTCAATTCCACCTTGTTGTTCAGCGACTGTGTCAGCTTCCAACACTGTGACAGCACCTGACGCACGGCGATAATCATGTGTGGGAAGCACCGATTGCGAAGGCATGTGGTTTGGAGAGGCTGGGGTGTTGGTGTGTGAGACAGACTGGGTGATGGGGGGTGTTGGCATAAAAAAACTTGGCGAAGTTTCGAATGGGAACAATGCACTTGCCTTGTCTTCTTGCCTTTCCTCTGTCTGTCTCCTCTCCTCTGCCTGCCTCCTCTCCTCTGTCTGTCTCCTCTCCTCTGTCCTTCGTCGGTCCCTGTTGGTCTGACTGGGAGGCTTTCTGCGGAAGTACACAGGTGTTTGTTGACCCGCCATGTTCCCATCACTTGAGCCAGCCTTCAGTCGAAGCACAACAGTCGTTTGCTCGCCTTCTCCACAGACCTTCCATGAGGTGATGCAGTGTTGTTGCAGCAGGGCACCTAGTGTCACTTCCAGCGTTGTTGGTAACCCGACAACTGGCATGGTGCTGGTTTATTTGGCAATTTAAACACAAAATTTACACAGCAAAATTTCGCCCTGCCTATATCCAAGGGAGATCACCCCGAGCTCTCACAGTAGAGAGAGAGAGAGAGAGAGAGAGAGAGAGAGAGAGAGAGAGAGAGAGAGAGAGAGAGAGAGAGAGAGAGGAGGAGAGAGAGAGAACTACAGCCCCATTATGCCACAGTGAAGAGGTCATTAAAACATTATGTAAATGAACTGGTGCTACCTTGTGGGTTTAGAACAGGAACTTTGTGCCCTGCTAAGTGATGCACACTGGCCTCCAAAACTACGTTCAGGATACTCTCTAAACGAGGAGGTAGTCCTATCACTGACATGTTGAAAGCTTTTGCTGGGAAGTAATACAGCAATCATTGCTTATGTTTGAAATTCCTTCTTGCTGGTAGCAAAGCAAGAGTGGTGCGTGCGTCCGTGCGTGAGAGAGAAAAAGAGAGAGAGAGGTAGATACAGAGACAGAGACAGAGAGACACAGAGAAAGACAGAGGCAGACAGACAGAGAAACAGAAGAGAGACAGACAGACGTACTGATAGAAAACGGATGGAAAACCAAGCGCGTGAACAAAGCCTCTCTGGCTGTTGAAGGTGTTACATTCATCTGGCACTGCACTGGGACGACTGTTACACGGAACACTACAGCATGGCTTTCCATCCTATACAATCACTGACGGCGTTAGTGGTTAACTCTGCACTGTAAACTGTGAATATCGTATTGCTGCAAATGGCGCTGTATTGCTTGTAAAACAGGAACAGCACGTGCTTGGGTCTTCCCATGTCAATACACTTTCTTTCTCTGTAATAATAAGAGCCTAACATGGTATTTCCTTCTGGCTTGACACACCAATGCATGCACTCTACCTACATCCATGTTCGAATCGCCAGAACACTGTGCTACTATGTCATGTGCATAAACGGAAGCCCATCCCTGGTATTTGTCCTGCCTGACACGTTCCCACAGAATGCCTGGTTTCCATGACTGGTCGTCACGGTGTTAGGGTGGTGGCCTGTCAGTCAGCCTGGTCCAGGCTGAATCAAAACCAGGACTAGGATCGGTGGTCAAGAGGTGACACTATGATCCTGCCTACAAAGCGAGAAACGAGGATTTATTCCCCGTTTGTGCTGGAATATTTCCCCTCCCATGCACTAGACCGCGAGTAGTGGTCTGGGTGCTAGTCTTTCGAATGAGACGATAAACCGAGATCCCGTGTGTTACACATAATAATTTAGCGCACGCAAAAGAACCCTCGGCAACAAAAGAGTTGTCCATGCAACATTCTTGAGAAAAAGCCACTTCCATTGGGAAACAAATAAATATATGCAGACAGGAACACAAAACAATGGGTGGCGCAGCTCTTGTGGCGACACGCTCTCCTCGGGGAGAGCAGCCCGAATTTCACGCAAAGAAATCTGCCATGACTTAAAGTGGTATACACTTGGGAAACAGCAACAGCGCTGTCATTGGCCTGCTAACTCTCTGTGAGTGATGGATGCCTGACGAAGGAACTGTTGCCACAAACCCTGGCACCATGGAGGTTCAGGACAGGAGCTACACCCTCGTGTGCTGCCTCAGTGATTTCATTGCGCTGTGCCGCGTTTCGTGTTGCTGCTGAGGACTGAACAGCTGTTACACGGAAATGTTACTGTGCTGCTGGCTGATCTGACAAAAACAGTGCATACAGCAAGGACAAAGCTTGTTTAACTCACACTTTGTACTAGTGTGCCTTTCTGTCGTTTCTGTTCATGAAAGCTGTTTTGGGATCAAGTTACGTGGGGACTATCTTAGTGGCTTTTTGCGGAAGTAAATGTTTGGTTCAATGTGAGATCAGCAATATCAACAATATTACGTTTCAGCCACTGAAACACATTTTTTCCGACAACAAGCTGCTCTCTGACAAAGCAGTTCAGGTTGTATTCAGAGTCCCTGGATAACCAGTAATTGTCACTTTAGCATAAACAAGTTCTATCTATCTATCTATCTATCTATCTATCTATCTATCTATCTGTCCCGTAGTCTGACGACCGTGGGGGCACCCTCAAAGACTCAGCAACCAGTTCCCTCCATTCCTCTCTCTGTTCTGCCTTTCTCAGGGTTTTGTTGAGTTCTAGGCCTGTCCATTCACTGATGTTATCCTCCCAGCTCTTCCTTGGTCTGCCTCTTCTTCTTCCTCCTTGGACAGTGCCTTGCAAAAATGTCTTTGTAATTCCTTGGGATCTTGTGACATGCCCATACCACTTAAGTTTACGCTTTTTCACGATCGTTAGAAGGTTCTCATAGGGTCTAATGGTTTGCTGGATTATGTTATGCACGCTTTCGTTGCTTATGTGGTCTTTGTAGGAGATGCCAAGGAGTCTCCGAAAGCATCTCATCTCCACTGCCTGTACTCTTCTCTCCAAATCTGCAGTCAGGGTCCATGATTCACAGGCATACAGAAATATGGATATGACAAGGGAGCGCATTAGTCTGATCTTGGAGATAAGTGAGATATTCTTATCTCTCCAGATGGTGTTTAGTTTTGACAAAGCTGTTATTGTCTGTGCAGTCCTGCATACTACTTCTGGCTTGGATCCCTGGTCGGATACAATGGCTCCAGGTACTTGAAGCTTTGAACTGTTTCCAGCTTCTGGTCATTAACCCTGATATCAGTGCTAATGCCGTTGGTGTTATTAGTCATCAGTTTGGTCTTCTCTGCACTGATTTCCATGCCGTATGTTTTGGAGGCCTTATCAAGTGTTCTGTTAGGCTGGCAAGCTCTTTTTCTGATCCTGCTATTCCATCAATGTCATCTGCGAAGCGGAGGTTTGTGATCGTTCTGCCACCAATGCTGACTGATCCTTCATGATGTTCCAGTGCATCAGCATGATTCTCTCAAGGAAGATGTTGAAAAGAGTGGGTGAGAGTAGACAGCCCTGCCTTACTCCAACTGTTGTTCGAAACCATTCTCCAATGTTGTTGTTGTAGTACACTGCACTGGTGGCCTCGCTGTACAGCTGTTTGATGACTTGATCAGGTTTGCATTGATGCTGTACAAATTCATGGTTGCCCCCAAAGCTGCATGCCACACCTGTCAAATGCCTTCTTAAAATCGATAAATACGTGGTAAAGGTCTTGTTGATGTTGAAGGTACCGCTCACATAGTATTCTGAGGTTGAATATCTGTTCTGTTGTGCTGCGCCCTGCTCTGAAACCTGCTTGTTCCTCAGCAATGATGGTCTTGCTTGTGGCTTCAGTCTATTCAATATTATCTGCAGCATGACCTTGCTTGGGTGACATATGAGGCTGATTGTGCGGTAATTATGGCATTGTTGTAGATTTCCTTTCTTGGGGAGGGTGATGATGAGTGACTGCGTCCATGTGTTGGCAATTTTCCTGTCTGCCAGATCTTGTTGCAGATTCTTAGTAGGGCGCTGATCATGGCTTCCTCCAGCTTGGACCAACTCAGCTGGAATGTTGTCAGCCCTGCTGACTTCCCTTTTTCAGCGATCTGACTGCTGTTTCCACTTCTTCTCGGAGGATAGGGTGACTGTCTGTGTCTTTGCTTTCGGGTACATTAAGGACTTCTGGATCTCCTGCGGTTCTATAGTTATACAGGTCGGAGCAGTATTCTGTCCATCTGTTCAGAATATCCTGGTCGTCAGTGAGACACTTCCCATTTTTGTCTTGGATTGGTTAAACCTTTTCTCTGTTTTGTGCTAGTCAGGTCTTTCACAGCTGATATGCTTTCTTGCTTTTGTTTTTCTTGATGTTCTCTTCAATGTCTTGGCACTGTTCACCGATCCATTTTCTCTTTTGCCTCCGTCATGGACTTCCTGATTCTTTGTTGATGCCCTTATTGTTCTGCTCTTTCTTTTGTTTCATTTTTCTTTTTCTTCAACTCTCTACGCTTGTCGCATAATTGTAGGATGTTAGGTGTGACCTATGGTTTTTTGACTGGTCGGCGTTTGCCAAGAAGCTCGTTTGCCGTTTCAGTCACCGCTGTATTGAAACTATTCGTCAGTGTATCTATGTCTGAGTCTATCACAGTGAGTGCTGCGAACTTTCCACCTATCCTTGCTTGAAAAATGTCTACTACCTCTGGGTCCTTCAGCTTCTCGAGGTCAAATTTGATCCTGATGTTGTTCCGCTTGTGGATTTTCTTTAGACGTAGTCGGAAAGTCATCATCACAAGATCATGATCACTCCCTATGTCTGCTCCTGGAAAACTTCGTGTCTGTGCGATGTTAACGCTAGACTGAAACCGTCTTTTCACCATGATGTAATCTATTTGGTTGTGGTGTTCTCCATTTGGGCTATGCCATGTCCATTTTCTGGATTTCTTGTGTGGGCCAAGTGTGTTCACTAGCTGGAGGTGGTTGTTACTGGCAAACTCCAGGAGTCTCAAGCCTCTTTCATTTGATTGGTTATTACAATGTGGCCCACAAACGCCCTCCAGTCTTTCCATGCATCTTCTCCTACCTTGGCGTTCCAGTCGCCTTGCACAACGAGGATGTCTTTCTTGGGTGTTTGATTCAGAACCTCTTGTAGCTGGTCATAAAATTCTTCTACGGCTTCATCTGTGCAGTCTGATGTAGGGGCGTATGCCTGTACTATAGTTATGTTAAAGGGGGTTGCTCTCAGGCGGATGGTAATAAGTCTGCTGGACACAGGCTGACAGCTCATGACGGTGTTCACGGTGTCTTTGTGAACGAGAAACCCCACGCCGTGTTTATGTTTATCCTGTTTTCCACTGTAGTATAATTTGTGGTCTTCCTGGGTCGTTGTTTAAGGGTCAGGTCAGAGACTCCCTCTGCTACTGGTAACCATGTAACCCAGTACCACCTGCCACATGTGGGGAGTAAACCCAACCAAAAAATCCGACCTGGAGAGGGATGGGCTCCGCCAGGTTTGATTTGCCCAAGATACACCAATGACAAAGACAGCCAGAATCTCCATACCGGATCGGTCGTCGCCCGGGTTACGAAGGACCGCACCTTCTGTTGCTCATCAGGACAGATGTCGAAAGTATGCTACTGATGTAAAACGC
>CM054134.1:117500-162500 GCA_028751875.1 Rapana venosa | reverse complement strand
CTCTTTCCTTCCCCTCCTCCCCCCACCCCCTTCTAGAAAGAATGTTTTTAACCTGGTTAGACTTCATGATTTGCTTAGTTCAGCAATTCTAAAAGACAGCCTTAGGTTTCTTTGACGACCTCTAAGTTAAGGTGTTGTGCTCAAACAAACAACTTCTCAGTCTGTTTGGATACCCATGGTTGCAGGCTGAGGACTCTTTTAATCCACTTGAGACTTTAGCTAGGGAGGCCCATTGGGGTCTGTGTTGGGTCTGTGTTGGCGGCCCTTTTCTTCCCTTGGTGTCCAACATGTCTCCCTGAGTTTGGAGCACTGGCAACCAATCCATGTGTGAATTGTCACTGTCTTAGCTTAGGTGCCCTGAGTGTCTCAGTGGACTGGGAGGCCTAGTAAACAAGTGAGGCCTGTGTACTGGTGCACCTTCTCTCACCTTAAGTGTCCAACATGTCTCTGTGAGCAACTCCTTGCCATGGTTGCAGCTAAGTGTTCTCAATGTAGGCCTATGGTCCCAGAGCTGGTGGCTCAGCCTTTGTCTTTAACATTTCCATTTGTCAGCTACAGTGGAGTCCTCTCTATTCATGGCCTGAGTCCTTGTTGTAGTTTAGAGTGTCCAGTGGAACAGTGATGTGGTAAACACTTCAGAGCTTGCTACAGCAAGTCTTATTCAACAGGCTTGTGGGGCCTCTTTCTTGTTGAATAGCATCCCCCCTTCCCCTCTCTATTACCCCCCCTCCTCTCCTCTATTGAACCAGCAGATTTGTCATGTAAAGACTACATTGGTTGATTTAAATTTGTTTGTCAGCTGATTTGATGTGTGGTTAGGATTTGTTCATCTCAGTTTCCAAATGTATTCATTGGTCAGTTGGAATTAGTAGTCCTGCAACTGAACCAATATAACAAGGTGTACATGGCATTTTAAAGTCTTTCTCTTGCTGGCTGTCTGAGGCAACTTTCTTCTTGAGTTAGGCTGTGTGCGGTAAAACCTGACAGAATGACTTAGAAGGAAACGGCAGTTTTCTTCGCCTGCTTGAGCTGTAAGTGAGAATTTCTCTTTTTGATATAAGTTGTTGCTTAAAGAGATTTATCAAGGAAGAAGCTGATTTTATAATTAAATCTTGTTTGTGTGTACTAGCTGAATTTAGTTATTGATTGAATATTGTGACTGGTACAGTGAAACTATGTGTACGTGAAAGTTGGCTAAAGTCGTGAAACTTATTATTTTATTGTGTGATCTTAGATTTATTCTATAAATGGATGCTAATGTTAAAAGTGGAATTTTATGAGTAAGTAATTATTGGATGTGTTTATTATGTTAAGATGAAGTTTGTGAATTGCACAGATCAAAATAATGTGGAGTTGGTAACAGAGCTATTGGGATAGACTGCTATGGCAAAGTTGAATTGAGATAAGAGTTGACTGCTAAAACTAAAATAGTTGAAGACTTGTAGGTTTGGCTTGAATGCAGTACCGGACTAGGGCTAGCTAGGCCTTTGTAGAAATTGCCCAGGTAAAAGTAGACAATTCAACATGAAGGTGTGACTTGATGTATAGTTAGTCATTTGTGTCGAAAGTGGTTAATTTGTATGTGGTTTTGTGACATACTAGATTGTGCCTGCTTACTCTCCCCCCCTCTCTCTCTCTCCCTCTCTCCCCCCCCTCTCTCTCCCTCTCTCCACCCCCCCTCTCTCTCTCATGCTACAATATCCATGGGGTATGATAAGGGCCAATGTTGTGGACGATCTTAGTATCTATAGACTAAGTTCTGTGGGTATTATGAGGATAATGTCCGTTGAGAGTATTGAGGAAAGGATTTTCCTAGTTATTTTGTAGTCTTTGGTTGTCTGATTTACAACTGTATACTCTCTATTGGTTCCCTATGATTAACTTGGTATTTTGGTGTGAGTGATGAAAGGAATTTTGTTTTCTTACATTCGGCTAGACGACAATGTTGCTATTTGCTGTTGTGTGCCTTTCATGTACCTGGTTAAATATGGATAGAGTAGTGACCTGAATTTCATGTTTGTTTCAGGTGTGTGTTGTTTGGTAGATAAAAATAAAAAGTGTTACCATAACACCCCTGCGTGGCCTCACATCATTCCTTTGAGTGTGGAGTGCCAGTGTCCTAACATCCCCATTCCCACGAACTTTGTTCACCCCTCAACACAAGGAAGGAAGGAAAATGGAGGGAAAAATGGAAAAAATGAAAGATCACAATCATTAAGAATAAAAGAAGACATAGACAGACAGACAGACAGATAGAAAGGAAACAAAGGAAAGAAAAAAACACAGAAAAAAGAAAAGAAAAAAAGAAAGTAGAATACAAAGATAAAACAGTTTGCACCACACTTGCATCGCTGAAAGATTAAAGAAAAAAGAAGTCTTTATTACTTTCAAAGCCAGACAGATTAACATAGAAAGAAATTGTGAGTGCTCTGCAGGGGTTTTCTTGTCCCAAGGCTGCACAGAAATGTGAAAAGTATCTAGACAACTGTCTTTCCCTGGATTTCCACTAAGACTTTCTTTTCTCTATAGAAACTCAAGTGTTTGTGCGTGCGTGCATGTGTGTGTGTGAGTGTGTGTGTGTGTGTGTGTGTGTGTGTGAGTGTGTGTGTGTGTATGCGTGCATGCGCGCGCGCGCGTGCGCACGTGTGTGTATATGTGTGTGTTTTTGTGTGTGTATATGTGTGTGAATGAAACAATAAGATAGACACAATTGACTAGTAAGCGTGTGTAGGTGTGAACTAAACTCTCATGTGCCGGTTGTGTAACAAAATAGAAGAACATTTTGGTTACCACATTATCTTTCTATTAAAGAACGTAGACTTTTTCTACTGTCTGATTAGCAGATGTGATCAATCCCAGCTGTACAAAGTTCCTTCTGTTACCGAAGAGTCTAGTTATGCCATGAACACTCCAGTCAGTTGTTTCCCTTCATTTTCCATCCCTGCATATTTCCATTTAAAATCCGCTCCACCAGTATTTAAAAAGGCGCTTAAAAATCACAATTTTTAACACACTGA
The DNA here is from genome assembly GCA_028751875.1 of Rapana venosa. Classification (NCBI taxonomy): domain Eukaryota; kingdom Metazoa; phylum Mollusca; class Gastropoda; order Neogastropoda; family Muricidae; genus Rapana; species Rapana venosa. The sequence goes on along the minus strand of CM054134.1, from coordinate 159,483 downwards.
CATAAACAACTGAACTTTGGTCCGCAACCACACAGTTTTTAAACACTTTGCTATTGCTGCATGAACATTGGTAAACATGTACAAAACCCAATAACTGTAAGAGCTATGTCAAGAACGAACTACAGAAAACAAAGCAACACCCCACCCGCAAAGGAAATACAGAATGTTTCCATGGCTAAATACTCCTACATAAAGACTTCATTTAAAGCAGCCCAGAAATGAATAGAAACACCGCGAATTCTGACTACAGAAAGCTTCTGCCGACTTCTACATTAGGAAAGATCACTGGAGGAATAAAAACACCCAGTCACCTCCAAAGCCTCGCCTCCAGAACTTGATGAACTTAAGGAGATCGGGTTCAGCCCTGAAAGAGGTTCCCGAACATGGACGACAGGCGCTGCCTCATCCCCTTCATACGGTTCCTCAGGCCGCGCATGTTGTTGCGCAGGGTGGCCATGGTGTGGCCCATGGAGGTCTGGAACCTCTGCTTCCACTTCTGCCAGTGCTGCCTGAAGGACGTGGAGTTCAACCCGCTGTCACCTGCTATGATCTGTGCACACAGTGGGGAGGGGGTTCAGAGACCACAACTTGTCTCTGTCTGTCTGTCTGCCTGTCTGTCTGTCTGCCTGTCTGTCTGTCTGTCTGTCTGCCTGTCTATCTGTCTGTCTGTCTATCTACACGCACACGCACATATGAGACTATAAACCGAGGCCCCGTGTTCAAACGCATGTAGAACATCTTGCACACACGTTAAATCCTGTTCCGCTTTTCGGAAGAGTAGGCCATTGTGTGCCGGTGGAAAAAGATGACAAAATTTACAAAACCGCATACACACGGGGACTGGATGTAAAAAAGCACATGAGTGCTTATTCCATTATCATCGATATAAAAGAATAAAATAAAAAAATGTCTGTCTGTCTGTCTGTCTGTCTGTCTGTCTGTCTGTCTATCTATCTATCTATCTATCTATCTATCTATCTATCTATCTATCTATCTATCTGTCTGTCTGTCTGTCTGTCTGTCTGTCTGTCTGTCTGTCTGTCTGGCTGGCTGTCTGTCTGTCTGTTTGTCTATCTCTCTCTCTGCATACATGCGCGCGCGCACACACACACACACACACACACACACACACACACACACACACACACACACACACACACACATAATATATATATATATATATATATATATATATATATATATATATATATATATATATATATATATATATATATATATATTCCTTCATCCTGAAAAAAGGGCCACCTGGTACGTGACAGAAAACCTGCTTGATTAATGACCCGCTTCCACGTGTGGTGGAGTTTGACCCTTGGGCACGTTTATTTACGTTTATTATCTATTGATTTATTTATTCTATCATATCGAGGATAATGGAATAAGCAATCAGGTGCTTTCACATTTTTTTTTTACACATCCTGACCCTTGTGTATGTAGTTTTGTACATTTTGTCATCGGTTCCCAACGGCACACAGTGGCCTACTCTTACGAAAAGCGGAACAGGATTTAACGTGTGCGCAAGATGTTTTGCGTGCGTTCGCACACGGGACCTCGGTTTATAGTCTCATCCGAGGGCCTTTAGGGGAGAGTGTGGTTGGCACTGATGTTAACTCCAGAGGAAAAATCCCCTTGAACGGGATTCGAACCGGGTCGTCAGATTGCGAGCGCAATGTTTTAACCACTAGGCTATTCCGTCCCCCGTCTAGCTAGCTGGGGTACATATGTAACGTTTCTAGATGCAGTGGTTTTATTACTGGGTGGGAGCTGGACGTGTTGTACAAGCTATATCCTATATTTTGGTACTCGTCAGTGTTCTGCAAGACAAAAAGATGTTGCGCATACATTAGTTTTTTTTCTTTTCCGTTGGTTCTGTTCACATTAGTGACTTAATAATAATACATGGAATTTATATAGCGCTATATCTTGCAAATACAAATCAGAGCGCTTGCATTCAATCCGCTCCTACTCATGCAACCAACTTGGGTTATACGTGAGAGTGAGAAATTGTTGATTTTAAGGAATACTGATAAGATTTCAAAAAAAGTATTTGTTGCCATATTACTGGTATCTTGATGGGAATAGAACCAATGGAGTTGATCATATTGTTTTGAAATGGAGGTGGAAGGAATAGAATGAACAAAGAACTTATATAATCCATTGTTTTACTCTATGTTTTAGTAGTGCTGTGTTGGTGGTCTGAGTGTGGATGTGACAGATTTGTGAGCGCAGGCTTGTAAAATTCAACTCGCAGCATAAGTGTCACCATGTTGTAACAACACCTGATTTTAAAGTATGGAGGTACCGCTATAAATTTTACTTTCATTCCATATATATTAATCAATTATAAAATCAATCACATCCAACCAACCAACCAACCAACCAACCAACCAACCAACCAACCAACCAACCAACCAACCAACCAACCAACCAACCAACCAACCATCCAGCCAGCCTGCCAGCTAGCCAGCCAGCCAGCCAGACATCACATTACATCCTGGTCTCCCTATAATAGTAGAAATTTCTAGGACACCCCCTCAGCGCGGTATCAAAGTTCAAGGTGTCCAAGAGAGCCTTCAGGTGTGGAACTAGTCCATGACTGATGCTGCAATGTAGCAGACGCCTGACCTCAGCATAGTACTCCAAAGTACTGATACAACTTGATGTGCATCCTAGGTATTTTCGTGTTTCTGTAACTACACATTTCTGTCATGAAATATGGGATCTTTGACGTGCATATTTGGAGCCCCCCCCCCCTTCCCGCAAGAATGTATTCCTAAAGCCCAGCGGAGACTGAAAGCCATGAACCCAGAGCCGTCAGTATAAGACACCTTATCTTTTTTACCAGTATATGAATCCTTATCCACTTCATCAGGATATGAAGCCTTATCCACTTCATCAAAAAAGATAAGAAACCTTATACACTTCATCAAGAAAGATAAGAAACCTTATACACTTCATCAGGACATGACACCTTATCCACTTCATCAGGATATGAAACATTATCTACTTCATCAGGATATGAAAACTTATATACTTCAACCTTATCCACTTCATCAGAATATGAAATCTTATCCACTTCATCAGGATATGAAACCTTATCCACTTCATCAGGATATGAAACCTTATCCACTTCATCAGGATATGAATCAATATCCACTTCATCAGGATATGAATCAATATCCACTTCATCAGTGCATGGAACCTTATCCACTTCATCAGGATAAGAAACCTTATCCACTTCATCAGGATAAGAAATCTTATCCACTTCATCAGGACATGGAACCTTATCCACTTCATCAGTATATGAAACCTTATCCACTTTGTCAGTATATGAAATCTTATCCACTTCATCAGGATAAGAAACCTTATCCACTTCATCCGTGTCCCCACCAAGGGCCCCTCACAGTGCTGCAGTCAAGACACCTGCCCTTTTGATCATCTTCTCTACATTAGTTTACCTTTACTACCCTTTCTTCATCTTCTCTACAATAGTCTACCTTTACTACCCTTTCTTCATCTTCTCTACATTAGTCTACCTTTACTACCCTTTCTTCATCTCCTCTATACAATAGTTTACCTTTACTACCCTTTCTTCATCTCCTCTATACAATAGTCTACCTTTACTACCCTTTCTTCATCTCCTCTATACAATAGTCTACCTTTACTACCCTTTCTTCATCTTCTCTACATTAGTCTACCTTTACTACCCTTTCTTCATCTTCTCTACATTAGTTTACCTTTACTACCCTTTCTTCATCTTCTCTACATTAGTCTACCTTTACTACCCTTTCTTCATCTTCTCTACATTAGTCATGTCATGAGCTCTGCTCTTGAGACACGGGCTAAACTGAAGCTAATCTACTCAGTCTACCTTGATAAAACGAAGATTCCCAAGAAGATCATTGTGTGAGTAGCCATCTTTGGTACAGACGTGCTCTACTGGACGTGTTTTCCCAACCTGCATCTCAGCTGTTTACCTGGAAGTTGCTGTTGCCGCCAAATCCCTGGGAGCACGTGCAGCTTTTGGAGACCATTCCGTTGATGGCGGTGACTTGGTTGCTCATGGAGAAGCCTGCAGGACAGCACACCGTGTTGCCCTGGCCGTCAGAGCTCAGCATGGGCGCCCCGTTACACGCCTTCGGGCCTTTGTCGCAGTTCCTGGCTAAAGTGGAAGATAAGAGAGAGAGACAGAGACAGAGAGGAAGGTGAGATAAGGCTTTTCTACACTAAATGACACAAGTCCTTAAACCCAAAGTGGTCACTGGCAAACACTACCAACTCTCTTTATTTGTGGTTGTCATGTGCTGGTGCCTGGATTCTGGCAATAGTATCTTGGGGGTCCGTTGAGTAATGTTCTCTGTTTTTCAGTCTACTTCGTCATCTAGATGGTCTTTGAAAGCATCGTTTCTTGTGAGATGACCATACCATGGCAGTTTTCTTCTCTCGTCTTATAGTAGAGAAGTCTGTACAGCAGTCTGAGATTTGTCTGATGATAGTGTGCACTTCATTAGGGTGACATGGTCCAGGCAGGAGATGCCACATAGTCTCCTGTAGCATCGCTTTTCAACTGCTTCCATTCTTTTCTGCAGGTCGCCTGTTAACGGTCAGGATTCAGTTGTTTTCATGAAGATGGACATGACCACTAAACGGAACAGCTTCAGTGTGGTCATCAGACTGATGCTTTTATCTTTCCAGATTGGTCTGGGCTTTTCCATGGATGACGTCTGTGCTGCTCTTGAGATTACCTCCATTTTTGATCTCCCGTTAAAGAGGACACAATCTAGACATATGAATTTGTTCATTGATCAGTTCTTGTCCATATTTTCTGCGATCTTGATCGAGGCTGGTTTGTCAGCACTGATGTGCACGCTGACTTTTAATGGAATCCATACACATTGACAAATTCCTCTTCCTTTCCAACATTCCGTCTCTGCCTTTAGAGGTATATGACAACTTTCTCTCCGATACCAATGAGCCTCGATGATCTTTCAGAAATCCTTCCAAATACAATCTAAAACAGTGGTAAAGAATGTGGGTGACGGAGAACAGCATTGGTCTGCTCCAACTAAAGAATAAAGCAAGTCCCCACCGACTTTGGACAGGAACCGTATCATGCCGGTAACTCTGGTGCGCCGGTGCATGATGTGAATCAGCCCTTAGCCCATACCGTACTTCTTCATAGCCGCCATATCCCATCTTACCGCACACTGTCCAATGCCTCCAGGAAGTCAAAGAAAGCATGGCAGACGTCTCATTGATGCTGTGGGTATTTCTCAATCACAACTGTCAGGTTTGAAAGGCGTGCTGTGCCGTGTCTCATCCACTGCGGAATCCAGCCTGTTCCTCTGCGAGGACTTCTTCAGCCTGGAGTTTTAGTCCATTGAGAGAAGGATAGACAAAGGTGGCTCCATTGCCCCATTTCAACTCTGTTTCAAGTTGACACCCACTTCTGGAGTTTTTCTGAAAGAAATGATCTTCCGGGGGATTCCACTCTCCGCAAAAGTCCTTCGGATGAGACTGTAAACCGAGGCTCCGTGTGCGAACTAGATGACTAGACGAAAAAAAGAACGACTAGATGACGACTAGATGAAAAAAAGCACATGAGTGCTTATTCCATTATCCTCGAGATACAAAAAAAAGGCTTAGCGATGTAGAGTCAGGTCTATGCGGGGCAGGCTGCAGACAAATTAACAGCTTTAGCCAGAAAGTAGGACGCTGGGAGGTCAAGGAGGGCGTCACGTGCCCGTCCCGTAAGAGAGTTGGAGAGGCACGCTACACGCTGCTCCCTCGTCAGAGAGCCGGCGTCGGCTGCAGGCTGGAAGTGGGAGGTGTACTGGTCACTATCGTCCCCTTCTTTTAAAGTTGGAGGGCTGGAAACTTCACACCAGCGGGATTGTCCACACGGGACTGCCCCCTCCCCTCCGCAAGCTGTCTCTGAGTCTCCAGCAAGCTTTCTCTTTGGAGTTGCAGTTGCTCCTGCAAGAGAGCTTCCTTACACTCCTGCTCCTCTCACTGAAGCTGGAGTTGCTCCCTGAAAGAGCTTCCCTTCTGTACTCCTCTTCCCTATGAAGGCGGAGTTCCTCCAGTCGGAGGCGCTCCCTCCGATCCTCCTCTCCCCTACAGAGGCACTCCCTCCGATCCTCCTCTTCCTTACGGAGGCACTCCCTCCGATCCTCCTCTTCCTTACGGAGGCACTCCCTCCGATCCTCCTCTCCCCTACGGAGGCACTCCCTCCGATCCTCCTCTCCCCTACGGAGGCACTCCCTCCGATCCTCCTCTCCCCTACGGAGGCACTCCCTCCGATCCTCATCTTCCTTACGGAGGCGGAGTTCTACCTGTCTTTCTTCCCTATGGAGGCGGAGTTCTACCTGTCTTTCTTCCCTATGGAGGCGGAGTTCTACCTGTCTTTCTTCCCTATGGAGGCGGAGTTCTACCTGTCTTTCTTCCCTATGGAGGCGGAGTTCCTCCTGCTGCACACGCTCCTGCTCCTGCAACAGGAGCCGCAAGGACGGCCCAGTCTCAGCAGAGGGAGGTGGCTGGACCAGAGTATGTTGTTCATAGGAAAGGGGTGTCTGTTGGTGAGAGGTGACTTCACCAAGAGTCCTCCTCCACTGATCCGACAGCCAACCCTGGTCAATCCCTCGTGCACTACCTCGTTCCCCTGATAGATGCACCCTAGCGGAAGGTGTCAGTGATGGAGACAATATTCCCCCCGCTACAGTAGTTGTCACAGTCCTGATCGTTGGCGTCAACATCGTGACTGTCACTGTCGGGGTGGTCTTCAGTCCCTGTCTCCCTACCTTACCACTAAGGACGTCCCCCCCAGGACTACGCCCCGTGCCCGGCACAACTCCTTGCGCGCGACGCGTCTGTGCTCGCGTGGTCGGACCCGATTCTGTCTTTCGAGGGCTTAGCAAAGCCCTGGGTGTCCCCTAACCAAACTGATCCATAATAGGGAAAACAAAGTAAATGCTATCTCCTCTCTCACCAGGTGAGGGGAACCTGAGGATTATCTCAAGCCTTCCGCAAATGAAAATCAGGTAGGTCTATACTGGGTGGAAATACCGGCACTTACCAGGGAACCAGGACTGCATTGATGCTAGCTGGGGTGCTGCCGCTGATATTCCTCAACAAACAAGTCTCAGTGACACAAGAGGTTGCTGCCCAGATAAATGATGCTACCCACCACTCGTTAACTTAAAATTACAATTATTCACAAGCACACCAAAGCCACATAAACGTAAGCCACAATATCAACAACAACAACAACAACAACAACAATGATAATAATAATAATAACAATAATAATAATAATAATAATAATAATAATAATAATAATAATAATAATAATAATGTATGGAATTTATATAGCGCTGAATCTTGTAAAGCAACAGATCAAAGCGCTTCAATTTTGTCATCTGTTCCCACCGGCACACAATGGCCTACTCTTTCGAACAGCGGAACAGGATTTAACGTGTGCACAAGATGTTCTGCATGCGTTTGCACACGGGGCATCGGTTTATAGTCTCATCCGAAGGACAATAATGCGTAACTAAGTTGGAAACAGAGGTGCCTGCATGCACTGAGCAATGACTGGAAGTTCCGATAGAGCTTATCCTGGACGAGCCTCCCTGCAGGAATCCGTTTGTAGTCGAGACAGATCGTTGTTAAAGGAAAGGGAGCTCAATCCTTCCAGGCACGACTCAGCACAACAAAAGGCAGGTAAAACAAAAAATACTTTATTACAACTCAACCATACATACAAATAATAACAACCTACCAGCTAAACATCACACTATTCCCACCCCTCCTCACGGTTCCCTAATCCCACTATCCCCCTTAACAATAAATTAGCAACTTAATAAAGAAACGAAAAACCTCATCCTTCCATCAGTATTACACACATGCACTCACTGACCCACGTGCTCCTCCCAGAACCATTCCCACACACACATATCCGACCTCCGGACGATGGTCAGTTCATTCAGGGGGGAGAGGGACCTGAGGGTGGCCTGGCTGCATAGGGCACTTGCCGCGGTTGGGCAGTGGCAGTCCTCGACCGGCTGGTCAAACACGCCGCTCACAAAAAGATACACGGTAGCTGCGAACATGCACCCTTGCCTCTTGGCCTACCCGCCTATATCGAGAATTCCTTTCTGCGGTTTCCGAATGATAAAAATAGAGTACCCAGCAATGCTACATGCCAGCGGGATTAAGAAACTAAAGCCTCCATCTACACACAGGGATGGGGTGCCTACAGGTGAGGGGTGGAGATCGAGGGAGGGTGGTGGTGGTGGTAAGGGGTATGAGACATGGCGGAGGTTGATCCTGACAATAATATACACATTTTGTTTGTTTGCCTTCTTCTCTCAGATCAAATGATATATATGGCCACAAAAGTAAAGGGAAGCAATCGAATAATGTAGATGGTGCAAACACACTGATCCTTCCCCCCTCGCCCCCACTCACGCGCGCACTGAGAGAGAGACTCAGACTTCAGACATTTATTCAGATAGGTCAAAGCCCCTTCTGAAGGGGTGAAAACATACAAAAGCGCTAGTATACAGCCATTTGCTGTCAAGCTATTGCTAAAAATAAATCATTCAACGAACATTTGTTACATACTGAAAAATTTACATTAGGCTACAATCCCTTATTCTCTTCAAAGATTTATATAGAAATATTGCTAGATTTTTTTTAACAGTTTGCTCATGTTCAGATGACATAAGCTGAGATAGCCTGACCAATGATGGGTCGTTCCAATATGTTTGCAGGATGAATTCTTTTCTCAGGTCTCCAAAAACTGGACATTCCAAAACAATATGAATTTAATCTTGTGTTGCCAATTTACACAAATTACAAATCAAATTCTCATTTTCATCTTTTGCATATCGTTTTAAATGTACTGCAATATCTGATACTCCACATCTAAATTTTAACAATGTATGTTTAACATACTTATTCATTTCTATCAACGTATACTGTTTAATACACAGTGACGTTTAAATGTTCTGTATAGAAAAAATTGATCACTGTTTTTGAATGTGGGCGTACCACTCTTGCCATCTACAATCAACAATTCTCTGTTTCAATGATTTTATAAAAGCTTTTACATTTTGAACTCCTTGATTATCCCAAACAAATCCAAAGCCAAATCGACACAAACATAAACGTATTTTAGATGTACAAGTATGCTTACCTTTACAATCCAGTATGTGTAACATTTCATAAGCTTTGGATGGCAGTTGCTTATCCTCCATAGAGTTATCTTAAGCCAACAGCCTACGCATTTTACCATAGAATTTACAAACAATGGATACGTTACCAGTTCTCCATAGATCATGTCATTTGGAGTGCGCCAGTTTACATCAACGAATCTCTTTAATGTGAATAAATGTAATTTTCCTATTGGTACAATATTTTCCATCCCCATATCTCTGCTCCGTGTTGTACAATGAGTTGTACCTGTGTATCAGAGAGTTTTGTAAAGACTGTTACAGAATTCTTTTCAAACTTGTACAAAATACTAAGAATACTCAAAACAGCTTTTTTAGCCCTTGAAGCTAAATTCTGACACACGTAATTAAAGCTAAGTTTAGTTGTTAAATTGACTCCAAGATATTTGCATGAATTTACAACAGAGACTTCGGTGTTACCATAATACCATTTTTCATGAGCTGCCCAAAATCCTCCTTTTCGAAAAACCATTATGTTACTCTTATTCATATTTACTTTTAATTGGAGATCTCTAGCAGCAGTATACAAGTTGTTCAGGTGTGTTTGCAACCCCACTACAGTTTCAGATAATAAAGCATCATCAGCAAAAAGTAATAAAAATAATTCTTCCAAACAATTAGAGAAAAATACACCATGTTTGCCATTGTCAATTACATTCTGAGCTAGCTCATTAATAAAAAGAGAAAACAGCACAGGGCTGCAGACATCTCCCTGTTTAACACCTGCTCTACAATATATATAATAGCTGAATTTTGCTCCGCATCTGACCTTTGCTTTGACTACATCATACATACTTTTAATACAACAAAACAATTTAACTGTTACTCCATTTTTCCTTAAAATTGGCCATTATAGTTTTCTTGAAATTGAATGGAACGCTTTTTCAAAAGCGATGAAAGCCAGTATAATTTTCGATTATATGCACATTTTCTATAACTGCTAACAAAGTAAAAATATGATCGACTGTAGAATGATCTTTTTCAAAGCCTGCATGGTGTTCTCCCGTAATATCATTGAATTCTACCCATTCTTGCAGTCTGCTGTTTATAATGGAGCTATACATTTTTCCACTTATGTTAGACAAAGAAATCCCTCTATAGTTATTAGTTTTGTTAACATCACCTTTCTTGTACAATGGCAACAAAACAGACTTTGTCCAACAGTCTGGATATACCCCCCTTTCAAACAGATTATTAAGCAATTTCGTAAAAAAGTATACTGCAACATCACCTGAGTACTTCAACATTTCTGCAATAATTTGATCTGGACCTGCCGCTTTTTTTACTCTTAAGCTTTCTAATGGCAGTACTGATTTATCCCTTCGGGATAGGACGATTTAAAGCATGATTTATATCTGAGATCTGTGATATCACTATCCCTATCTCTTCTACCAAATTCTGGATCTAAGGTCTGATTTGCATCTCTTTGATCAGAGCAACCTGCCATTTCTTCATTACTGACACTTTTTTTCAAGAATACTTTAAAAATGAATGAACTAGTTCTCAAGTGAAATATCATTCTGAGGTTAAGTTTGCTTCCGGACAGTTTATGGACAGTTTGCCAGAAGTCTTTCTGATTGTTAGAAGATTCTGTCAACTTGAGCAGCAGCCTGTAGTTAAACAATCATTTCTTTTCGAACAATAAATGCTTATATTCTCTTCTGGCTTGGCAGAAAATGTACCGATCATCTTTATCTTTAGTTTTAAGGAATTTTCTTAAACGTTTGCGAACATTTGTTCTTGCATCTTTACAGTCTTGATCAAACCATTCCCTTTCCCTTTTGTTACGATGTACATATATTTTGCGTTTCATGCACTCTGCTTGTTTCTTCAGAATTTCGTTAAACGTCTCTAGAGCTGCATCTACATCACTTTCGATTAGCTGAGCTGCTTCTTTAAACTGTTGCTGAGTTCCAAAACTGTTTATGTTAGCAATGAAATTTTCAGTCTGTTCTGATTTCCAATCAAACTTTTCAATAAATAAATCTTTGCATTTTTCTGAGTATGTACACAACAAAGAAGCCATTTCAAAACAAAATTCTAGTGGAAAATGATCTGATTCTGTTCTCCCCTGTACATGTAATGTACACTTGTTTTGAATCAAATTATAAAAGTCTGTCGATATCATGTAATAATCAACCACACTGTTACCAGTTTCAGACACATATGTACATCTTCCATCAGGGTCACCTTTACAAAACCCATTTAAAATGCAAAGACTCAAACTACTGCACATGTTTAACAAAGATTTTCCGTATGTGTTTAGTGTTTTATCTTCAGAAGAACGGGTGATCTCATCACATTACAACACACTTCTATCCGCAAAATCATACACTGTTTCCTCTGCATCACTGGGAACACAGTTAGCAGTTCGACCATTCATGTTATCAGATATAAGCATATAGATGTCACCCAGAGATAAAATATTGTCAACAAGGCATTCCTCAAGAGAACTTACGCCGTTTCTAATGTTTAACAAAGTGTAATAGGATGAATTTTCTTGATGTACATATGCACACACAAATAATACATCTTTATCAATATTAAATAAATTTGCTGAACACAAAAGATAAATACTGTCCACAATCACAACGGAGATTACGTACATATGGCATCAAATCATTTTTAATGAGACAGATTACTCCCCCTGAACGTCGACCTCGTGCTGATAATTTCACTGCCGGCTTAAAAAACGCTGTGTAACTGTTAAGCAAAGTAGCCTTCAGCTCTTCAACAAAAGTTTCTTCTAAACAAATAACATCAAAACCTGAAATGTATGCTACGCAGTCTGAATCATTTAATTTAGAAATAAGGCCACAAATGTTCCAGTGAAGAAAAGAAATCTGCCTGTTATTATTTGAGCAGTCTTTTGGTGAATGTTCTTCATTTTTGACATTATCCAGTAAGGAAGTGTTAGAATGAACACTATACATACTGAAATTATTTTCATTGCTTAGCTCCTCAAACCTCACATTGTTTGTGCTATCATACAATGAAGTCTCAACATAATTTTCAGTAAGCAAAAAATCGTCAGACATATCGGACCTCACTTCGCTTGCTACGTCATACAAAAAAGCATCAGCATCATATGGAGAAACATTTTCCTCTAACATACCAAGTCTCACTTCGCTCAAGTCCCCATACATCAACGCATCACCATCATTATCAACAAACACATTATCAGACGTATCATACCACACTTCACTTTCATCATCGTACAGTAGACCATGAGCATCAGCATCATCACCATCACCATCATCATTAGTAAGAGCAATATCCTGAGACATAGCAAACCCTACTGTACTTGCATCTGCAAACAAATAAGTCCTTACTTCACTTGCATCTTCATATGATCAGTATCAACCTTTTCATTAGTACTACTTGTAATACCAAGCACATCAAACCACATTTCATGTGCATCATTATACAAGGTGTCAACATTTTCAGCGAAAGAATTATTATTTGAATTATTGTCCTTCAATGATTCCTGATCGTAAATACACAAATTTGGTGCACATGCACTCACTTCACGACTGTCAACACGCTCCGGTACAGCAGCACGATTGCTAAGGTCACATTGGGTCAAGTTACCCTCTTCCACATGAATACTGGCCCAGCTGGTTTTTTCTTCACAGTTTTCACGTGCACGAATGCACATCCTCACGGCACTGTCATCGCCTGCCACTGGATTTCTGTCCGGTGTTTTCTTTTTTTGCTACCATGTGAAAAAGGATGGGTGGACAATTTGAGTGGTGGCTGTTTTCCATCATGACAGGGCTGACCAAACTGCTAGGCTGCTTCACGGATCTGGTCGTTGTCCAAGATGAACTTTCTGCCTTTCGATCACCAGTTGGTCAAAGACCATAGCTACCTTCTTCCCTTCCTTCCTTGCTGCTTTCAGGAATGGAGTCAGTTTTCTGCAGACTTCTCGCACACGTTGCGAAAAGTACCCCTTCCCCCCCCCCCCCCCCCTACCGGAAGATGGTGTTGCCTTGAAGTTTGCGTTTGGCCTTCAGGATCCTCTCCTTGTCCCTGTAGAAGGTGCACCTGGCCATTGCTGACACGATGACAATGACAATGACAAATTTGGCAATAAGAAATATTTTATTTTGAGGATAATGAATAAGCACCCATGTGCTCTTTTACATCCAGTCCCCGCCCTTACGGATATATATATAAGAGAGAGAGAGAGAGAGAGAGAGAGAGAGAGAGAGAGAGAGAGAGAGAGAGAGTGTGTGTGTGTGTTGGGGTGGAATTGAACCCAAGACTGTTCGAGTTTTTTGTCCACCTGCTGGACTAGACACTCAGTCCACTATCCCAATCAGCCTGGGGAGAGAGGGAGCGGCCAACCTCGCGTCTTCAACACCGGCAGACGAGCGTCTGAACCATTCTGCCACCTTCCTCCTGTCAAAAGACACGTCGTCCTTCATCTGCAGTTTGTCCTTGACCAGGCTCCGCAAGGAGTCTTCACAGTCCTTCAAGCTTTCCTTGTCTTTCTTCAGGAGGCCATAGACAAGGACGTTATTTCTTCTGGATCGGCCTTCCAAATCGTCCGTTTTCCTTTCCAGAGCCTCCACCCTGTCCTGGAGGTCTTTGTTTACATTTTGCAGCTGCTCGTTTTCTTTCTTGAGGGTGGATAGTTCTTCTCCGAGCCCCGCTACCTCTTCTACAAAACCAGAGAAAGAAGCACGCAAGTCCTTCATGTCCTTCTGCATATTGTCAAATTTGCTGCCCATGTTTTCAAACTCGGCATTCAAATTGCCCAACGTGGCCATAATGTCCTTCAAAGCAAGGTCTGTTTCTCCACCCACACCTGCACTTGCCTGTTTTGATGCCTGTGCGCCCTCTTCAGCCAACAAGCTGCTTCCACTGCTTCTGCGACTGGAGCTCGTACTTGTCAGGTGAGTCTGTCTTGATGACTTCGGGGGAGGCCCCGGTTTCAACTCGATATCCCCACACCTGTATAGGAGGGTGGCAAAATACAGGTAGGAGAGGAGCACGCCTACCACTAAACCGCCTTGTATGTTGACAAGTTTCAATGTCCGCAGTCTCATGGCTACCTTTTCTTTTTCACGACGATGCATGAAGGCCAAAAATACTGGTATGAATCCACCACAGACTGCCCTGAAACTCAGTGGTACCGCTGGCATGGTCCTTAACTATAGACTGTACACTTCTCAAGGCACAACACTGTCTCTAATGTTCAAAATTTTGCAAAATTTGACAGAGCTTGGTATACTGCGTCCACTCGGGTTTGGCGTTTTGTTCATCCCCGAGAGAGACATAGAGAGCGAGAGCGAGAGCGAGAGAGAGAGAGAGAGAGAGAGAGAGAGAGAGAGAGAGAGAGAGAGAGAGAGAGAGAGAGAGATGCATACAGACAGACAGACAACGCAGACAGACAGACAGGCAGAGTACCTGTTCTGGTTTTAGTGCAGGAACACTGGTCACCGACGACGCTCATGCTGTGGCCAGGGGCACAGCACAGGTAGCGGTTGGAGATGATGGAGATGGAGGAGAAGCCCTTCTTCTGACACTCCTCCCTGGAGGTCATGCATGGCACTGCAAACAGACACACTCTCCTCTCATCTCATCTCATCTGCTCCCTTAACCCCCTCCGGGGTCGTAGGGACACTGCAGTGACGAACGTTGCACCAATTGGCTCCACTTGCGGCGGTTGTGTGCAAGTGCCTGGGTTGTGGAGAATCTCTTCCCGGTCCATTCAGTGATATTGTCTGCTCATTTCTTCTTCGGCCTGCCTCGCCTTCTCTTCTCCTGCACTTTTCCTTGCAGTATGGTCTTGGAGAGCCCACCTGATCTTGTCACATACCCATACACTCTGTTCAGGCCTTCTTATGTCACCTTTCAAAACAAGCTGTCTTAGGTCAGCGCCACGCAAACAGGCCTGTCTTATGTCGCCATACAAACAGGCTCACCATGCAAACAGGCTGCCTTATGTCACCATGCAAACAGGCTGCCTTATGTCGCCATGCAAACAGGCCTGTCTTATGTCGCCATGCAAACAGGCTCACCATGTAAACAGGCTGCCTTATGTCACCATGCAAACAGGCTGGTCTAATGTCGCCATGCAAACAAGCTGTCTTATGGCGCCACCATGCAAACAGGTGTCTTATGTGGCCACGCAAACAGGCTGTCTTACGTCGCCATGCAAACAGGCTGCCTTATGTCGCCATGCAAACAGGCTGCCTTATGTCGCCATGCAAACAGGCTGTCTCATGTCGCCACCTACTAAGCCCCCTACTAACGACAGTATTAGCTCAGTCGCGGAGCCAGACTGAGTGAGTTGCCCACCCGAGGTGGCAACCACCACAACGTCCCTCCAACGACCGTCCCCCGCGAACCTCCACCCCAAAGGCCCTGACACAAACTCACCACAGGCACCAGAAGTGCATGGGGAAACTGAATCTGAGGTCACCATGAGACCAGAGCTACTGGGACCACCGAATCAGAGGCAATTTTTTAAAATTGCATGATGATCAATGACAATGAGGATGACATAATGCTGCTGCTGTGGAAGTGCATGTTTTGAGACTACTTGACAGGGTTGTACTCTAAGCTTACTATCATAATACATCCCGGCGTCAACCAGGCCCGAGAGATACAGACATGTGCAGTGTTGGTCAGGTAATTTAAGCAACACTATGAAACTCGCATCCGTAAAGTGGATGAAGGTCGACTGTGTGGGCCCGATTCTTCCCAATGGCTCAATGGGCTCCACAGCACACTTACTCTGGGTAGGAGCCGGCCAGAGTCCGAAAAATCCCTATGTCTCTTATGGGATTCGAACCCGCGACGTTCCAGTCCGAAATCCAAGGCGCTAACCACTGCTATGGCGGCTGGTCTTTCTCTTGCAACATTTTGCCAGACAACTCTCTTGATGCCGTGGGTTCTAAAACTAACATGCGCTAAATAATTATGTGTAGCACACGGGACCTCGGTTTATCGCCTCATCCGAAAAACTAGCACCCAGACCGCCACTCATTGTCTAATGGAAGAGGGAAAAGTTTGGAGCCTAAACGGGGATCGAACCATCGCACACCTCCGACCCGGACGTTAAGCTTTTTAGGCAGGCGCGTTACCTCTAGACCACCGATCCAACGAAGTGTGGAGAGGCCTGTGTCTCGTGGCTTCATGATTATTTTCATGCTTTTAACCCCCACGTCCTCTTCTTTTTGGAGGAGGTGGGGGATGGGTGGGTGGGGGGATGCAGATATTGTTCTTCCTCACGCCATGTGATGTTTTTGTGACAGAGGAAGAGGCAGGGGTAAAGGTAAACCAACATATCGGTGAAAGACATCTTCAACATGTCTCCCCTTCTTCCAATGGTTCTGTCTGTCTGTCTGTCTGTCTGTCTGTCTGTCTGTCTGTCTGTCTGTCTGGTCTGTCTGTCTGTCTGTCTGTCTGTCTATCTATCTATCTATCTATCTATCTATCTATCTATCTATCTATCTATCTGTCTATCTGTCTAATGTATACATGCATGCATGTATGTATGTATGTATGTATGTGTGCATGTATGTAAGTATGTATGAATGTATGTAGTATGTATGTATGTATGTATGTATGTATGTATGTATGTATGTATATATGTATGTATGTGTGTATGTGTGAATGTATGTATGTATGTATATGTGATTTATGTAGTATGTATGTATGTATGTATGTATGTATGTATGTATGCATGCATGTATGTATGTATGTATGTATGTATGTATGTATGTATGTATGTATGTATGTATGTATGTATGTATGTATGTATGTGTGTGTGTATACATGTGTGCATGTATATATGTTTTAACGTATGGAAGGTGTATGGATGAATGCATGTATGCATGGATGTTTGTACATCTGTCTGTCTGTCTGCCTGTCAGTATGTATGTATGTATGCATGTATGCATGTATATATGTATGTATGTATGTATATATCTATGTATGTATGTATAAAATGTATGTCGACATATACCTCTCTCTCTCTCTTTCTCTCTGTCTACATCCAAACCTACCCCCCCCCCCCCCCCCCACACACACACACACACATCCACACACTCCGGTTAAAAAGGCTGAACGTAGTTGGTCCTTGGTAAAGTTGACTACTACAGCCTAAAACGATTCCTTCTATTCTAAACTGACACTGGTTAGAGAGTTGTTCAAAACCAAGTGAAGAGACAGGAAGGTGTGTGGTTGTGATGTCAGACAGACAGTCAGCAGTTGACGGCTAAAAAAGGGATGCTTGTCTGAACAACAGGAAGCAGACATCTGCTACATATGAGATCGGCAATCGAGACTCGATCCACTTCCTGGTTTTAATTGCAAAGGGTTTGTTTTCTTTGTCATCCATGAACACGCGCACGTACACACACATACACACGCAAGCGCGAATGAGCGCACGCACGCACCTACACATATATATATATATTTAAAAAATTTTTTTTTTTTAATTTTCTCTCTTTCATATACATACATACACACGCGCGCGCATACATGTATGAACGCGCGCACGCACGTACACACACACAGACACACACATACACACACACGCACGCATACAAGCACGAACGCATCCACGCACACACACACACACACACACACACTCACTCACACACACACACACACACACACACACACACACACACACACACACACACACACACACACACACACACACACACACACACACACACACACACACACACCCGCGCATTCACGCATGAACGCACGCATGCACACCTGTGGGTGTAATGTGTAAATATAATGCAACAGAAATACAAAACCACACCCACACAGATGCAGACACAAAGACAGACAGACAAACAACACACATACACTTATACACAAACACACACACACAAAGACACACACACACACAAAGACACACACACACACACACACACGCGCGCGCGCGCGCGCACGCGTGCGTACGCGCACGCGAGAGTAGATTTACGCACACGCCAACGAAGAAGGAAGATGAGATGGGACGAGAAGGAAAAGTAGACAGACAAGAGTATGTCGTTTAGTGTTTCCTTTTGCAGTGCTGGCACAGCCGGCCACTTGGAGCCGATAAACCAGTGCTTACCAACGCTATGAAGGAAGAACATGACTTTGTCCCCATCTCCCTATATCAAAAAGTCTTTCTGGTCGGCCTGACAAAGAGGACCATGACAGTTTGTTTGGTGACAACACATCTTTTCCTTCAGTTATGCAAACTCGCCCACGTTCTCATGTCAATGGTTTCAGTTATTAATGGGGTCTGTGCCTCTGAGTGTCTTGTGCCCCTTGATTTGTTTGTCTGACAAAGTGACCTGGAAAGAAGAAGAGGAGGGAGAAGAAGAAAAGCAGTTGGGTATTCAGCACTTAATATTACCGAGTCTTCCTAGTAACTGACATCATAACTTTTAAACTGGTAATGCCAACCAAGTGTACTTATGTTTTCTCTCTTTCTGACGTCCCTTCTCTCTCTCTCTCTCTCTCTCTCTCTCTCTCTCTCTCTCTCTCTCTCTCTCTCTCTCTCTGTCTCCCCCCCCCCTTTCTCTCTCTGTCTTTGCATGTGTGTCGCACGCACTTGTTTGTATCTTTTGATGCGTTCATGTGAACATGATGCGTGTTCTTCACGTGCTACCTATGTGTTGTCACCCTAACTTTCCATACAGATATGTGTGCCGAAATAGGCCGAAATAGGCCGTATCACCCCACTCCCCACCCTTTGTATGCAGTGACATGATATCATGGTAATGGAAGACCTTAACTATCTAGTGCATACCCCTCTGCAAATGAAGGTTTGATGATGTGTCTAATTTTGTGTTTGGTTATCACTTCGAGGAATAGTACATGTTCTCACATATGCAGTTTAGCGAGTCTCTCTCTCTCTCTCTCTCCTCTCTCTCTCTCTCTCTCTCTCTCTCTCTCTCTCTCTCTCTCCCCCCCCCCTCTCTCTCTCTCTCCCCCTCTCTCTCTCTCTCGTTATAAAACACTTTGCAATAATAGTTCAATCGAAGTTAAGCAATGCCCCTTTCGTGAAGACCAAATAGAGAATGAACACGTTCTATTAAATTGTCCTGTCTATGAAGTTTCTTAAAGATTCAAAAATACTTCTTTTGCACGTGCTACTCTAAGCTACAGTACCTACTGACAGATACAAATTGATCACGATTTATTTTCACGCAACCAACAGAAGAAAGAAGCTAGTTATCTCGAAATGATTATCATTTGTATGAATACTACATATGAAACATTGTTGATTATGAGACACGTGGATTACTTCTTGATGAATATTTAAAATATTGCTGATACAATTTTTTGTTGTATTATTGCTGATAAATTCATTCATATATGTACGTTTATAGTAACATGTTTATAACACTTATGTCATATGCCCCCCCTGTACGCCCATCATTCTTTTGTATTGTGGCCTTAAGCCGGTGTACCGTAAAAGTCTGGTCTGAAGTCTCATGTTTTGCTTCCTCTTACTCTCTCACTGACTCATTTTCATACACAGACACAAACAAACACACACACAGACAGAAACAGACAGACAGACAGACACACAACACACACACACCATCACCACCATTATTCCCCTTCCCCCCCCCCCCCCCCCACCACACACTCACTCACTCACTCACTCACCAATACACACATGAGCGAGCACACGCAGATATGCATACACACACGTACGAGCGCTGGCGAACACCCCCCCCCCCCCCCCCCGCATCCCCCCCCCCTCTCTCTCTCTCTCTCTCACACACACACACACTCTGAAACATCTGAAAACTGTCACCTATATGCCACAGGCTGATGTAACACCCTCTGTGTGTTATGAAAGCTGACTCGTAGCCAAGCCAAGCTGCACGCACGCACGCACGCACACACACAACACACACACACACACACACACACCTGTTATCCCTGCACCTCTCTGTGGCAGCTCCCCCTTCCTCCACCTATCTCTGTACCTCGGGGAACCAATCTGAGCTGTTTTGTCTGTACATGAACACTGATAACTCAACAGATAGTTCTTCATATCCTTCTTCCCGATTAACTAAAAAAAAAAAAGATACACATACACCTGCACGAGCGCATACAGACACATACAGACGCAAAGACAGACAGACAGACACCCACAAACAAACAAAAAACAAACACACACGCGCACGCAACCGCACGGACGCACACGTTAAAACCTGTTCCGCTTTTCGGAAGAGAAGGCCATTGCGTGCCGGTGGGAACGGATAACAAAATTTACTAAGCCGCATACACACGGGGACTGGATGTAAAAGAGCACATGAATGCTTATGCCGTTATTCTCGAAATAAAAGAGGTAAATGAAAAGAAAAAGAAAAATGAAAAACACACGCACATGTACACAGATACACAAACACACACACATACGCGCACATGCACTGCGCACGCTCGCACGCATGCATGCACCCACCCCACACACACACACACACACACACACACACACACACACACACACACACATATGTTTTATTCAGTTGTTTGTATGGTTGAAGCTTTGTGTGTGTATGTGTGTGTGAGGGGGGGGGGAGGGAAGCAGTTGGTGTTTTTAAAAAAAATGTTTATTCTGTTTTGTCTTCTTTGGTTTGGTTTGGTTTTTCTTTGTTGCTTGTTTGTTTGTGTTATGACGGATATTTTAATCAAGATTTTTGAATTATTTGAATTGTATGGTTTAATAGTTTTATGGGTTTTTTGTTTTGTTTTTAATTCCATATATGCATATGTTATTGTCTTTTCTTGTTTGATTTGTATAGTTTACCATAGATTAGGTTTTTTATTCTATGTCTGCATATACATTATCTTTTTTCTCGCTTTTTTTCTTTAGATAGATGGCTTGATGAAAAAAAGCAAATGCACTGCTTATTCAATGTACCATCTGAAAATAAAAGTTTGACTTTGCCTTTGACTTTGACACACGCTCTCTCTCTCTCCTCTCTCTCTCTCTCTCTCTTCTCTGTCTGTCTCTCTATCTCTGTCTGTCTGTCTCTATCTCACAAGCTGTAATGTGTCAATACCCCCTCCCCACCCCAACCCCCCACGCATACACTCATACATTTTCCTTCACAGGTCTTTAAGTAAGAAATCTTTCTCATGTTTTTCTGTGGAGGACAGTGGTCCATGTTTTTAAGCTCAGGAGTGTTATAGGACAGGAAGGAGTTATCCCCTCCCCCCGCCTATCTCCCTGTGACTTCCCATCTCTTCATCCTGTCTGTCTGTCCACACGTCTGCTTCTTCATCCTGTCTGTCTGTCCACATGTCTGCTTCTTCATTCTGTCTGTCTGCCTACAGGTCTCTCTGTCTGCCTACAGGTCTACTTTTCGTTTTGTCTTGTTTCTTTCCCAGTATTAACTTGGTCTGGTGTGAGTAGAATTTCAAACAGTCTTGGTGAGCCTTCTCTTTCCCTATCTCCACCTCTGTCTTTCCCTCGGATTGTGTGTGTGTGTGTGTGTGTGTGTGTGTGTGTGTGTGTGTGTGTGTGTGTGTGTGTGTGTGTGTGTGTAACAGTGACATAATATATTCAATATTATCAACAATAACTATTAAAAATATCATTATCTCAGTGGATTTGGATAGCTTGCTCAAGCTTGCTTTTTTTTTTTTCTGAGCCGTAACTTGTCCCTAATCCACTAGTCAATGTGTAGTAGTGTGAGTGCTAGTCCTTTGGCATAAACAGTTTCCCACGTTCCCCTGTAATCCAAAACGTGCACATAGTACATGGGTTAAAAAAACCCCAACCACGGCAACAAGAGATTTTCCCTGGCAAAACCGTGTAAAAAGATAGACATTTTCATAGGAAAGCAAATATAAATGCAAAGAGGAATTTTATCTTCTTATAGGTGGCGCTGCTATTACGGCGCTCTCCACGGGAAGAGCAGTCTTAATTTCCGGCAGAGAAATCTGCTGTGAGAGAAACTGCAACAATTCTACACGGCCAGAACAGTTTGAAGAGGAAAGTAAGCCCAATAAACTACCACAACTGCCTCAATAAACTACCAGAACCGCCCCAATAAACTACCACAACTGCCCCAATAAACTACCACAACTGCCCCAATAAACTACCACAACTGCCCTAATAAACTACCACAACTGCCCCAATAAACTACCACAACTGCCCCAGTAAACTACCCCAACAGCCTCAATAAACTACCACAACTGCCCCAATAAACTACCCCAACTGCCCCAATAAACTACCACAACTGCCCTAATAAACTACCACAACTGCCCCAATAAACTACCACAACTGCCCCAGTAAACTACCCCAACCGCCTCAATAAAATACCACAACTGCCCCAATAAACGACCACAACTGCCCCAGTAAAGTATTACAACTGCCCCAATGAACTCAAATTTGCTTTCTTGTGTTTGGGGGGGGGGGGGGGGGGGGGGGGTAGGAATCTTACCATAGGTTTGTTGCTTTTTCTTACCTTTAAATTTTTCCCCCTTTGTTATTATTATTATTATTATTTGTCTGCTGACAGCTTTTAGAAGTATGCGATAATACAAATCTGGTTATCGTTCGCTAATAGATGTTTTACCGAAGCGTATTTACTGAACAAAGTTGCATTCAGAGGCACAGGCCTATATATGCAATTTGTCCATGCAACATGTAACGCTTTCATGTGCCTGTAATGGGGTTTTGAAACAAATGTTGCCTCGCCTTGCCTTACCTAGCTTGTACACTCAAGTACGTGTTGTAGGCCTATTCAGAGGCGCACCTATATCTTCCTTAGAATTAGGCCAGGAGGTTTATAGTTTTCCTTTTGGAATAAGTTGTTGTGACAATAAAGGCATACTCGTGTTTAGAATTAGGAACAACCTTTCCCCAGCATAACTTGTAACAGACTTTCGGCTAAAAACGTTGGGCATAAAGTTATATTTGTTATCCCTCGCCCAAGAACGAACCTCTCTATGACATCTTTAGCTTATTCCGGTACAAGAGAGAAAAAAACAAACGAAATCTTATCCTTTTTAAAAAATAAACGCAAGTTGTCAGCTTTCAAAAGGGCGTACAACAGATATCTACTTGAAATGTTATCAATCTTTTTCATGCCAAGTATAACATGTTAATTTGATGCACTCTCTCTCTCTCTCTCTCTCTCTCTCTCTCTCTCTCTCTCTCTCTCTCTCTCTCAAAGGCTTTGTAGTTGTGTTTCCACATCGTTTATGCTTTATGCCTAGACAATGCTGTTCTGTGTCGCGCAGTTCTGTATCCTGTTGTGTGTGTGTGTGTGTGTGTGTGTGTGTGTGTGTGTGTGCGCGCGCGCGCGCGCGTGTGTATGTGTGTGTGTGTTGTGTTTGTGTATGCGTGCGCACGTGAGCATGTGTGTGCGTGGTGCATGTGCGTGCATGTGCGCGCGCGCGCGCGTGTGTGCATGTGTGTATGAACGCAGTTTACACGCACATATCTAATTTTGTAGACATTCTCTCTCTCTCTCTCTAGTTTTTTAAGGGGCTGGGGCAGTTTTTGTTTGACTGTTTTGTGCTTGTTGACTGGTTTGATTGTGTTACCTTCCACCCCTTCCCCCATTTTTCTCTTGATTTAAGTCACCATCTTTTCGTTTCATTACTAGTAGTAGTATTTGATTATCACATTCATTTTAGATCTTCATTTTGGTGTGTGAAAGTGTGTTGCTTGTTTGGTATGAGAGAATGGAGTAAGGAAGCTCTGAGCTTACCCATTTACTCTCAATAGACAGTTCAAGTTCTGTCTATCTGTCTGTCTGTCTATCGGTCTGTCTGTCTGTCTCTCTGTCTGTCCGTCTGTGTGTTTATCTGTCTGTCCGTTTGTGTGTCTGTCTGTCTCTCCCTCCTCTACCCCCCTCTCTCTCCCTCACCCCACCCCCTCTCTCTCTCTCTCTTGGGGATGGGGGAATTAGGGAAGACTTTTTACAATAGCTTTGTGTCTATAACATTACTTCCCTTTGATTACATTGTTGTAATAATAATAATAATAATAATAATAATGTATGGAATTTATATAGCGCTGTTGTTGTGTCAAAGAAGCCATTTTCCTGATGTCTGGTTGCTGATCATTTGTGGACAATGTCTACTGTCTGGCTTGCTGCTTGTTCACGTCTGTGTGCATGTGTGCCAAAAATATAGACACACGCTAGAATTGTGCAAATGACATCTTCTTCTTTAATTTAACGTCTTTTCACATTAAGTGATATTAGACAAAAAATGACAAATGACTTATGTTCATAAAGGTGTGGGAAATATCTGTTGTAATTTTGACTATTAATCGTAATTCTTTTAAATCGAGGACAATGACTAGGCACTCGTGTGCTTTTCATGTTCTATGCAGTCGCCATGTGCATGCAGTTTTGTAATGCTGTCATTTTTTCCCACCGGCACAGAATGATTTACTAAAGCAGAATAGGTTTTAACATGTGCGCAAGATGTCCTGCGTACGTTTGCAAACGGGCCTTTGGTTTGTAGTCTCATCCAAAGGACTTAAACAAACTATTGTGTACATCTCATTCTACAGGTTTGTAGTCTCATCCGAAGGACTAAAAGAAAAACAAACAAACTATCTCATTCTACACCTCGTTAGGTCAAAGTATTTTGCCGCAGAAAGTTATCTTGGAATGCTTATAACAATCTGAAGTGTATTTTTCTTGTGTCTTGTGAGATAATTATAGGTTTCAATGTGCCTGTCAGTATTGTAATTGCCCTTCATCATCATCATCATCATCATCATCATCATCATCATCATCAGTCCCGTGACCTTGGCGGTCGTGGAGGAGACACGAAAGACGATGCCGTGGTAAGCCTTCTCCATCCATCTCGGTCCTCATTGCCCTTCATGGGATGATTAAAGTGTTTTTGACTTTGACTTTGCCTTGACTTTGACAGACATCATTCTTTCCTAAATGTCACTGCCTTCATTTCACACACCAGTGCAGTTTACTTTTACTTCACTCCCTAACAGAAAGTTTTCGTGAAGAAGACTCCATTCCTTTACAGAAAAGACCATAGTAGTTTTCGTGAAGAAGACTCCATTCCTTCACAGAAAAGACCATAGTAGTTTTCGTGAGGAGGATTTCATTTCTTCACAGAAAGGACCAGAACAGTTTTTGTGAAGAAGACTCAAAAGCTTTAGCAAAATGTACACAGCTATTTTTGTTCATAAGTAAAATGGTTCTGAACTACAATAGGCAGAGTTCACCACGGAAGAGATCTTTTCAGAATATTCACGATCTCTTTAGCAATAGTGTTTTAAATCTTTCTTTTCTTCTTTTTTGTCCCTTGGCAAGCGCTCCCGGGTTTAGCAGTGGTGAGATTTGACGTACACGATCGTTTGTTCACCATGAAGGCAGCCGCATTTCCACTTCGGGGATGATGTCTAAACACGACATCAGAGTGCATGCGGGGTTTTTAAACAACAATGTTGTGATCCGTTCCTCTTAGCACGCAATGGGGCTACTCTTCTGAAATGCAGAACGTGTTTTAACGTGTACGCAAAGATGTTCTGCAGTCATTCATTTATTTCCATTTCTTACCGTTTTAAGTCACAGCACAATTTTCTGCGTGAAATTTGGACTGCTCTCCCCGGGATGAGATCGCCGCCACAAGAGCAGCAACTAACCATTATTTTTTTTCTGTCTGCAACTGTATTTGTTCTCCTTTCAGAGTGGCTTTTTTCTACAGAATTTTGCCAGGGATAACTCTTTTGTTGCCGTGGGTGCTTTTACGTGCACTAAATAATTATGTATGACACACGGGACGTCGGTTTATCGTCTCATCCTAAAGAATGGCACCCAAGACCACCATCACTCATGATCTAATGGATGGGGGACAAGTTTCGGGCCCAAACGGGGAACAAACCACCGCACGCTTCCGACCCGGACTGTTCGCTTTCTAGGCAGGTTCGTTACCTTTGGACCACCGATCCACCATACACGTGTCCTCAGTTTAGAGTCTTAGGCAAAGAATGGGGGGGGGGGGGGGGGGGCTGCAGACTGGCGTCTTGGTGGTAGCTGAAACCCGTGCTGTCAGATCAAAGCTCAAGTTTACCTCACAGTACTGCCCCTTAGAAAGAGTTATACAACTACCACAGTACAATCTAAGGTCTGTCCTACTTGTGTATATAATGTTTGTTTCATGAAATTAAAAACTAATAAACTATCACGTGCTGACTATCAAATACTTTATCAATTGTGTCTAGCCATACTCGAAAAGTTTTTTCTTGCTTTTTGTAGGTAGCAATAAAATTACCCCCAACTTAAGTTTCACATAATGCTTTTACATAATACAGAGAAAGCACTCAAGAACGAGCATACAACAAGGAAATTAAGCATGCCATTTGCCGCTGCATTATATAAGCTGTATGCAGATTATTTCGTGTTTGACTTGGTCCAGCAGTACTTGAGATGACAAGAGCCACTGTCAGATACACACAGTCTACATTTGACCGTTTTCTTCTATAAGTATGTCTATCTCAAACTATCTCATCAGTGCATGCTGTTTTACACAGCTTGTAAATCTGCCACTATTATACACACGAGTATTCAGTCCTGCCAGCTGCAGTCAAACATTCATTGCTTAAAACATGTCATCAACACAGGCTAGTTAGTATATACAAGGCGGTTGTATACAAGGCAAAACTTGAATTCAGGTACACTGACATTGCCAGCCTGTTTTATCCTTACATCCCTATCTCAGCCTGATGATAACCGGTAAGCCTTAGGGGGCGTTTGTATGGGTCCTCATTCGTCAGTTCTAGCCAACATCTAATTGGTTTTATATGTGAATTTTACTTTTAAACAAAAAGGTATTATCCTTAGATCTCACCGTCTGTATTTAATCTTTCGAATTCTTCATGAGCAGCATGCATCAGAGTGTGGTTTAATTGATCTTATCAGCCTCACTGTATCGATTTCAAACACTCAGATTTTTGCCCTATATTAACAAAATTATATGCAGATGCAAGTGAAAACTTGTGTATCTACATACATATAGACAGATAAATAGAAATGTTATTTATTTTATATTCATTTTTTTCTTTTATTTCGAGGATAATGGAATAAGCACTTATGTGCTCGTTTTCATCCAGTCCTAGTATGTATGCAGTTTTGTAAATTCTGTCATCTGTTCCCACCGGCACACAATGGCCTACTCTTACGAAAAGCGGAAAAGGATTTAACGTGTGCGCAAGATGTTCTGCATCCGTTCTCACACGGGGCCTCGGTTTATAGTCTCATCCGAAGGACTTGTGGGGAGAGTGGAGTCGGCACTGAAGTTAACTCCAGAGGAAAAATCCTCTTGATCGAGATTCGAACCCAGGTCAGCAGATCACGAGCGCATTACGCTAACCACCAGGCCATCCAGTTCCCCCCTGTGAGAGAAGAGAAAGAGACAGACAGAGAGAGAAAGAGACAGACAGACAAACAGAAAGGCAGAGAAACAAAAAGAGCTACACTCAGAGAAAGAGAGAGCGACAGAAAGAAATTAAAACAAAAGAAAAAGGGGTGATGGGAGGGACTCCTGTAGACAGAAACACAGACGACACAGACAGAGGGGTGGAGATGCCACAGTGAGTCATCAGACCGTCACCTCACCCCCCTTCCTCCTGCCAGCTAACTTACCCAGAAAAACGAGCAAAAGAAAACAATATATGAATAGTCTCCCTTTTTGCCACTGCCGTTTGTTTTATTTTTCAGAGAGAGAGAGAGAGAGAGAGAGAGAGAGAGAGACAATGACAATGACAATGACAAATTCTTTTATTTCGAGGATAATGAATAAGCACACATGTGCTTTTTTACATCCAGTCCCCGCCCGTTAGGGATACATCTTAATAATAATAACCCAATACTTATACAGTCTCACAATAAAAACAAGGGGAAATAACCCTTTTCAAAACAGCTCCCCCCTAACAACCCCCCCCCCCCCCCAAAGCAAGAAAATAAAAGAAAACCATAAAAATACCCCACAACAAAAGAGAAGGAAAAACCAAACCAACAAAGATGATAAAAAAGAGAAAAACAGACAAACAACAACAACAAGAACAAGAACAACAACAGAGCCAAGAAAAATAACACAACCAAACTTAATAAGTCATAAAGAGAAACATCTACACATTGTCAAATGGTACACATACTTGTTACACATAATTATAAATCAATTAATTAACAAACAAAATCATTTCAAATAACAATGAAATATTTCACTCAGAAGAGAGAGAGAGAGAGAGAGAGAAGAGAGAGAGAGAGAGAGAGAGAGAGAGAGAGAGAAACAGACAGATCGAGAGAGAGACAGAGAGAGAGAAAGGGACAGAGAGAGACAAAGACAGACAGGCAGACAGACAGACATACAGGAAGATAGACAGACAGAGCTAGCTTTGAACTCTGACACTGAAATGATTTAATATGCATTAATTTTGTTGGGCTTGGGGTGGAACAATGGGTTCTTTGATATCTTTGGCAAAGCAACTGCACAAACAAGTAATGATTTATGACTGGTCAAAGAAGACAAGTACGCAGACTGTTCTATTTCATGATCACGAACGACCCTTAAATCAACCATGATCCAATCACAGAAAGAAGATGCTGTGTAAGAAAAGCATGCACATTGAGTACATATCACATCAACACAGTTACTAAATATACTGCTTGAGTTTTCCTTTTGTCGATAGAATGAAAAATATATCTGGATAAATTGTGCATGTACTCATCATTGGCTACTTTGAGCAGATCTTGCAAATGGTACGTTGACACATTTTGCTTAAAAACTGTTCACTCAAGTTTGTGTACATGCGACATTCCAAGAAAAAGTGGGCTTCATTTTCAACTTTCGTTTTAACAAAATGAACACAATATGTCTCAAGCATTATCAATATGTCTATATACATTTTTAGTAAGATGTAAACCGACATCTATCTATCTATCTATCTATAACATTATGTATTACCTGTTTCTCCGGAAACGGAGCTGAAGACGAGCCAACAAGAGAGGACAACAATCCCCCGTGTCCAAGCCATGCCGCCGTCAACAACAACAACAACAACAAAGACAAACGAACAAACAACCAGCCCCTGCCTTCAACACTGTGTGCACTCAGACAGCAGAATCACATACACACACGAGTCGCGCAGACACCCTTCCCTCAGCAGCGACTAGAGTGATGACTGACCTCCCCAGAGCTGATCAGCTGATTTATATAGCTGCCGGCCCAGCAGCAAGACAGGCACAGAGCACGCATCTGGTGACCGGGAGAGCAGTGAGTGGCAGGAACAGTTTTGACACTGGGCTTGGGTGGGGTAGACGCGGGTTTGCTTGTTCTTTCTTTTCCTATCAGCCTGTAGGCTCTCTCTCTCTCTTCTCTCTCTCTCTCTCTCTCTCTCTCTCTCTGTGACAGACGTGAGAGCTTGTTTTCACATAGAGAGAGAGAGAGAGAGAGAGAGAGAGAGAGAGAGAGAGAGAGAGAGAGAGAGAGAATTAAGACTGTCCCTGCCATACACACACACACTCACACTCACATGATGCAGTAAGGAAGGAAAACGTAACTTCCAAGAATCTCTCTCTCTCTCTCTCTCTCTCTCTGTGACAGACGTGAGAGCTTGTTTTCACAAGAGAGAGAGAGAGAGAGAGAGAGAGAGAGAGGAGAGAGAGAGAGAGAGAGAGAGAGAGAGAAAGAGAGAGAGAGAGAGAGAGAGAGAGAGAGAGAGAATTAAGACTGTCCCTGTCATACACACACACACTCACACACACACACTCACACTCACATGATGCAGTAAGGAAGGAAAACGTAACTTCCAAGAATCTCTCTCTCTCTTTATATATACTACTACTACTACTACTACTACTACTACTACTACTACTACTACTACTACTAATAATAATAATAAACAATACGTTAGGAGAGGATCTTTTTGTGTCTATGATTTGGTAACATGTTTCAAACTTTGTTTCTGGCGGAAAGGGGAGCTTAAGCATTGTCGGTAACTTGTGCTGGGTTGTCTGACTGAAGTTATGAAGGCATGGTGGGGTGTGACTTAACAGCACTTGACCAGTCACTGGCTCACGTGAACACGTAATACATGACTTGTTTCCTCTGATTGATGTTTGTCGTGAAAACGTATCTACATCTCCCTTTTTTTGGGTTATATTTGCCTGCCTCTCTGTCTGTCTTTCTGCCTGCCTCTCTGTTTTTCTGCCTGCCTCTCTGTCTGTCTTTCTATCCTGTTGCATCTGTCTTTCTCTCTCTGTCTCTATTTTCCTCTGTCACCAATGATGATGATGTCGATGTGATTGCAGATGATGACGAGGATGACAACGATGACAAAAACGACAGCAAAAGTCGATGTGATGATGGTGAAGAGGAGATCATCATCATCATCATCATCATCATCATCATCATCAGCAGCAGCAGCAGCAGCAGCAGCAGCAGCAGCAGCAGCAGCAGCAGCAGCAGCAGCAGCAGTGCAGTAGAAACAGCACAGCAGCTGTAGCAGTAAATAGTCGTTGCTGTCGTGGTCGTCATTGTTGTCGTAGTAGTGGTTGTAGTGGTAGTGGTTGTAGTGGTAGTAGTTGTAGTGGTAGTATTTGTAGTGGTAGTTGTTGTAGTGGTAGTAGTTGTAGTGGTAGTAGTTGTAGTGGTAGTGGTTGTAGTGGTTGTAGTGGTAGTGGTAGTAGTTGTAGTGGTAGTATCACTGCTTTGAATCTGATAGTCACCAGCGTAGAAATGATGGTTGATCTGGTGATGGTTTATATTATATGACAGTGGAGCAGTGTAGAGAGTGAACAGAACAGGACCCAGAAAAGAGTATTGATTGAATCTTGTTTATTGCAACAGTATGGAATCGGTTTGTGAGGTATGAACTAAACCAGGTGAGGGCTGCCCCTTTAATACCAAACGTTTTTTGGAGACGGAAGAGAAGAAGAGAGTTATCTATAGTGTGGAATGTTGCAGATAAGTCGAGAAGAGTGAGAAGGGAGATTTTCCCTGAGTCAGAAGTGTGTAGAAGCATGTTTAGCGTGTGGACTAAGGTGGTTTCGGTGCTGTGGTTGACGCGATAGGCAGACTGAAATGCGGGAATAAAGGTAGCTGTTGAGTTGTTTCAGAATGACTTTTTCAAGGACTTTGGAGATGAAAGGTAGGTTTAGAAACAGCCCTGTAATTCTTGAGAATGTTAGGGTCAAGGTCGTGCTTTTTGAGTTTAGGTGTATATATTGCAGAGTACCTGCCTCTTTAGGGTCAGGGAAAGTAAAGCAGCGAGGGAGAGGAGGTGGGCACTGACCTCAATATACTGGCCCCTAGAGAGGTGGGGTCTGTGACGCCTCACTCCCCTTCGACCTTATTATGGGACACCTTCACCTTTACTTTTTTATTCATTGAGTGAAATAAATGCTCTCGTCCAGTTTAGCATATTAAGAGGTACCGATATCTGGACACTATGGCAATGCATTGTGTACAATAAGGAATAAGTTGATAGGGTTGCATAAAAAAGCGGCAAGGCTTTGAAGCTGTGTATTTGTGGTAACTCTTCCTAAATGTGTTCATGAGGGTTATAATATAGTGGAGTGTGCATGCTGGAAAGATGTTAAGAAGAGAGAAATAGATACTGGCAAATGTATCTGTAATTCCTCTCTTTCTGACTTGAAGCATATATTTTGGATCTCTCTCTCTCTCTCTTTTTTCCCCCCTCTAATATCACTTGTAGTGGTTGCTGCTCTTCCTTACCCCCCTATCCCTCCCCCTTAACTACCCACCACCCCATTCTATTTCCCCCAACTACCCCTCCCTTATTCCCCCTCTCCCTCCTCTATTCCCCCAGCTATCCCTCCTCTATTACACTTCTTCTATCCCCCCAGCTACCCCTCCTCTATTTCCCCCAGCTCCCTTCTCTATCCCCTCTCCCTCCCACCCAGCTATCACCCCCCCCCCACTACCTCTCTCTTCCACCCCCCCAGCTACCCCTCTCCCACAATTACCCCCCCAGCTATCCCTTAATTACCCTCCTCTATTCCCCACCAGCTCCCTCTATTCCCCCCAAGCTACCCCTCTCCCTCTATTACCCCCAGTCTCCCTCTCCTCTATTACCCCAGCTCCCCCCCTATCCCCCACTACCTTCCTGCACCCCCTCCCCATTGACTCTCCCATAGCTACCCTCCCTAAAAACATGAAACAAAACCAAACAGCACAAACATGGGAAGACAGACAACACATCTCCTCCAAACTTCGGAGGATTAGAAGTTAGGGCCGATCCCCGTAGAGATCGCAATTTCCTAACTCACACCTGAACCTCTTGCTACCTGTTTTTTTAGGACATATTATCAAACTAACAACTCCAAACTTTTAAGGTGTCTTCCTATACCATTTTGCAAATTCAAAATTAAGTCATGTCTACAATCATTTAACTTCATTTATCACTTGTTCCAAACAGATAAACGGCAATTTGTACAATGTCATAAAACATTGTTGCCTCATTTCCATCAGATGGAAGCTTTTATCTGGGCTATAAAGTAACTTCAAACAATAAAAAGGGACATAATTGTTTAAGAACTTGTGAAGGACAAGTAATATTGACATGAAATAGCACAAACAGCGTGGAAACACAAGTAAACAAGGTTCAAATGCACCTAAAAGAATTCACAGCTTGAAGACAGTGGTCACTTGCAAAGTTTCTGAACAACATTCCACTCTTAAACAGAACAGTTATGCATGATGGTGCAAACTACATAAATGAGAATAGAATTAAATGAACAATTGGGTCCCACTTGCTTGCTAATTTCATTTCATGTTTGTTTGTTAAAATTTATTCTTTTTAGAAGGTAAGTGGATCGGTGGTCTAGAGGTACCGCGCCTGTCTAGAAAGCCAAAAGTCCGGATCGGAAGTGTGCGGTGGTCCGAATACTGAATCTTTTCCTCCATCCTCTTTCCTCGGGCCCGAAACTTTTCCTCCATCCATTAGACCATGAGTGGTGGTCTGGGCGCTAGTCTTTCGGATGAGACGATAAACCGAGATCCCGTGTGTTACACAAAATTTTCAGCGCACGTAAAAGAACCCACGGCAACTAAAGAGTTGTCCCTGGCAAAATACTTAGAAAAAAGTCACTCTGATAGGGAAACAAATACAGTTGCAGACAAAATAAAAAAGGATGGCACTGCTCTTCCCGGGGAGAGCAGCCCGAATTTCATGCAGAGAAATCTCGTGACTTAGAGTGGTATGAATAAATGAATTTGTTTTGTACAATGTCGCAAAAGTGACTTAGCATAAATAAAATACTTTGGACACAATGAACTTTTTTGATATATTGAAACTGAACGTCTTCAAGTTAAAGAAGATCCAGTCAAAGAAGATGTCAGTCTTTATTGCGACTACGATTTTTGTTTTTGTTTTTATTTTTTTGGTTTGCTTTTGAGTTGTTGTTTTTTTTTTTTATAGGTTTTATCTCATTTCTACGTGTCCTTTATGGGGGTCTCCTACAATGCAGTTACCATCTTTGACCCTGATGGTTGGATGGGGTTTGATACCAGGAACGGCAGAAGAGCTTGTTTTAACCTTGTTTTAATTGTTGATAATTGCGTGGTTTTATTTCTTTCCTCTGCTAGATTTTCTTGCTATCTCTCCACTGGCTCTCTCTCTCTCTCTCTCTCTCTCTCTCTCTCTCTCTCTCTCTCTCTCTCCTCTCTCTCTCTCTCTCTCTCTCTCTCTCTCTCTCGCTCTCTCTCTGTCTCACCCTATATGGATAAACATAACGTGTCTAAATATCATATCATGTACGCGTGTGCTCTAATAAGTTCATGTGTGAATGGCCGTGCGTTTGCATGTATGTGTGTGTTTCTCTTTCTCTATTTCTGGTCCATTGATCTGGAATGACCGTCTCTCTCTTCACTGAATGCTTGCTTATGAGACTTTTAAATCCAGCCTCAAGATATACCCATTTCAAATATGAGATATCCCCTTCTGCCTCATCTCATATCTGTCGCTGCCTTCAACAGCCCAAATTACCATCACCCGGCCAAAGTGTTTAACTTTCATCGTTTGTTCGTTCTTCAGATTTTAAGTCAGTGATATTTATTTATTTATTTATTCTTTTATATCGAGGATAATTGAATAAGCACTCATATGCTTTTTTACATTCAGTCCCCGTGTGTATGTGGTTTTGTAAAATTTTTCTTCTGTTTCCACGGCACACAATGGCCTACTCTTCCGAAAAGCGGAACAGGATTTAACGTGTGCGCAAGATGTTCTGCATGCGTTCGAACACGGGGCCTCGGTTTATAGTCTCATCCGAAGGACTTTGACATTCGGTTCGATTTTTTTGTCAAACTGGGAAGAAAGGGCGAGGCTGGGATGATGTATGTATGTGTGTGTGTGTGTGTGTGTGTGTGTGTGTGTGGTGTGTGTGTGTGTGTGTGTGTGTGTGTGTGAATTTTAATTTGTTAAAACTATTTGTGATTTGGTTGTATGTATAAGAACAAGCACTTTGATATGCAAGATATAGTGGCATATAGATTCCATGTTATTATTATTATTGTTATTATTTAATGCCATGTTGTTTCAAGCCCTACTGGTCATGAAGGCCATATTAAGACTATCACCTCATTTAGTTTCAATCACTGTAATAACTTTCACTTCAAATCTAAGTTCAAGACCTCCTAATCCATTCAGACATCCAACACAATCAACCTGAAAAATAATCACATTAATTCTTTCAGCCGGTATGGCCAATAAAACCAGGCCATGCCAAAGACGTCTTGTATTCATTATTTTATTCTATTTTCATGTATTTAGTTTGCACCACCTTGCGTAACTGTTCTGCTTTAAGGGTGGAATTTTGTACAGAAACTTTGCAAGTGACCACTGTCTTCAAGCTGTGAATTCTTGTACGTGCATATGAACCTTGTATGTGAACCTTGTATGTATACATGTACCTTGTATATGAACCTTGTTTACTTGTGTTTACACACTGTGTGTGCTATTTCATGTCAATATTACTTGTCCTTCACAAGTTCTTAAACAATTATGTCCCTTTTTATTGTTTGAAGTTGCTTTATAGCCCAGATAAAAGCTTCCATCTGATGGAAATGAGGCAACAATGTTTTATGACATTGTACATATCGCGGTTTATCTGTGTGGAACAAGTGATAGGTGAAGTTAAATGATTGTAGACATGACTTAATTTTGAATTTGCAAAATGGTATAGGAAGACACCTTAAAAGTTTGGAGTTGTTAGTTTGATAATATGTCGTAAAACTCAGGTAGCAAGAGGTTCAGGTGTGAGTTAGGAAATTGCGATCTCTAACTTCTAATCCTCCGAAGTTTGGAGGAGATGTGTTGTCTGTCTTTCCATGTTTGTGCTGTTTTTTTTTTAGGGAGGGGAACTAGAGGAGAGGATGTGGGGCGAGGAGGGGTAGATGGTGGGGCGAGAGGGGTAGATGGTGGGGGGCATAGCTGGAGTGGGGCGATCCCTGGAGGAAAAGCTGGTGTGGTGGGGGGATAGCTGGGTGGGGGGGGGGGATAGCTGGGTGGGGGGGGGGATAGCTGGGGTGGGGGTTAGCGGTGGAGGCTAGAGGAGTAGCTGAGGAGGGGGGAGGGAAGGGGATTAGCAGAGGGGTAGCTAGGCAGTGGCTTGGGGGGGCAGAGGGGTGGGGGTGTAGCTGGGGGACAGAGGGGTAGCAAGGGGGTAACTGAGCTGGGGGGCAGGGGGTAGCTGGGTGGGGTAGCTGGGGGGGGCAAAGGGTTAGCTGGGGGGCAGGGGGGCAGGGGGTAGCTGGGGGGCAGAGGGGTAGCTGAGTGGGGTAGCTGGGGGGCTGGGGGGCAGAGGGGTAGCTGAGTGGGGTAGGTGGGGGGTAGCTGAGTGGGGTAGGTGGGTGGGGTAGCTTGGGGATAGCTGGGGTTAGAGGTGTAGCTGGGTGGGGTAGCTGGGTGGGGTAGCTGGGGGGGGGGGGGTGTGGGGGGGCAGGGGGTAGCTGGGTGAGGTAGCTGGGGGGCACGGGGCAGGGGGTAGCTGGGGGGCAGAGAGGTAGCTGGGGGGCAGGGGGTTTGCTGGGGGTGGGTGGTAGCTGGGTCGGGTAGCTGGGGGCAGAGGGTTAGTTGGGGGGCAGAGGGGTGGGTGGTAGCTGGGGGTGAGAGGGGAAGGAGAGGGGGGATAGGGGAGGAGAGGAGGAGCTGGGGGAATAAGGAAGAGGGATACATTGGGGGATAGGGGTAGTGGTGGGGTAGATGGGGGATTAGAGGGGTTGCTGTTGGGGAGAGTGGTAGCGGGGAGAAAGGATAAGGGGAGCTAAGGGGGTAAGTGAGGAAGGAGCAACAGCCACTTCAAGTGATCTCTAGGGGCCAGTGCAGTGCCCACCTCCTCTCCCTCGCCGCTTTACCTTCCCTGACCCTAGAAAGGCAGGTACTCTACTCAAAAAGCACGACACATGGCACACACACACACAAACACACACTACACGAGAATAATGAGCACCAAGTCATAAACGGTTGAAACATGGTTTATTCAATCATCAATACAGCAGGGGAAAGGCATCAAACTACAGCTGATTTTGAGCCCCACCCCACGAGGATTTAACATATGATGCATATGTATATAAACAAAACAATTATACACACAAATCGAAGAAAATATACAAAACACAGAGCCCTTCTTTTCCTATCACTTTGAGTCATGGTTGCCAAAACAAGACAGAAAAGTGGTATATGCATGCACATAAGCACACGGGCAGGCAGGCAGGCAGGCAGACAGGCAGGTGGGCAGGTACACAGGCAGGCAGGCAGGTGGACAGGCAGGCACGCAGGCAAGTAGATCCACACATTCAATGACCGAGTCATTGCTTCCCCAAACTTGAACATTGTCATTTTCCAAAGGAGATCAATCTTTTGTCCGAAATAAAAGGTGGAAACATAAGGGCAGAAACGACTACACCCTACACAGTTGTTTTAAAACAACTTTCTTTAACTGCTCTTCGAAAGTGTAGATACACTGGGTGCCGGCCATTTCAATGGCTGTTGTTCAGGGAGGACAAGGAAGGATGGTTGTTAAGGTCAACATGACATGACTTGTGAACCAGACTGGAATTTCCACTTCTTTCCGTTTGCGTGTGTTGACGCTGACTCCGCCTGTCACAGAGGCCAGAGGCCAGTCACTGCTGCTGCACAGGAACAGCGAGTTAGGTCAGGCCGGAGTCACAAGCAAGCTGACAGGGGCCATTGCTCATGTGGAAAACCAACTAGCAGCGTTATGCTTGTAGCAGTGCAAAGCGTAGGGTGCATTTGGGATTCTGTGTGGTGTGATGAGGTGCATTGTGATATTGTGTCGCGTGAGGTTGTACATTGCGATATTGCGTTGTGTGAGGTGGTGTATTGCAATATTGTCTGGTGTAGTACATCGTGATTCTCTGTAGTGTTGATCACACACGCACACACATACGCACACACACACACACATAGTATATTCCGATCGATAATATTGATTAATAATCTTGAATATATAAAGTCCATTATAATTCCAATTAATAATCTTGACAAATGATTTGATTAATCCGAAATTAATAATCTTGACGAATGATTTGATTAGTAGAGTTGATAAATAATAATGTTGATAAATAATTAAGGAATTGATAACCTCTAAACAGAAAAGAACATAGAATCCAGTCTGGTCTGAAACAGTCCGGAGAGAACTGCTTGATGCTTCTTTACCTACCATGCCAATAGCCAGCTACTTGTAGCTTACTGTGCAGCTTGGTGTGTCACTTGTCATTATCAACAATGGTCTAACCAGTCAAACCAGTCATGGGTAATAGCCAGTTAACATTAGACAATCCATGACAGTTACTCCCCCGAGCTTGTTCTGAACTGAACAGACCAGGGCGTTGTTATGCAACGTTTCTGGGGCATCTGATGTGCGTACTGTATTCTTTTGCTCTTAGTATTGGGATAACAGTATTCAGCCTCTTGTGTTATTGTGACGAGTACAATTTGGGGGTTATTTTCAATTTGAGCAAACACATTCTGTGCAGTATGTTTAAGATAAAAAGCTATTACCTAAGTTTGATGTATATTTTATTTATTATTAATTTTGTCTGTTCTTTTTATTTCGAGAATGATGGAATAATAACTCGTGTATTTTTTAAACATCTAGTCCCCGTGCGGTTTTGTAAATGTTGTCATCTGTCCCCACCGGCACACAATGGCTTATTCTTCCGAAATTCGGAACAGGTTTTAACATGTGCGCAAGATGTTCTGCGTGTGTTTACACACAGAACCTCGGTTTATAGTCTTATCGGAACGATGTAATGTACTGAACTGTCTTAAATGAAAAATACTCTTTTCTTTTCCTTCTTTCTGTTTCTCTTGTCTTTATTCAGTTTTTTTGTTAATCATAAGATATGATACAGGAGTCATAGCAGCGCGTAGCGACCGTCATTCAACAGCCAAAACTCATAAAGAATTTGAAAAAAATCTTCTGAAGATTCTGTAAGAATGGCTGAAGTGGCCTGCTGCCATCCTCTTCACACTGCAGAGCCCACACAGGACGAACTCAGCGACCCCCAGGACCCATGTTGTGACGGATCCACCGAGCCATCTGCCGCATGCCCGCCATCACTTGCTGCATCTCCTCCTTCAGCTGCGTGCGGTTGAAGCGTCCCGACACCATCATGACGGAGCCGCCATCACTGGAGCTGGAGGTGGAGGAGGCCGAGGCGGAGTCAGGAGGAGGAGGAGGCGCGTGGCAGGAGCACTTTCCGTGGATGATGAGCATAGAGGAGCCAGGCGGGCAGCAGACCACGTGGCCCTGTGCAGTCCAGGACACGGGGCCCCCTGGACAGGACTGGCTGCCACAGGGCGCTGTCAGGCAGAGGAACACGGGGTCAAGCTTGGCACAGATTTGGAACAAGAGTGCATGCGTGGTCAGACGGCTAAGGCTGTGTCTGACGAGGAGAATGTTTATTTACTTTGCAGCAACACCCATGGATGCTAGCACTTCAGTTCATCTTGGCGTTTAACAGGTATCTACTGCAGATACCTTGTGCCTACAAATACCTAGATTCAACCAATCCTTCGTTGGCCGCCGCTTTTTCTCTATTTCAGGTCCATTGACCTGGAATGAGCTCCCTCTCTCTCTTCGCCAGAAGCCTAGCTATGATACTTTTAAATCCAGCCTCAAGACATATTTCTTTCAAACCTAAGATTTCCCCCCTCCTGTTTCATATCAGAACTATCCCACCTTCACTGACCCATGTCCTATCACCCTGCTAAAGTATATGAGTGTGTGTGTGTGTGTGTGTGTGTGTGTGTGTGTGTGTGTGTGTGTGTGTGTGTGCTTTTGAAAAACATTCGACTATTGCAATGTTATTTCATAGATTTGGTCTGCGCGTACCATGTTTGTAATATCTGTTTGAACTATTGATTATTTGTCATTGGTTGTATGACTGTGTAAGATTAAGTTGAATGCATGCGCTTTGTATTGTCTTTGCAAGATATAGCGCTATATAAGTTCCATGTATTTTTTTTAAATTATTATTATTATTATTATTATTATTATTTTGCGTACAGCAAGGTGTTTTGCCAAAACATAGACAAAAATTGGAGAATTCTGTCGTCTTTAAATATTTTTTGGCCACCTTACACACGTACACACACAAAGAAACACACACACACGCAGGCACGCACGCACACACACACGCACGCTCAAATAGAGACCCGCACACACGCATGCACACACACAAGCACGCGCGAGTGCGTGGAATCAGTTTCTGTTAATAGAATATACAGTGGGGTTTTTTTCTCAATAAATGCTAAGCAATTAATACACATCTAACAACTACATTATCTAGAACAACTGGTTTTCCGATGCTTGGAAGAAAATCAAAACAAGTTTTTGATGATTAAGTGTAAACCATCATTGATTGTCAACAAGGTATTATCAAGATGTAAATCATGACACTCCACAGTTCGTAATATTGTCAGAACAGACTTTTCTTTCCATATGGCTTACCCCACACTTCACTCTCTATCTATAGAGATACACACAAGAGTCCATGAACACACAAACTGACAGGTATAAATACAAATTTGTATGGAATTATTGTCATCATGATTGTTATAATTATCATCAAAATACTATTATTTTTCGATTTCTTTGCTAACAAACTATTCTATCAAAAACAAACAGAACATCTCAAGTTGGCTAACAGTTCTAACTTGAACTGCAACCACAAACTTTATCCATGTCAATGAACTGTGAACAATGGCTCTGTAACTCTTCATAGTAAATTTCAGCAAAATTCAGCAGCAGCAAGACGAGACAAAGAGGAGCAGCAGCAGTAAAAGCAACAAAGGTAGCAGCAAGGACAGCAGCAGCTGTAGCAACAACAGCAACATTAACAGGAGCAACAGCAGAAGCAGCAACACATTTACAGAAAACCCAAAGCTGGAAACAAAATTACCCGATTCTCCTGAAGTGGTGGCCAAGCACACCAGCAGAATCCAACACGCGATGCTTTGCTTCATGCTGAAGGATGTGAGGCCTGTGTCACTCTTCTCTGGTGCAGAGCACTCTGTAACAGCCAAAAAAACAGGACGTGTGTGAACCTGAAGTTGGCGTGAAAGCAGAGCCAACACGACATGAGCTAATTGTGCCATGGCGAGACCACGTGCAGCGGCTTTTTATCCATCTTCTGCCCGTCCCGTTTCTTGTAAAACAACAACAACAACCAAAAACCGAATGACAGTTTTAAAAGTTAAGACAGATAGTTGGGTGAATGATTAGGAGTGAGGATAGGATGCAAGAGAAGGACAGCAGAGAAGTGCAGAAGAGCTGGAGGGAGAGAGAGGATGACAAAGATCACTAGTTACAAACGTGGTTCCGGTTCAGACACAGACAAAGAATAAAAAAACGGGGAAAAACCCTATAGGTTTTGCCCAGCCCCCCTTCCCTTACTTCCTCTCCATGTAGGTGGGATCAGGGTCAGAATCCGGCTCTCGTAACTTGGCTGAATCATTGGGAGGGGGGGAAGGTGAGGAGAGGTACCACTGTCGAGGCTGTTGAGGACACATGGCGCCATCATCTGCTGTCCGTTTGTCTGGATTTCATTTGTGGCTGCACTGCTCCCCGCCATTGCAGTGTGCGGCAGGAGCTGTGCATCGTGTTGGACGTGAACTGCCAGTGACTACCGGTACCGCCACTCTAGAAGACACAGTCATTTAGTATGTCAACAGTCCAAAGTCACGATAATCACCTCAGGAGGTATTGTCAAAGTCAAAGAGGACAACACTACATTACATGACTATGATCCTCATTGAAAATCAATATTGCTTTGACTATGAATAACTGCAAAATGCCACAAAATTGAAATAGATTGTGTAAGATTTGATTATTAGGAAACAAGGTTTTGCATAAAAAGTTACTTACAGAACCTTGAAAAAAAAATTAACCTAAGCCTGTTCTATGCTATTATCCAATACAGGCAACACTTTAACATGAAAAAGCTGATAAACTTTTAAAACGTAGACACACAAATTTAAACCGTATCAGATGGTTTTGGTAACAAATCAAAATTATTGAAAAAATTTGCTTTAGAAATGAAGTTTGAGAGAAAGTATTAAAAATCATTACTTAGACAAATACACAAACGGGCAAACAAACAAACACACAAACAAACAGCAAAACAAATACACGATCAACTAAACAAACGACCAGCCAAATAAATCGGTGAGTGACTTCCATATCTAGTTTGATCACAATGGT
>CM054134.1:105000-115000 GCA_028751875.1 Rapana venosa | reverse complement strand
TTGCCGTTTGTTCTTTTATGTGTGCTAAATATTTATGTCTAACACACGGGACTTGGTTTATCTTCTCATCCAAAAGACT
Organism: Rapana venosa; assembly: GCA_028751875.1. Lineage (NCBI taxonomy): Eukaryota > Metazoa > Mollusca > Gastropoda > Neogastropoda > Muricidae > Rapana > Rapana venosa. The sequence continues at coordinate 114,921 of CM054134.1, read as the reverse complement.
ATCACTCAGACCACCACTCGTGGTCTAATGGATGGGGGAAGAGTTTCGGGCCCAAACGGGATTCGAACTACTGCACACCTCCGACCTGGACTATGGGTGACTGCATGCCTGGAACAGTGTCATCTTTACCATCTGCCGACCAGTCCACACTTGTACACGAGTCGGCGCCTGTTTCCTGTTCACTTGTCAAAGCCACTAGAGACCACTGTCATCAGTCAATCAACCAATACCTTACTCACTCACTTATTTAGGATAGCCTAGTGGTTAGAACATTGCGCTCGCAATCTGACGATCCGGGTTCGAATCCCGTTCAAGAGAATTTTATCCCCTGGAGTTAACATCAATGTAGACTCCACTCTCCCCAAAAGTTCTTCGATGAGACTATTAACCGTGGCCGTGTGCGAACGCCCGCAGAACATCTTGTGCACACGTTAAATCCTACTCCGCTTTTCGAAAGTGTTGGCAATTGTGTGCCAGTGGGAACATATAAAATTTACAAAAACTACATACACACAGGGACTGGATGTAAAACAAGCACATATATGAGTGCTTACTCCATTATTCTCGAATTAAAAGAATAAAATAAATAAATGAAGGAGACTCTGCCGTATTCTATTCAGCCATTCATCGACTGAACTTACTAAGTGGTAAATCAGTCAACAGCTACTCTGTGTGTGTGTCTGTGTGTGTGCAAGCGTGCAAGTGTGAGTGTGTGTGTGTGCATGCATGCGTATGTATGTGTGTGTGTGTGTGTGTGTGTGTGTGTGAGAGAGAGAGAGAGAGAGGAGAGAGAGAGAGACAGAGAGACAGAGAGACAGAGAGAGTGTGTGTGTGGATGTGTGCGTACATGCGTGAGTGAGTGTGTGAGTGTGTGTATATGTCTGCTTACTGCACACGTATGTGTGTGTTTATATGTGCGTGGTGTGAGTCTGTGTCTGTGTATTTGTGTATGTGTGTGTGTCTATGTATCTGTGTATGTGTATGTGTGTGTGTGTCTATGTATCTGAGGGTCTGAGGTGTATTTGCATGCGCTCGTGAGTGTTTGTCACTGTGCGCGTGTGTGACGTGTGTGAGCAATACAAGGCCGTATTGTTCTCAGGGAAACCACTCAGAGGCACAAAGGTTGGTGAGAGGGAAGGGGGGGGGGGAGGAGGAGGGAAGGGAGAGAACATACAAAGAGTGACAGGCCCCTACAAGAAAAAATTTGTCATTTCAGTGACAGCATTAAATTAATGTTGTTGTTATGGTGTGTAGAAGCCACTGTGTGTTTGTGTGTGTGTGTGTGTGTCTGCCACGTGTGTGTGCCGGACAAAATGTGACAATTTCATTTTTGTTAAGGAAAGAGGAAGCATTGTTTTGCTATACATCCCTCTTTTTTTAGACAAGAATTTTCCTAAACACACACATTCACACACACAAACACACAGAGATTCTCTCTCACACACACACACAAACACACACACACACACACACACACACACACACAACACACACACACACACACACACACCAAATGACAGACTCTCAGAAGGCGTTTTCATTGTAAAAGTTGGCTTGACTCTGTTCAGTCAAGAAGCAGGCTGGGTTTTACATTGTACTGACGAAAAGAGCTCCTGTACAGGACTTGGATGGGTGACCGTTTGCACGCCTTGGCTTCATTACAGTTCCCCAGTTCACCTAGCTGGAATTGGATAATAATATAAATAATAATAATAATAATGATAATAATAATAATAATAATAATAAAAAACATGGAATTTATATAGCGCTTTATCTTGTAAAAGACAAATCAAAGTGCTTGCATCCATTCCACTCCCACACATGAAACAAAAGATGATTAAAAGTTTTAACAAATTCAAATACACACAAACGCACTCACGCACACGCACCCCCCCCCCCCCCCCCCCACACACACACACTCACACTCACACTCACACACACACACACACACACACACACACACACACACACACACACACACACACACACTTATTTACTTCAGCAGGGTGATGGGAATTTTGGCCATTGAAGGCAAGGACAGATAATTATGAGATGAAACAATAGGGGAAAGTCTTAGGTTTGAAATAGGTATGTCTTGAGGCTGTATTTAAAAGTGTCGTAAGTAGGCTTTTCACGAAGGGAGAGAGGGAGGTCATTCCAGATTGATGGACCACAAATTGAGAAAGAGCGACGGCCAACAATGGAGCAGTTGAATCTAGGTAATCGAAAGCACAGGGTATCTGCAGGAGAGTGGAGGGAACAAGAACGAGTGTATAGGTGAAGACAGTACCAGAGGTAGGAAGGTGCTCTTTTGTGGAGACATTTGTAACAGAGGGTACTGATCTTGTACTTTACTCTCTGTGGCACAGGCAACCAGAAGAGGGATCACAAGAGAGGAGTAATATGTTCAGATTTTTTCTTTTTGACGGCTAGTCGAGCAGCAGAGTTTTGAATGAGTTGAAGGGCAGACCAGCCAAAAGAGAATTGCAATATTCCAGACATGAAAAAATGAGAGATGTGACACGTTTGGATGTTGCATCACTTTCGAATTGCGTGTATACGCAGTAATTGATAGTAGCACGACTGACAGGTTTGGGTGATTAATTTTTGCATGGAGAGTGTTTTGTCGATAACAACACCTAGATACTTGACTGTTGTGGATAGAGGAACTGTGGTATTGCCAAATTCTATTGAAGCTGTTGCGATGGAAGATAGTTTGGGTTTAGTCCCTACAATCATGGCTTCCATTTTATCTGCGTTTAGCTGAAATTTGTTTTGTATCATCAGGTTTGAATATCTTTGAGGCAGTGTGGCATATTTGTCAAGAGAGAAGGCAGATTTTCAGGAGCATCATTGCTTAGAATCTGAGAGTCACCAGCGTAGAAATGATGGTTGATCTGGTGACGATTTATTATATGACAGTGGAGCAGTGTAGAGAGTCAAAAGAACAGGACCCAGAACAGATCCCTGCGGGACTCCCCATTCCAGTTTGGCATGTATTGATTGAATCTTGTTTATTGCAACAGTATGGAATCGGTTTGTGAGGTATGAACTAAACCAGGTGAGGGCTACCCCTTGAATACCAAACGTTTTTTTTAGAGACGGGAGAGACGAATAGAGTTATCTATAGTGTGGAATGTTGGAGATAAGTCGAAAAGAGTGAGAAGGAAGATTTTGCCTGAGTCAGAAGCGTGTAGAAGCACGTTTAGCGTGTGGACTAAGGTAGTTTCGGTGTTGTGGTTGACGCGATAGGCAGACTGAAATGCGGGAATAAAGGTGGCTGTTGAGTTGTTTCAGAATGACTTTTTCAAGGACTTTGGAGATGAAAGGTATGTTTGAAACAGGCCTGTAATTGTTCAGAATGTTAGAGTCAAGGTCGTGCTTTTTGAGTAGAGGTGTATATATTGCAGAGTACCTGCCTCTTTAGGGTCAGGGAAAGTAAAGCAGCGAGGGAGAGGAGGTGGGCACTGACCTCAATATACTGGCCCCTAGAGAGGTGAGGTCTGTGACGCCTCACTTCCGTACAACCTTATTATGGGACACCTTCACCTTTACTTTTTTATTCATTGAGTGAAATAAATGTTCTCGTCCAGTTTAGCATATTAAGAGGTACCGATATCTGAAGACTATCACATTGCAATGTGTACAATAATGAATAAGTTGATAGGGTTGCATAAAACAGAGGCAAGGCATTGAAGCTGTGTATTTGTGGTAACTCTTCGTAAATGTGTTCATGAGGGTTATAATATAGTGGAGTGTGCATGCTGGAAAGATGTTAAGAAGAAAGAACTAGATGCTGGGAAATGTATGTGTAATTCCTTTGTTTCTGACTTGAAGCATATTTTTTAGATTTCTCTCTCTCTCTTTCTTTTCCTCTGATATCACTTGTAGTGGCTGCTGCTCCTTCCTCACTTACCCCCTTAACTACCCATCTTATCACCCCTCACTACCACTCCCTCTCTCTATTCCCCCACACTCCTCTATTCCCTCCAGCTACCCTTCTCCCTCCTCAGAGCCAAAGTGTATAAGCTTCATCGTTTGTTCGTTCTTCAGATTTTATGTCTTTTCATTATCAGTGATATTTATTTATTTATCTATTCTTTTATATCGAGGATAATGGAATAAGCACTCATATGCTTTTTTACATCTAGTCCCCGTGTGTATGCGGTTTTGTAAATTTTTTCTTCTGTTTCCACGGCACACAATGGCCTACTCTTCCGAAAAGCGGAACAGGATTTAACGTGTGCGCAAGATGTTCTGCATGCGTTCGAACACGGGGCCTCGGTTTATAGTCTCATCCGAAGGACTTTGACATTCAGTTCGATTTTTTTGTCCAACTGGGAAGAAAGGGCGAGGCTGGGAATCGATATCATGTGTGTGTGTGTGTGTGTGTGTGTGTGAATTTTAATTTGTTAAAACTATTTGTGATTTGGTTGTATGTATAAGAACAGGTTGAATACAAGCACTTTGATATGCAAGATCTAGTGGCATATAAATTCCATGTTATTATTATTATTATTGTTATTATTATTATTTAATGCCATGTTGTTTAAAGCCCTACTGGTCACGAAGGCCATATTAAGACTGTCACCTCACTTAGTTTCAATTACTGTAATAACTTTCACTTCAAATCTAAGATCAAGACCTCCTAATCCATTCAGACATCCAACACAATCAACCTGAAAAATAATCACATTTATTCTTTCAGCCGGTATGGCTAATAAAACCAGGCCATGCTAAAGATGTCCTGTATTTATTATTTTATTCTATTTTCATGTATTTAGTTTGCACCATGCTTTCAGAGTGGAATTTTGTACAGAAACTTTGCAAGTGACCACTGTCTTCAAGCTGTGAACTCTTTTAGGTGCATATAAACCTTGTATGTGAACCTTGTATATATACATGTACCTTGTATATGAACCTTGTTTACTTGTGTTTGGGGGGCAGAGGGTAGCTGGTGGCAGGGGTAGCTGGGGGCAGGGGGTAGCTGGGGGCAGGGGGGTAGCTGGGGGGCAGGGGGTAGCTGGGGGCAGGGGGGTAGCTGGGGGGCAGGGGGGTAGCTGGGGGGCAGGGGGGTAGCTGGGGGGCAGGGGGTAGCTGGGGGCAGGGGGGTAGCTGGGGGGCAGGGGGTAGCTGGGGGGCAGGGGGTAGCTGGGGGGCAGGGGGGTAGCTGGGGGCAGGGGGGTAGCTGGGTGAGGTAGCTGGGGGGTAGCTGGTGGCAGAGGGGTGGGTGGTAGCTGGGGGTGAGAGGGGAATAGAGGAGGGGTAGATGGAGGAATAGAGGGGATGCCGTTGGGGGAGAGGTGTAGCGGGGAGAAAGGATAAGGGGAGCTAAGGGGGTAAGTGAGGAAGGAGCACCAGCCACTTCAAGTGATCTCTAGGGGCCAGTGCAGTGCCCACCTCCTCTCCCTCGCCGCTTTACCTTCCCTGACCCTAGAAAGGCAGGTACTCAAAAAGCACGACACATGGCACACACACACACACACAAACACGAGAATAATGAGCACCAAGTAAAAAACGGTTGAAACATGGTTTATTCAATATTCATACAACATAAGCAAACATCAATACAGCAGGGGAAAGGCATCAAGCTACAGCTGATTTTGAGCCCCACCCCACGAGGATTTAACATATGATGCATATGTATATAAACAAAACAATTATACACACAAATTGAAGAAAATATACAACACACAGAGCCCTTCTTTTCCTATCACTGTGAGTCATGGTTGCCAAAACGGAACAGAAAAGTGGTATATGCATGCACACAAGCATGGACACATAAGCACACGGGCAGGCAGGCAGGCAGGCAGGCAGGTGGACAGGCAGGTGGGCAGGCACACAGGCAGGCAGGCAGGTGGGCAGGCAGGCAGGCAGACAGGCGGACAGGCAGGCAGGCAGGCAAGTAGATCCACACATTCAATGACTGAGTCATTGCTTCCCCAAACTTGAACATTGTCATTTTCCAAAGGAGATCAATCTTTCGTCTGAAATAAAAGGTGGAAACATAAGGGCAGAAACGACTACACCCTACACAGTTGTTTTAAAACAAGTTTCTTTAACTGCTCTTCGAAAACAAAGAAAAAGACTTCACCACAAAATCTACACTGGGTGCCGGCCATTTCAATGGCTGTTGTTCAGGGAGGACAAGGAAGGATGGTTGTTAAGGTCAACATGACATGACTTGTGAACCAGACTGGAATTTCCACTTCTTTCCGTTTGCGTGTCTTGACGCTGACTCCGCCTGTCACAGAGGCCAGAGGCCAGTCACTGCTGCTGCACAGGAACAGCGAGTTAGGTCAGGCCGGAGTCACAAGCAAGTTGACAGGGGGCATTGCTCATGTGGAAAACCAACTAGCAGCATTATGCGTGTAGCAGTGCAAAGCGTAGGGTGCATTTGGGATTCTGTGTGGTGTGATGAGGTGCATTGCGATATTGCGTTGTGTGAGGTTGTTAATTGCGATATTGTATCCCGTGAGGTTGTGCATTGTGATGTTCCGTTGTAAGAGGTGGTGTATTGTGGTGTTGTGTTGTGTGATGTGGTGCATTGTGATATTGTGTGGTGTGACAGGTGGTGTATTGCGATATTGTGTCAGATGGTGCATTATGGTTGTGTGTTGTGTGATGTGGTTTATTGCGAGATTGCGTTTTGTGTAGTGGTGAATCGCGATATTGTGTCGCGTGAGGTTGTACATTGCAATATTGTGTTGTGTAAAGTGGTGCATTGCGATATGGCGTTGTGTGAGGTGGTGTATTGCAATATTGTCTGGTGTAGTACATCGTGATTCTCTGTAGTGTTGATCACACGCGCACACACGTATGTAGACACCGCACATGCACATATATGTACACACATACGCACACACACACACATATTCCGATCGATAATATTGATTAATAATCTTATTAAGGATAGTGTTATATGAATATATAAAGTCCATTATAATTCCAATTAATAATCTTGACAAATGATTTGATTAATCCGAAATTAATAATCTTGACGAATGATTTGATTAGTAGAGTTGATAAATGATTGATATAAAGTCAGATATAACTGTTTAATAATGTTGATAAATAATCAAGGAATTGATAACCTCTAAACAGAAAAGAACATAGTCATAAACAACCTTGAAAGTAGATCTCATTATCAATACTTTAGAATCCAGTCTGGTCTGAAACAGTCTGGAGAGAACTGCTTGATGATTCTTTACCTACCATGCCAATAGCCAGCTACTTGTAGCTTACTGTGCAGCTTGGTGTGTCACTTGTCATTATCAACAATGGTCTAACCAGTCAAACCAGACATGAGTATGACAGTTACTCCCCCGAGCTTGTTCTGAACTGAACAGACCAGGGCGTTGTTGTGCAACGTTTCTGGGGCATCTGATATGCGTACTGTCTTTATCTGTGGAGAATCCACAGGTTGAAAGGGTTTTGTTTTAATCATTAGTTAGATATTCTTTTGCTCCTAGTATTGGGATAACAGTATTCCGTTTGTGCTTAAGGCACAATGATATCAGCCTCTTGTGTTATTGTGACGAGTACAATTTGGGGATTATTTTCAATTCGAGCAAACACGTTCTGTGTGGTATGTTTAAGTTAAAAAGCTATTACCTAAGTTTGATGTATATTTTATTTATTATTAATTTTGTCTGTTCTTTTTTTTTCGAGGATGATGGAATAAGAACTCGTGTATGCTTTAAACATCTAGTCCCCGTGTGTATGCGGTTTTGATAATGTTGTCATCTGTTCCCACCGGCACACAATGGCTTATTCTTCCGAAATTCGGAACAGGTTTTAACATGTGCGCAAGATGTTCGGCGTGTGTTTACACACAGAACCTCGGTTTATAGTCTTATCCAAAGGATGTAATGTACTGAATTTACTTTACTAAAACATACTTTTTTCTCTTCCTTCTTTCTGTTTCTCTTGTCTTTATTCAGTTTTTTTGTTGTAAATCATAAGATAAGATAAAGGAGTCATCATTCAACAGCCAAAACTCATAAAGAATTGGAAGAGGAAATCTTCTGATTATGGTGAAGATTCTGTAAGAATGGCTGGAGTGCACGTTCAGCCTGCTGCCATCCTCTTCACACAGCATGCAGAGCCCACACAGGACAAACTCAGCGACCCCCGGGGCCCATGTTGTGACGGATCCACCGAGCCATCTGCCGCATGCCCGCCATCACTTGCTGCATCTCCTCCTTCAGCTGCGTGCGGTTGAAGCGTCCCGACACCATCATGACGGAGCCGCCGTCACTGGAGCTGGAGGTGGAGGAGGCCGAGGCGGAGTCAGGAGGAGGAGGAGGAGGCGCGTGGCAGGAGCACTTTCCGTGGATGATGAGCATAGAGGAGCCAGGCGGGCAGCAGACCACGTGGCCCTGTGCAGTCCAGGACACGGGGCCCCCTGGACAGGACTGGCTGCCACAGGGCGCTGTCAGGCAGAGGAACACGGGGTCAAGCTTGGCACAGATTTGGAACAAGAGTGCATGCGTGGTCAGAAGGCCAAGGCTGTGTCTGACAAAGAGAATGTTTATTTACTTGCAGCAACACCCATGGATGCTAGCACTTCAGTTAATCTTGGCGTTTAACAGGTATCTGCTGCAGATACCTTGTGCCTACGAATACCTAGATTCAAACAATCTACCGTCGGCGCCGCTCTTTCTCTATTTCGGGTCCATCGACCTGGAATGAGCTTCCCTCTCTCTCTTCGCCAGAAGCCTAGCTATGACACTTTTAAATCCAGCATCAAGACATTTATTTCAAACCTAAGATTTCCCCCCTCCTGTTTCATATCAGAACTATTCCACCTTCACTGACCCATGTCCTATAACCCTGCTAAAGTATATGAGTGTGTGTGTGTGTGTGTGTGTGTGTGTGTGTGTGTGTGTGTGTGTGTGTGTGTGTGTGTGTGTGCTTTTGAAAAACATTTTACTATTGCAATTTTATTTCATAGATTTGGTCTGCAGCGTACCATGTTTGTAATATATGTTTGAACACTGTGTAAGATTACGTTGAATGCATGCGCTTTGTATTGTCTTTGCAAGATATAGCGGTATATAAGTTCCATGTATTATTATTATTATTATTATTTGCGTACAGCAAGGTGTTTTGCATGATCCATGGTGATTTGCCAAAACATAGACAAAAATTGGAGAATACTGTCTCTTTAAATATTTTTGGCCACCTTACACACGCACACACCACACACACAAAGAAACACACACACACACACACACACACACACACACACACACACACACACACACACACACACACACACACACACACACACACACACACACACACACACACACACACACACACACACACACACACACACACACACACACGCAGGCACGCACGCACACACACACGCACGCACAAATACAGACACACACACACACACGCATGCATACACACACAAGCACGCGCGAGTGCGTGGAATCAGTTTCTGTTAATAGAATATACAGTGCAAAAATGCTAAGCAAGTAATACACATCTAACAGCTAAATTATCTAGAACTACTGGTTTTCCGATGTTTGGAAGAAAAAACATTATTAATAAATCAAAAGAATTGTTTGATGATCAAGTGTAAACCATCATTGATTGTCAACAAGGTATTATCAAGACGTAAATCATGACACTCCACAGATCGTACTATTGTCAGCACAGACTTTTCTTTTCATATGGCTTAGTTTGGTGGTATGGGTTTACCCACACTTCACTCTCTATCTATAGAGATACACACATGCATGCACACACAAACTGACAGGTATAAATACAAATTTGTATGGAATTATTGTCATCATGATTGTTATAATTATCATCAAAATACTATTATTTTTCGATTTCTTTGCTAACAAACTATTCTATCAAAAACAAACAGAACATCTCAAGTTGGCTAACAGTTCTAACTTC
>CM054134.1:92500-100000 GCA_028751875.1 Rapana venosa | reverse complement strand
GCCAAATTCTATTGAAGCTATTGCGATGGAAGATAGTTTGGGTTTAGTCCCTACAATCATGGTTTCCATTTTATCTGCGTTTAGCTGAAAATTGCTTTGTATCATCCAGGTTTGAATATCTTGGAGGCAGTGTGACATATTTGTCAAGAGAGAAGGCAGATTTTCAGGAGTAGCATTGCTTAGAATCTGAGAGTCACCAGCGTAGAAATGATGGTTGATCTGGTGACGATTTATTATATGACAGTGGAGCAGTGTAAAAGTGAAAAGAACAGGACCCAGAACAGATCCCTGCGGGACTCCACATTCCAGTTTGGCATGTATTGATTGAATCTTGTTGATTGCATGAGTATGGGATCGGTCTGTGAGGTATGAACTAAAGCAGGTGAGGGCTGCCCCTTTAATACCAAACTTGTTTTGGAGATGGGAGAGAAGAATAGAGTTATCTATAGTGTGGAATGTTGCAGATAAGTCGAGAAGAGTGAGAAGGGAGATTTTTCCTGAGTCAGAAGCGTGTAGAAGCATGCTTAGCGTGTGGGCTAAGGTGGTTTGGGTGCTGTGATTGACGCGATAGGCAGACTGAACTGCGGGAATGAAGGTGGCTGTTGAGTTGTTTCAGAAGTACTTTTTCAAGGACTTTGGAGATGAAAGGTAGGTTAGAAACCGGCCTGAAATTGTTCAGAATGTTAGTGTCAAGGACACTTTGGCATTGCAATGTGTACAATAAGGAATAAGTTGATAGGGTTGCATAAAAAAGCGGCAAGGCATTGATGCTGTGTTTTTGTGGTAAGTATTGTAAATGTGTTCATGAGGGTTATAATATAGTGGAGTGTGCATGCTGGAAAGATGTTAAGAAGAAAGAACTAGATGCTGGGAAATGTATGTGTAATTCCTCTGTTTCTGACTTGAAGCATATTTTTTAGATCTCTCTCTCTCTCTTTCTTTTCCTCTGATATCACTTGTAGTGGCTGCTGCTCCTTCCTCACTTACCTCCCCCCTTATCCTTCCCCCTTAACTACCCCCCCCCCCCACTATCCATTCCCTTTTATCCCCCCTCACTACCACTCCCTCTCTCTATTCCCTCCAACTACCCCTCCTCTATTCCCCAAGCTACCCCTCTCCCTCCTGTATTCCCCCCAACTACCCCTTTCCCCCCTCAATTTCCCCCCCCCCCTCCCAGCTACCCCTCTCCCTCCTTTATTCCCCCCCCCCAGCTTCCCCTCTTTATTCCCCCCCCCCCAGCTTCCCCTCTCCCTCCTTTATTACCCTTCATCTCTCCCCAGCTACCAATCTCCCTCTATTATCCCATCTACCCCCTCCCTCTATTACCCCCCCAAGCTACCCCTCTCCCTCCCCCCCAGCTACCCCTCCTCTATTACCCTTCTTCTATCCCCCAGCTACCCATCTCCCTCTATTCCCCCCTCTCCCTCTATTACCCCCCAGCTATCCCTCCCCTATTCCCCCCAGCTATCTCTATCCCTCCTCTATTCCCCCTCCCCATAAACCCCATTCCCTCCCCCCCCCCCCAACTACCCCTAGCTCCCCTCCCTAAGAACATGAAAAAAAAACCCAAACAGCACAAACATGGGAAGACAGACAACACATGGGAAGACAGACAACACATCTCCTCCAAACTTCGGAGGATTAGAAGTTAGGGCCGATCCCCGTAGAGATCGCAATTTCCTAACTCACACCTGAACCTCTTGCTACCTGAGTTTTACGACATATTATCAAACTAACAACTCCAAACTTTTAAGGTGTCTTCCTATACCATTTTGCAAATTCAAAATTAGTCATGTCTACAATCATTTAACTTCACCTATCACTTGTTCCACACAGATAAACGGCAATTTGTACAATGTCATAAAACATTGTTGTCTCATTTCCATCAGATGGAAGCATTTATCTGGGCTATAAAGCAACTTCAAACAATAAAAAGGGACATAATTGTTTAAGAACTTGTAAAGGAGAAGTAATATTGACATGAAATAGCACACACAGCGTGTAAACACAAGTAAACAAGGTTCATATACACCTAAAAGAATTCACAGCTTGAAGACAGTGGTCACTTGCAAAGTTTCTGTACAAAATTCCACTCTTAAAGCAGAACAGTTATGCATGGTGGTGCAAACTAAATACACGAAAATAGAATAAAATGAACAATTGTGTCCCACTTGCTTGCTAATTTCATTTCATGTTTGTTTGTTAAAATTTATTCTTTTTAGAAGGGGGTGGGGTGAGTGGATTGGTGGTCTAGAGGTACCGCGCCTGTCTAGAAAGCCAAAAGTCCGGATTGGAAGTATGCGGTGGTCCGAATCCTGAAACTTTTCCTCCATCCTCTTTCCTTGGGCCCGAAACTTTTCCTCCATCCATTAGACCATGAGTGGTGGTCTGGGCGCTAGTCTTTCGGATGAGACGATAGACCGAGGTCCTGTGTGTTACACAAATTATTCAGCGCAAGTAAAAGAACCCACGGCAACAAGAGAGTTATCCCTAGCAAAATACTTAGAAAAAAGCCACTCTGATAGGGAAACAAATACAGTTGCAGACAAAATAAAAAAAGGATGGTGCTGCTCTTGAGGGGACGTGCTCTTCCCCAGGAGAGCAGCCCGAATTTCATGCAAAGAAATCTTGTGACTTAGAGTGGTATGAATAAATGAATAAATGAACTTGTTTTCTACAATGTCGTAAAAGTGACTTAGCATAAATAAAATACTTTGGACACAATGAACTTTTTTGATACATTGAAACTGAACGTCTTCAAGTTAAAGAAAATCCAGTCAACGATTTTTGTTTTTGTTGTTATTTTTGGGGTTTGCTTTTGAGTTGTTATTTTTTTAGGTTTTATCTCATTTCTACGTGTCCTTTATGGGGGTCTCCTATAATGCAGTTACCATCTTTGACCCTTATTGTTGGATGTGATTTGATACCAGGAACGGCAGAAAAGCTGGTTTTAACCTTGTTTTAATTGTTGATAATTGCGTGGTTTTTTTCCCCTTTCCTCTGCTAGATTTTCTTCCAATCTCTCCACTGGCTCTCTCTCTCTTCTCTCTGTCTCTCTCTCTCTCTCACCCTATATGGATAAACATAACGTGTCTAAATATCATATCATGTAAGCGTGTGCTCTAATAAGTTCATGTGTGAATGGCCGCGTGTTTGCATGTATGTGTGTGTTTCTCTTTCTCTATTTCTGGTCCATTGATCTGGAATGACCATCTCTCTCTTCACTGAATGCTTACTTATGAGACTTTTAAATCCAGCCTCAAGACATACCCATTTCAAATATAAGATATCCCCTTCTGCTTCATCTCATATCTGTGCCTGCCTTCAACAGCCCAAATTACCATCACCTGGCCAAAGTGTATAAGCTTCATCGTTTGTTCGTTCTTCAGATTTTACGTCTTTTCACTATCAGTGATATCATGTGTGTTTGTGTGTAAATTTTATGTTAAAACTATTTGTGATTTGGTTGTATGTATAAGAACAGATTGAATACAAGCACTTTGATATGCAAGATATAGTCGCATATAAATTCCATATTATAATAATAATTATTATTATTTAATGTTATGTTGTTTAAAGCCCTACTGGCTACGAAGGCCATATTAGTTTCAATCACTGTAACAACTTTCACTTCAAATCTAAGATCAAGACCTCCTAATCCATTCAGACATCCAACACAATCAACCTGAAAAATAATCACATTCATTCTTTCAGCTGGTATGGCCAATAAAACCAGGCCATGCCAAAATGTCCTGTATTTATTATTTTATTCAATGTCATGCGCTTTGATCTGTCTTATTTAAGTTCCATTTATTATATTATTATTATTATTATTATTATTATTATTATTAATTAGTTTACACCACCATGCGTAACTGTTCTGCTTGAAGAGTGGAATTTTGTACAGAAACTTTGCTAGTGACCACTTTCTTCAAGCTGTGAATGCTTTTAGGTGCATATGAACCTTGTTTACTTGTGTTTACACGCTGTGTGTGCTATTTCATGTCAATATTACTTCTCTTTCACAAGTTTTTAAACAATTGTGTCCCTTTTTATTGTTTGAAGTTGCTTTATAGCCCAGATAAAAGCTTCCATCTGATGGAAATGAGGCAACAATGTTTTATGACATTGTACAATTGCCGTTTATCTGTGTGGAACAAGTGATAGATGAAGTTAAATGATTGTAGACATGACTTAATTTTGAATTTGCAAAATGGTATAGGAAGACACCTTAAAAGTTTGGAGTTGTTAGTTTGATAATATGTCGTAAAACGCAGGTAGCAAGAGGTTCAGGTGTGAGTTAGGAAATTGCGATCTCTACGGGGATCGGCCCTAACTTCTAATCCTCCGAAGTTTGGAGGATATGTGTTGTCTGTCTTCCCATGTTTGTGCTATTTTGTGTGTGTCCATTTTAGGGAGGGGAACTAGAGAAGAAGAGTGGGGTAGCTGGGGGAGAGGAGGCGAGAGGGGTAGCTCGGAGGGGGAGGGACTGGGTTAGCTGAGAGGGGTAGGTGGGTGGTTGAGGGTTAGCTGGGGGAGGGGTACCTGGGGAATAGCTTGGGGGGGGAGCGTAGAGGGCTAGCTGGAGGGGGGGATGGTTCGGTGGGGAGGGGGCAGCGGGGGGGGGGGGGGGGTGGTAGCAGAGGGGTAGCTGATGGTGTAACTTGGGGGGGGGGAGCCAGATGGGTAGCTGTGTGGGTAGAGGGGTAGCTGGGGGTGGGGGTAACTGGGGGTAGCCAGAGGGGTAGCTGGGGGGGGGGGGGGGGGGGTAGAGGGACAGCTGGGGGTAGCCAGAGGGGTAGTTGGGGGTAGAGGGGTAGCTGGGGGGCAGGGAGAGAGGGGAATAGAGGAGAGGGGTAGAAAGGGGTAGTAGATGGGTAGATGGGTTGCTGGTCGGGTGGGGGGAGTGAGGAAGGAGCAGCAGCCACTACAAGTGATATTAGTGATATTAGGAAAAGAAAGAGAGAGAACCAAAATAAATGCTGCAAGTCGGAGATACATTTGCTAGCATCTTCTTAACATGTTTCCAGCATGCACACTCCACTGTTAGGAAGAGTTACCACAAATACAGAGATTGAATGCCTTGCCGCTTTTTATGCAACCCTATCAACTTATAATGCAAAGGTAAAGGTGAAGGAGTCCCATAACCTATGAGGTCGTGGGGAGTGAGGCGTCACAGACCTCACTTCTCTAGGGACCAGCATACTGAGGGCAGTGCCCACCTACTCTCCCTCGACCCTAAAGAGGCAGGTACTCTGCTCTACTAAAAAAAAGCACGACACACGGCACACACACACACACACACACACATACTACACGAGAATAATGAGCAATAAGTCGAAAACGGTTTTAACATGGTTTATTCAATATACGGCATCAAGCTACAGCTGATTTTGAGCCCCACCCCATGAGGAGTATATATATATATAACAATTATACACAAAAATTGAAGAAAATATACAACACACAGAGCCCTTCTTTTCCTATCACTGTGAGTCATGGTTGCCAAAACGAGACAGAAAAGTGATATATGCATGCACACAAGCATGGACACATAAGCACACGGGCAGGCAGGCAGACAGGCAGGCAGGCGGGCAGGCAGGCAAGTAGATCCACACATTCACCAACAAACGATATATCACAGCTACTACATTAAGATGTCGGCGGAAATGCAGAGCTGTGTTCGGTCTGTCTGTCTCTCTCACTGGGCTCGCGCATACACACGCAAGCACGCACGCACGCACGCACACACACACACACACACACGCACACACACACACACACACACACACCACACACACCACACTCAAACGTGCGCGCACACACACATATCGGATGGTTGCGGAATCCAGACATTTCAAATGCAGCGGTTTCTTTCTCTCCTTTTCTTCTTTTTTTTAGCTGCTTCTTTCATGATGTAGGTTTTTTTTTTTTGGAGGGGTGGGGGGGGGGGGGGGGGGGTGGAGGGTGGGAGGGAGGGACATAGGGAGGGGGTGGGTGGAGGGCAATCTGGGGAGCGTTTTTGTGGATGGCTGTGTGTTGTACCATTCTGGGGGACGGGATAGCCTAGTGGTTAGAACATTGCGCTCGCAATCTGACAACCTGGGTTCGATTGACTCCACTCTCCCCAAAAGTCATTCGGATGAGACCGAGGCCCCGTGTGCTAAAATCCTGTTCCGCTTCGGTGGGAACAGATGACAGAATTTACAAAACCGGACTGGATGTAAAAAAGCACATAAGTGCTTATTCCATTATCCTCGATATAAAAGAATAACTTTTTAAAAAAACCTACAACCTTAAATTTCTCATGGCTGCTTTTATTTATCGACTGTGTCATCATCATCATCAGACCCGTGACCTTGGCGGTCGTGGGGGAGACACGAAAGACGATGCCATCCATCTCGGTCCTCGGCTCTGCGCAGTAGTGCCGATCTCTGATGTTGTCCATCCATGACTTGTTCTGTCTTCCCCTCTTTCTGTTCCCTGCAGTACTGTTTTGGGCAGAGTGATGTGGCGGGTGACGTGGCCGAACCATGTCAACTTTTTCTTCTTGACGAAGGGGTTCCTGTGGACCTGCCAGGCGTGTTATTTGACTCTTGACAAATTCATTGGTCTTTCGTTCTCTCCAGGATATGCCCAGTAGTTTTCTATGGCATTTTGTTTCGAATGACTGGATTCGCTGTCCAGGTTTCACTTCCGTACAGCAGGATCGTCTGAATTAGGGCTTTGTAGAGCTTTAGTTTGATTGGGAAACTGATGGTTGTGAGTTTTTTCATGGAAGATGTTGCCATGGCCAGTCTGACTTTGATTTCTGTCGTCGATCGCCCGTCCTTTGTGAGTGTAGCGCCAAGGTATTTAAAAGCGTCTACCTCCTCCCTACAAAAAAGGTCTAATAATCCATATGGAATCTTGCAATATACAAGCAGTAGCTAGTATTTCGTATGAATGAAAGGAAGATGTATATCTCGGTACATTCACAATAAAACTTACAAATCAGAGTAACTTTTTTAAAAACCGAAATCTCCGATGTGTTCTTTAGAGAGGATCTGTTTGTTTAGTCCCTGACTGGCCAACAGCTGCTGTGTTGACAGACCAGAAATGTACCGATCGTATTGTGTACTTTGTAATTAGTATTGCAATTCTTTAAAACAGCCAAACCAGAACTTTAAGATTTTAAGCACATTGTTGTTGTTGTGTTTGTTGTTGCTGTTGTTGCGCGCTCCCCAGCTTAGCACTCTGGGGGTCACCAAGAATGTGCACTCTGACTCACTCATCCCACTGTGAGATTGAAATTGCACACGGAATGAGAAGTTTGCCTGTATAACTATTTTTTAAATACCTCGCCATATAGGTAGCCATATGTGTACATTTAAAAAGGGGTGAACGCATCTCTTGAATAACCTGCCTTAATAACGTTTGAAATCTTTTTATCAACATTTGACCCCCCAAAATCCATTCTTCTTCAATTGCTGTTGAACGTAAGTGGTTTAAAATACTCTG
>CM054134.1:72500-90000 GCA_028751875.1 Rapana venosa | reverse complement strand
TGAACCAGACAGGAATTTCCACTTCTTTCCGTTTGCGTGTGTTGACGCTGACTCCGACTGTCACAGAGGCCAGAGGCCAGTCACTGCTGCTGCACAGGAACAGCGAGTTAGGTCAGGCCGGAGTCACAAGCAAGTTGACAGGGGGCATTACTCATGTGGAAAACCAACTAGCAGCGTTATGCGTGTAGCAGTGCAAAGCGTAGGGTGCATTTGGGAATTTACACACACACACACACGCAAATGCACGCACGAACGCATGCACGCACGAACGCACACACACGCACACACACATGCATGCACGTACGCACGCACTCGCACACACACACACACACACGCATGCACGTACGCACGCACTCGCACACACACACACACTGTGCTCGCGCGCGCACGCACGCACAAATGCGCGCACGCACGCACACATGCGCACACGCACGCACACATGCACACACGCACACAAGCAAGCATGCACACACGCACACACACAACTGCATACAGACGGGGATTAGTTGTAAAAAAGCACTTCAGTGCTTATTCCATTATCCTCTCGAAATAAAAGAATAAATAAATAAATGAATAAAGAAAACACACATACAAATACACACATAAAGGTGCGCAATTAAAGGGTGGAGCCAGTTTCTGTGTATGTGTGTGTGTGTGTGTGTGGCTCTCTCTATCTGCCCCCCCCTCTCTCTCTCTCCATAATATCACACGTCATTACGACATATGAGTAGGTGGACACATTCTTAAAGGAATAGTTATGGGTAATCCCCACGGCGGGCAGTGATTAGTTTGTTGACCTGCTGCTGTTGCCCTGGAAAAAAGGGTTGTGGCGCCCCCTACCTGCTCTCTGGCTTGTTGACGCCCTTGGCTGCTGGGGGGGGGGGGGGGGGGGGGAGGGTAAGTGCAGTTACGTGTGCAACAGGTACAGACAGAGCACCGTTTTGTTGTTGTGGCTGTTGTCATGGTGGAGGTGTTCAAGTGGCATTGGTTCTCCAGCGTGGCCATCTGATCAGTGATCCTCTCCGGGATGAGGGCGTGGGGAGATGGAGGAAGCTGGTGAGGCAATGGGGAGGGAAGGGGGGATGTGACACGAGGCCGTATGAAATCCTATTTTTCTTCATTTACCATCGTTAAGACTGTATAAAATCCTATTTTCACCATTTGCAGTCACTAAAACTGTCTGCAATCATGTTTTTCAGCCTTGAGATCATAAAGACTGTATGCCATCATGTTTTTCAGCTTTTAGATCATACAGCCTGCAATCATGTTTTTCAGCTTTTAGATCATAAAGACTGTATGCAATAATATTTTTCATCATTTACGATCATCAAAACTGTATGCAATAATATTTTTTACTATTTACGATCATTTAAACTGTATGCAATCATATTTTTTAAAAATTATTTACGATCATTAAAACTGTATGCAATCATGTTTTTCAGCTTTTATAATCTTAAAGACCGTATGCAATCATAGTTTAAAAATTTTTTTTCGATCATGAAGACTGTATGTAATCATATTTTCTATCATTTACAATTACGAAGACTGTATAAAATCGTATTGTTCATCATTCACAGTCATCAAAACTATAAAATAATTTTTTTCATCATTTTACAGTCATTTAAGATTGTCTCTAAAATAATATTTGTCGTCATTTCCAATCACAAAGACTGTATAAAATTGTACTGTTTATCATCCACAGTCATCAAAACTATATAAAAATGTGTTAATCATTTTACAAACATTAAGACTGTGTATACAATGATATTTTTCGTCATTGACAATCTTTGTGAACACAAGTAGGCTGACGTAAGGTAACTCTGTCAAGAATAAGAAAGAGAAAAAATAGTATGGTGTGGCTGTATGAAATTTTGCTGAAAATGTTTCAAAAAAGGACAGAGGAAAGCAGGTAAGAGAACGGTGAATTGGCACTGACCAGACAGGATTGCATAACCAGCAGTACAACCAGAGTCAGATTCGGATTCGGATTCGGATGATTTATTCATAAAGGCCATTGCCCCTTAGAAGGGGTATATATACAAGGTAGAACACACACTTTGTAGGTTTTCACAGATTAAGACATCTCATGTTGACAACATACTGCGTACTTTAAACGCTTTGTGTAAATATACAACAAGCTTTTTTGCAATTGTTTCGTTAGGAGTTGTCATTAGCATAATCAATTTGAACAAAACAGGCTGCCGAAAATACTTTAAAGGAATCAATTGTTCTCGTAGCTCGTTTAGCTCAGGGCAAGACAAAACAAAATGGAGTTCATTTTCAAGAGCATCATGACATAATGGACATATCAAAGTACAATAATTGACAGATTTATAACGATAAGAATGTAAATGTATATCAGAAATACCAAATCTAAATTTAGTCATTATTCGTTTCAGATGTCTGTCTATGGGCATTGATACATAGACTGGAACACAATGCAAAGGATTCAACATTCATACATATCAAATCGATCACTCTCCTGAACATGTGAAGACCATGTCTGCCATCTGCAATCCACCAGTCGTTGCGAAACGCATAAATAAACCCAGGTTTGGGTCCCCTACACCTTGATTTTCCCAAACGAAACCAAAACCATATTCATATAATTTTAGTCTTATACTCGATACCCAGTTTTTCTTACTTCTGGCATCTAAATCATTAACATTTTATAACTTTATGAGTAATCTATGTGATTCCATTTGTGTGAGCTTTAGCCAATAACGAACACATTTGCCCATGGAAATTAAACTAATTGGATACCTGTTAGTTTCCCCGTAAACTAAGTCATTGGGTGTTTGATTGATATGCTAGAAATTTCTTCAAGGCATCAAATGAATCTTTTCAATTTCCAACACACCTGCATCCAAGCCCCATAACTCAGCACCATATTGCACCATAGGTTGAATTTGGGCATCAAACAACTTCAGAAATAACGTAAGAGAGTCATTATTTAATTGCATTAGTTTTCTCAGAATACACAATAAAGGATACTTTGCTCTACTTACCAGATCTCTACAGGCAAATGAAAAACCTAGTCGTGTTGAAAAATATATTCCTAAATACTTATAGACATTCACAACTGGCATAACGCTTCCATTATAAGTCCATCTTTACCCCCCTTTTCTAAATACTATAATGTTACTTTTTGACATATTAATCTTTAACTGTAGTGAACCTGACGCTTTTTCTAAACTATTTAATTGTCTTTGCAGCCCAACAACTGTTTCTGAAATTAACACTACATCATCAGCCAAAAGGAGTAAAAATATTTCTAAAGTGTCATCTATGAATCGTGCACCATGTCTACCATTACGAATAACTTCCAGAGTCAACTCATTGATAAATAAAGAAAACAAAAATAGACTACACACATCTCCCTGTTTAACACACCACTGTACAGTTTATATAATCCGTCAATGATGCACCACATCTAACTCTAGCATTCACAAATTTGTACATTCTCATTATACATTTAAACAATTTCCCCCGAATTCCATTCTTAAACAAAATAGGCCACAATATGCTTCTATTAACAGAATCAAAAGCTTTTTCAAAATCAATGAAAGCCACATATAATTTCCGATTCAAACAGAACTGTTTTTGAACAAAGGCCATGATCTACAGTGGAGTAATTTCGTTTAAACCCAGCCTGAAATTCGCCCGTTCCCATTCCTGTAGTCTTCTGTTAATAACTGCACTATATAATTTACTACTAATATTACACAAAGAAATTCCCCTGTAGTTATTTGTATTGTTAACATCGCCCTTTTTGCATAAAGGTAGAACAATCGACTCAGTCCAACTATCTGGGTATATACCCTTATCAAATAAAACATTGACAAATTGTACAATAAAGTTCATTATCGACTCTACCTTACAAGCACTTTTTATCATCTCTCCAATAATACCATCCGGGCCAGCAGCTTTTCAGTTTTTTAATTTCCTTAAAGCTAACATTATTTCTTCTTTTGAAATTGGACGATTGAAATTATCATCACAATAATCACTATTATCAATTCCTTCTTCCCTATCTGTATCATTATGCATACCATCATTTGTTTCAAGCAATTTCTTAAAATGTTGAAACCAATCATCTAGACTAACATTATTTACAGGCTGATTTCTTTTACTCTGTACACTACGCATTACATTCCAAAACTCTTTTTGGTTATCAACAGAAGCAATCAATTTATCCAGTAGTGCATTATTGAACAGTTTACGTTTTGTCTTTAAAAGCTGTTTATAGTCACGCCTAGCTGTACGGTATAAATCACGATCAAACAGAGATAAAGATCGACGATACTTGTTTAATAATCTACGAACATTTCTTTTACATAAACGACATTCCATATGATACCAATCACTGTAGCCATATTTTTTATTCACACTTATCTGCTTTTTCATGCAATCAGCACAATCTGTTATACAACTGTTAAAGATATCAAGAGCTTGGTTAATATTAACATCAATCAGATCACTAGCCATACTTAATCGTCGTTGCGTCTCATCTGAGTCCATTAACCTATCAAACACCTCACAATATGTTTCATTCCAGACAATCTTTTCAACTATACACGTATTTCTGTTCCCCTTTTCATTCTCTATGTTTTCATAAGGAAAATTGATATAAAGCACTAAAGGCATGTGGTCAGATTTACATCTTTCAAGAACATTCATCTCACAATCCTCGGAGAATTGTGCGAACATGTCTCGTGACATCACAAAATAGTCATTGACACTGCTTCCAGTCTCAGATATGTATGTGTAGCAACCCTGACGGTCGCCATGACACATTCCATTCAAAATATATAAATCTAAAGCAGTGCACATATTCAAGAACAATTTTCCATAATGATTTAACACATTATCTTGTGACTGTCTGTTCATATGCAGAGGTCCACTTGAATGTTGATTTGTGAATGGTGTATGACCGTCCTCAAAATCTAAAGAAACATTGGATATTCTGCTGTTAAAATCCCCTCCCAATACAACATAAACATCACCACAAGAAAGCATACAGTCGCAAAGAAAATCTTCTAGTACCATTATTCCATTTTCAATATCATACGTTCTGTAATATGGTGAATCAGATGGTGGTACATAAATGGCCACGTATAAGACATCTTTCATTGTGCCGAACAATGATTTATTAATAATGAATGCACAAAAAACATCTGATTTCATATCCAGTTGCTTCACAAAGGGACATAGCTCCCGTCTAATGAGACACAAAAGACCACCTGATCGTCTCCCTTAGGCAGAAAGTTTAGTAGCAGGTTTACAAAAAGTCCCATACCCAACAAACACTGAAGAGTGAAAATCTTCAACAAACGTTTCAACCAGACAAATAAAATCGAAGGAACAAACATATGACACAAAATCCATATCACACAATTTAGACAATAATCCATTAACATTCCAGTGTAAAAAAGAAAACAACTTTGAAGTTTTACACAAAGGGGAATAATTCATATGAACTATGATTATGAAAGAGGAAGTACACACATCTTGCAACCCATCTTTATTCACAATATCTGACACACATTCATTCATGCATACAGTGTTTACACTTTCATCGTTGACATCTGTCCCATGACTAGCACGTGCTAACTTCGTGTTGTTGACACTACACTGTGGCTGCAAAACCGGTGCTTTCCTAAACTTTGTCCCCTCATCAAAAAGTTCCCCAAATGTAGTCAAAAATTTCCTGGGGCGGCCGACACCCTATTTCACTTCAACTAAGTGATTGTCCTGATTTACAGTAAATTTCTTCTGATCAATGACCAGATGATCAAAGATCACTGTTGCCCTCTTTCCCTCGCTTTTAGCTTTCTTTAGGTGTGGAGTCAGCCTTTTCCTTATATCCCTAACACGACTGGAGTAGTCTTCACCGATAAACACGCCAGATCCCCGTAGTTTGCCTTTAGCTTTCAGTACAGTCATTTTCTGTTTATAAAAAACACATCTAGCAATCACGGGAGAATCGGCCTTAGATCTCTGTCAAACTCAATGTCTTCTGAGAGTTCAAGCGTGTCTGTAAGGAGGTCCTTTACCCTACCTTCACACTCAGCAGGGGTTTCGCCATCTCTCCTTGGCAGACCGAAGAAGAGGAGG
This sequence comes from Rapana venosa, assembly GCA_028751875.1. Lineage (NCBI taxonomy): Eukaryota > Metazoa > Mollusca > Gastropoda > Neogastropoda > Muricidae > Rapana > Rapana venosa. The sequence continues at coordinate 83,883 of CM054134.1, read as the reverse complement.
TTGTTGCGTTTGGACCGTCCCTCCAGGTCGTCTGTCTTCCTCTCCAGTTCCTCCACCCTCTTGGTCAGGTCCTCGTTCCTCCTCTGCAGCTCCTCGTTCTCCTGGCGTAACCCGTGGATGACCCCTGCCAGTCCCTTCAGCTCGTCCTGCAAGGCCTTGTTGTCTTCACGTAGAACCTGCCTCTCCTGCTTCCCCTCCTCGAACCTGGTGTCCATACTGGTGCGCATGGAGTGCAGCATGACCACCACTTCAGACAAGGTGGGCTCTCCTCCTCTGTCACTGGAAGCACTGCTAGGAGAGTGACATGTCTGCTCCGTACTGGCCCTGGTGCTGGAAGACCTGGCGCTGGAAAGCCTCGTCTGTTTCATGTCTTTGCTTGGGTTGGGCCCAGGGTTGCTCTCGATGTCGCCACAACGTAAAAGTAGACTGCCCCAAAATACATAGGAGAGGAGCAAACCCAACACGACACCGTCTACTTTCCCTCTTGCTTTCAACATGGCTATGTGTGAAGATTTCTTCAACTTCGCTCTCTTCAACATGAAGTTGATGTAGACTGCACAAAAGGAGCCACATGCCGACCTAAAAGTCAGTGGAGCCGATGGCATGGTGACTTACTGGTCTCTCTGCCCAATACGAGTATAGAAGTCCCTATGTAGTCGCTGTAGTTGTTATTGAAATGGAGAGACCAAAATACACAACCTAGTGTGAGCATTCACATTTCATGCCCCCCAACCAGAGTCAGAGAAAGGCAGAGAAAGTAAGAGGTGACCACGACTGGTCTGTTTGGTTAAGGTCTCGACCTCGTTTCCGGTGTCACTGGGACTGTATACCCACCCCAGTGGACGTGTAGAAATAAGGAATAGAAAGTTAGTTGTGATGCTGCTAGGAGCCTGCAGTAATGCGAGTATCTCAATTAGTTGACCACGGAAGGAGAAGAAAAAGTGAAAGAATAAACTTTCAAAAGTAGGAACCCAGGCAAACAAATAGTGAAGCTATGTTATGCTTTTGTGTTTCGTGGACCAATCAATTTATGTTATCAGTCCTAGATTAATAATAATAATAAATAATGATAATAACAATGATAATAATAAATGGAATTTATATAGCGCTATATCTTGTTAAAACAAATCAACCCACTCCTACACATGCAAACATCAATGATTCTATCTATCTATCTATCTGTCCCGTAGTCTGACGACCGTGGGGGCACCCTCAAAGACTCAACAACCAGTTCGCTCCATTCCTCTCTCTGTTCTGCCTTTCTCAGGGTTTTGTTGAGTTCTAGGCCTGTCCATTCGCTGATGTTATCCTCCCAGCTCTTCCTTGGTCTGCCTCTTCTTCTTCCTCTTTGGACAGTGCCTTGCAAAACTGTCTTTGTAATTCCTTGGGATCTTGTGACATGCCCATACCATTTAAGTTTACGCTTTTTCACGATCGTTAGAAGGTTCTCATAGGGTCCAATGGTTTGCTGGATTCTGTTATGCACGCTTTCGTTGCTTATGTGGTCTTTGTAGGAGATGCCAAGGAGTCTCCGAAAGCATCTCATCTCCACTGCCTGTACTCTTCTCTCCAAATCTGCAGTCAGGGTCCATGATTCACAGGCATACAGAAATATGGATATGACAAGGGAGCGCATTAGTCTGATCTTGAAGATAAGTGAGATATTTTTATCTCTCCAGATGGTGTTTAGTTTTGACAAAGCTGTTATTGTCTGTGCAGTCCTGCATACTACTTCTGGTTTGGATCCCTGGTCGGATACAATGGCTCCCAGGTACTTGAAGCTTTGAACTGTTTCCAGCTTCTGGTCATTAACCCTAATATCAGTGCTAATGCCGTTGGTGTTATTAGTCATCAGTTTGGTCTTCTCTGCACTGATTTCCATGCCGTATGTTTTGGAGGCCTTATTCAAGTGTTCTGTTAGGCTGGCAAGCTCTTTTTCTGATCCTGCTATTCCATCAATGTCATCTGCGAAGCGGAGGTTTGTGATCGTTCTGCCACCAATGCTGACTGATCCTTCATGATGTTCCAGTGCAACAGCCATGATTCTCTCAAGGAAGATGTTGAAAAGAGTGGGTGAGAGTAGACAGCCCTGCCTTACTCCAACTGTTGTTCGAAACCATTCTCCAATGTTGTTATTGTAGTACACTGCACTGGTGGCCTCGCTGTACAGCTGTTTGATGACTCTGATCAGGTTTGCATTGATGCTGTACAGTTTTAATAAATTCAAATAGACACACAGGCAGGCAGGCAGGCAGGTAGGCACGCACGCACGCGCGCGCACACACACACCACACACGCACGCACGCACGCACGCACGCACGCACGCACGCACACACACACGGAACCTGGCATGGAGTTCGATACAAAAGAACAACACTCTCAGCTTTCCACTCTTAATCACAAACACATTAACTGCATTGTGCATCTGAATGGTTTAATGGTTCTCCCTCTCACTTTGACGCTTAGATAAATCCAGAACATGCAAACAGACGGCTCTAAAAAAAACCCTGGGTTCAGTTACTGTTTTCTCTTTCCTATCCCTCTCTTTGTTTCTGCCTTGCTACTTTTTCATCTTGTCACCTCCTTCTCGTATATTTTCTGCCTTCTTGGTCCATACTCCTGCCTTTTTCCCAGAATGACTTAAAAGATTTTCTCTCCCATGCCGAAGTCGGATGCACTGGGCCTGACTTGCCAGGCGCTTTACGGCAGCATTTTTGCTCATATGACAGATAACAATAGTTGCTGTCTGAGCGTTTAACGACGACGACGATGATCTATCAGGAAAAAGCAACTGAAGTATTTCCAATTACTGTGAGACAGAGCCCCTGTCATTTACTCCAGTATTGCAGGTTCTATTGCTGGTTACCCATCTACCGCCCATAATGATATTTCAGCCAATAATTGTGATGTGCTGTGGCTATAGCAGTGTCATAAAATGTCCTATAACTCTTCTTCTGAAAGCTTTCTTAAAACCCTGTCAGTCGTTTTACACAAATCGCTGTTGACATTCAGTCTGGATAGCAGAAGACAATGTACAGCTCCATCTTGCAGACCACCCATATATCCCACGTTGCCTGTGATAGACATGCTGCACATCAAAGCGCACTATGACATTTTGAGATTTTGAAACACATCCTCCTCTCTTTTATTTGCTCTCTTGGAGTTACAATCTCAAAATGATAGAAAAGCTATTTTGCTCTAAGGTAAAAAAAGAAAGAAAAAGAAAGCAAAAACAAAACGGAGAGGAGAAGCTCAGTGGTCAGAGCACTCGCTTTCCCCAAGCTAAGGTTATGCAGCATCGAGCATGGTTACCAAGTGGATGGGTGGCCATTTGTGTGTCTTGGTTTCAGTACAGTCCCCCAATTCACCCAGCTGTAAATGGGTACTTGCTCTCTTTAGGGTCAGGGAAGGTAAAGCAGCAAGGGAGAGGAGATGGGCGCCACCCTCAAGATGCTGGCCCCTGGAAAAGCTGAGGTCTCTGACGTCTCGCTCCCCTGCGGCCACATAGGTTATGGGACACCTTTAGCTTTACCTTTTACTACAGAAAGAAACAGCAAAGGAGACAAATGATTTAAACTCAAAAGTCCTAAAAGGTCTCAGAGAAAAGAAGGAAACGGATCATTAGACAGAGGGAGGCAGAATGGAGATGTTACACAATATCGGAATTAGTAGACCGTAAGGTCATTAGAAAAAGAGGTATAGGAAAGAAGGCAGAAACAGAGGGAGGGGGCAGGGAGATAGAGAAATAGTAATGGTAAAGGAAAGGAAAAGAAAGATCAGTTGAGTTGCCGACACTGACAGCTAGCAATGAAGACAAATCATGGGTATTCACATTCCTACTGACTCTCAGTGCTACCCCAGCCCTCCTCACCCCACCCTCACCCCATTCCTACCTTTTTTTTTTAATCTGACACACTCCTATTTTACTTATTTTATTTTTTTTAAATTATTTTTTCACTCTTTTATTTCAAGGATAATGGAATGAGCACCATGCGCTTCTTTACAACCAGAATCCGTGTGTATGCAGTTTTATATGTGTTATCATCCGTTCCCACCACCACACAATGGCCTACTCTTCTGGAAAGCATTGATGTAGCTATACAGGGGGCAGCCCAGGCAAGATGTAGACAGACCTGTTGGCACGGTCTTTCTGAAAGGCATCTGTCAGCTGCTTCGTACGCTCCTTGATGGCGTTGTGGTGCTCCGCTCTCTGGGCAGCGACGGAGTCATGGCCAGTGTTGGTCATGCCGTCTTCGCTGGGGGTCCTCCTGCTCACATCGCGCTTGGCTACAGAGGAGGAGATCGGGGCGGTGCAGGAGCAAATGCCGTCCATAGTCACCAGGCTGGGTGGGATCTGTCCGCAAGGAAAGTCTGGAAGAGAAACAGAGAGAAAAAGGTCGGGTAAGCCAGCCCACACTGACTACCGAACATGCAAAACAGGTAAAAGCAAAAAGAAAAACAAATCTGAAGTGAATTAAAAGGCAAACCCGAAAGCTATGCACACTGGATACAGTAACAAGATTAACAGGTTTACACGCAAAGAAAAACTGTGTTTATGTATGCATTTTCTGACCTTTGCAGATAGCTCTACGGAAAGGTTTGAATCCTAGTGACTTAAAGCACACATCAAAATCTGTTCAAACTGCTGTCATGTCTAAGACATTGGAGGAACACACATACTGAAATCTTTGGGTCGGTTAGGAAAATAATGTTCCCATCATTTGGGTAACATTATTATCTCACTGAAAGCTAAGACATATCGAGAAGAAACCCACCCATCAACAGCAGCAACAACAAACGTAGTAACAGTAACAATATGAACAGTAACAACAGTGATAACGAGAGTAACAACATTACCGATAATTACAATAAGAACAACAGCAGCAACAACACACTAGAGCTTACGAATCTGTCCCCAGACTGTTGTGAAGCTGGAACCAAAAGCACACTGACGATTCTGAGGTTCATCTTGAAGCTAGGGTTCGATCACAGTCAGAAACGCTGATTAAAACGCAAAGAATAGAGAGCCTTGTATGGAGCTACAGGTCAGTGATAGCGAGAAACAGTCCTGCAGAGGGTTTTATGCCCAGCCAGTTAACAAGGATGCGGAAAAGGAAAAGAAGCGTGCATCCGTTTGTCACTGGAGATTTACGGTGATACGAAAAGATGAAACATGAACTTTGCTAAACAACTTCAGTGATTAGGCACTGGCTCAGTAAATAAAAAACAAAATCATTAAGATATCGAAACTTCTAACAATGGCTTTGCATAGATTTTTTTCCCTTTGCATAGAAAGGAAGAATAGGAGAAAAATAAATACACAAACTGAAAAAAAACAAATGGAGAAAGAAAAAGATTGTGAGAGGATGCTTGGAGGTTTATGAAGTGAGGTGTACCATTTCAACAAGCTGTGTTTTCTTATTTTTACTGATCTAGGCATAGAACTATGCTTTCACGTGTGTTTTCCCACATAATCATTCAAACTGGGCAGGTAGTTAGTAATCCATGTATGACCAAAACTATAATAAAGCAGCGTATTAGTTAAATAGTGTGTCAGTTATGGAATGTCTTCTTGTGATCTGTGATAAAGTAAATGTTGTATCAGTCCCACCTGCTCCAATTTAGAGCTGTGGTCACGTCTGTTGGTTTGTTCATAATCTTGTACAGAATACGTCTGGATGAACTGTTTATCAAATTAATTCAGTAACTACTCATTAATTGTATTGCATTGTATTGTATTGTATTGTAATGCATTTTAATGTGTTGTAGTGTATTGTAATGTCTTGTATTGTGTTGGTTTGGATTGGATTGAATTGCATTGTATACCACTTAAAATCACAGCAGAGCTCTGTGTGTGAAAGTCGGGCTGCTCTTTCCATGGAGAACGCGTCACAAGAGCAGCGCCACCCATTATTTTTTCATTTCCTGTCTTCAACTGTATTTGTTTCCCTCTCAGAGTGGACTTTTCTCCAGAATTTTGCCAGGGACAATTCTCTTGTTGCTGTGGGTTCTTTACATGCGCTTAATTCGTGTTACACACGGAACCTCAGTTTCATCGTCTCATCCGAAAGACTAGCACCCAAACCACCACTCACGGTTAAGTGGATGGGGAAAAGGTTTGAACACAAACGGGGATCAGACCACCACACACTTCGAACCCGGAATTTTTGCTTTCTAGACAGGTGCAATCCACTAATAAATGCCGTGAACAGTGCTGGGAGGATACATACAGATAATCCCGAAGTCAATATGCGGCTACTTTAATGATGGGCAAAAACGGGCGCATACGCAAAATCTCACATTTGATGAACCTTTCAGCTCTAGCCGAGGAACGAAAAAAAGTATAACAGATATTATGTTCTGGACTTAATCATTCGGGTTTCTCTATCTATGTATCTATATAACATTCTTATTATCTTAACGTATGTCTGTCTGTCTGTCTGTCCGTCCGTCCGTCTGTCTCTCTGTCTATGTATGTATCTATATACGAATGTATAATCTGTGTAAAATAGGATACAGACAGACATAAACACATGAACACACATACACACAGAAACACACACGCACGCGCGCACACACACACACACACACACGTCTTGCGCATACGTTAAAACCTGTTTTGCTTTTCAGAAGAGGCCATTGTGTGCTGGTGGGAACGGATGGCACAGTTTACAAAATTGCACACACACTGGGACTAGATGTAAAAAAATCACATTAGTGCTTGCTGCTTTATTCTCGAAATAAAAGAATAAATAAATATATACTAAACACCATCTGGAGAGATAAAAATATCTCACTTATCTCCAAGATCAGACTAATGCGCTCCCTTGTCATATCCATATTTCTGTATGCCTGTGAATCATGGACCCTGACTGCAGATTTGGAGAGAAGAGTACAGGCAGTGGAGATGAGATGCTTTCGGAGACTCCTTGGCATCTCCTACAAAGACCACATAAGCAACGAAAGCGTGCATAACAGAATCCAGCAAACCATTGGACCCTATGAGAACCTTCTAACGATCGTGAAAAAGCGTAAACTTAAATGGTATGGGCATGTCACAAGATCCAAAGGACTTGCAAAGACAGTTTTGCAAGGCACTGTCCAAGGAGGAAGAAGAAGAGGCAGACCAAGGAAGAGCTGGGAGGATAACATCAGCGAATGGACAGGCCTAGAACTCAACAAAACCCTGAGAAAGGCAGAACAGAGAGAGGAATGGAGCGAACTGGTTGTTGAGTCTTTAAGGGTGCCCCCACGGTCGGCAGACTACGGGACAGATAAAAAAAAAAAGCTCTCTCTCATCGTGGTCCTATAGTCAGGAAGAGTGACCAAGTGCAAAGAAGAACAAGTACAAATCGATTACAATCATTAAGTAGCAACAATCTGTATCACTGTTAGTCCTGAAATCCGTATTGTTAACCATAATAAAGTATAAAAAAAACACGAAAGGAAATGTAGGATAAAGAAGAATCTTTATAAATGTTGTTAAATTAAACAAACCCTTTTCCGTGACGACGAAAAGCCTTTCCTGCTGCCACCTTCACCACCACCAACACCGCCGCCACCACCACCAACACCACCTCCACCACCACACCAAAAAGATGGCCGCGGCAACAGAGGGTGACAAGTTACCAGGAGGGATGAGGAAGCAACTGTTCATCGCTTAATTATTAAGCCAGGCACTGGTCGATAAACTGACAGAATATATCATTTATTATATTGAATGGGTTTTCTCGTTTCAGATGTATCACATATCACTTGAAAAATCAGAAAAAAATAGTTTGATTATGCATTATGACCTTTCGTTGCTATGGAAACTAATTCAAAATGGCTGACAAACAACTAGCTTTAAAAGAATAAACTATTAAAAATATTGAATATACTGTAATTACTTTTCTTAGATACTTTTTCACAGATTATTTCCATAGTTCTACAGATTTATTTTCATATTGAACAATTTTCTCTCATTTTCTGTGAATTTGTCCCTCTTTTGTTCACGGATTTTTGTTGCAAATCTGGCTGGATGCAAGATTTCAAATTGCTATAACTTTAGAAGTTATTCGTATGAACTAAAATGAATCCGGAGAATTTTAGATCATAACACAAGCAAACAACCTGCAAAATATCAGTTTCTCTTGTTTAAAAAAAGTATATTTGGCAGTAAACAATGACAACGGAGAAACAGCGAAAAGAAAAAAACCCCAAATACTCTCAATGATGAGGTTGGGTTGTCATCTTTATTGACTAATAATTAATTATTATGCTTTTTGTTTCTTCGGGGAAAAAAATAATGGGACATGAAAAGTAGACGGGGGGGGGGGGGGGGGGGGGGGGCAGGACGATTTGACTTTACATGGCTGGGTAAGACTGATCGTATGGGAGATAATCCAACCACATTGTAGTTGTGGTTGATTTCCTTTTCTTTGGGGTTGGGCATGTTAGCTAGATAGAGATTATGAATGTGAGCGAAAGTTAAAATAAAGCGTCTTGTTTGTATATTTTTTCCTCTGAGGTGTGCTTTGTGAGCAATATATTATATCTCTATATAAAACTATATATATGTATGTGTGTGCGTGCGCGCACGCGTGCTTGAATACTTGTGCAGCTGCTGTAGGTTTCAAAGTTGAGCTTCAAAACCACATTTTTATTTTCTCAGCTGCTCTTTCCATTGTGCTAATGTAACAAAAACAAGAGGGTGGAGGGGAAAGAAGTAAAGGCGGAGGAGGAGGAGGGGGACAAAAGATGGTGGCAGGAGAATGGAAAGAAGAAGAAGAAGACAGAGTGAAGTACAGGGGTCAGAAGAGGTGATGTGGTGTGGGGTGACGTTTGGAAACGGTTCTGACAGGTTAATGAGCTGCAGCTGGCAGTTTGTCAACCACCGCTTCAAGAGTAGACCTGTGTGTGTGTGTGTGTGTGTGTGTGTGTGTGTTTGTGTGTTTGTGCGTGCGTGCGTGCGTGTGTGTGTGTGTGTGTGTGTTTGTGTGTTTGTGCGTGCGTGTGTGTGTGTGTGTGTGTGAACAGAGCAGTGGAAGGGCTTAAGAGGTAAGCGTGTGTGTGTGTGTGTGTTTGTGCGTTTGTGCGTGCGTGCGTGCGTGTGTGTGTGTGTGTGTGTGTGTGTGTGTGTGTGTGTGTGTGTGTGTGTGAACAGAGCAGTGGAAGGGCTTAAGAGGTAAGCGTGTGCGTATGTGTTTGTGTGTGTGTTTGTGTGTGTGTGTGTGTGTGTGTGAGCGCGCGTGCGTACGTGCGTGCGTGCGTGTGTGTGTGGCGGTGAGAAGGCAAAAATGCTACATACCTTTCCTAGATGTGATTCTCTCTCTCTTTCCCCCTCCCCCCCCTGTCTCTCTCCCTCTGTCCCTGTTCCTGTCCCTCTCTGTCTCTGTCTCCCTTTGTATGTGTGTGTGTGTGTGTGTGTGTGCGTGCGTGTGTGTGTGCGTGCGTGCAGGCATGCCCTTTCTCTAGATTGAAAGAAGTTATTCCGACAACACTGTTCTCTTGCTTGTGCAATGTAGCCTATGCCTAGCGTGAGTTCATTCATGCTGTTTCCCACGTCTTTTGGTCAGGTGAACTATGTGTGCTGCGTGCAATAAGTCTGTGTATTTGTGTGTAGAGTACAGCTATACAGTGTACTATACTCCCTTTGTCTCATGGGACATGGGGGTCGAAACTGATAATATTACTTTTTTTTACAAGCTCATGTCCGTTTGGACCCGAAATATCCCCCCCCCCATCCCTTATGTGATGAGTGGTGGTCTGGGTGCTAGTCTTTCGGATGAGACGATAAACTGAGGTCCCGTGTGTTACACATAATTTATTTAACACACGGCAAAATTCTGTAGAAAAAAGCCACTCTGATAGGAAAACAAATTAATACAGTTGCAGACAGAAAAAGTACAAAAAAAAAAAAAAAGGTGGCGCTGCTCTTGCAACGTATATAAATTTATAAATTACTCAGTTTTATGTTCTGTTGCCATGGAAACAATCCAATACGGCCGCCCAAACTGAATTCTTCAAACTCCTAAGCCATTATATCAATAACAAGTACAAGAACCTGTTTGTACAGACATGTTTCATAACTCGAATTCTTTAAATTCACACAGGAAAATCTCCATATTTGCATCCAGCGACGTGTTTTGGTTCTAAAAACAAAAAGATTTTGGCCACTTTTAGACCCATGTCCCACATTATGGCGAATAGACATTAAATCGGGGACTACATATTGTACAGTGTTCGTCTGTCATTCCTCAATGAATAGTTGAAATCTCTCTCCCTGCACCTCTCTCTGTGTCTGTCTTTGTACGTGCGTGCGTGCGTGCGTGTGTGTGTGTGTGTGAACAAACTGATTATTGTTATATATTCTCCATCTTCTTTGCAACTTAGAAGTGAATTTGAGTAAAACTGGCTTCCATTTCTTTTATTTCTAGGGTGCTTTTGTTTGCTTGGTTTTGTTTGAAACAACAAGCCTCGTCTAGCACATAATAATAAAAATAATATATGGAATTTATATAGCGCTGAATCTTGTAATCACACACACACACACACACACACACACACACACACACACACACACACACACACACACACACACACACACACACACACACACACATACACGGGTGCAGGCATGCACGCACATAGACATGCACACAAGCAAACAGGCAGATAAACAAACAAACAGACAGACAGACAGTTAGACAGACACAAAGTCACACATACACATGTACACGCCCGTACGCATGCACAAATATAGTGAAGGCGTATCCTTTGTGAAAGATTTTTAATTAAACAAACTAAGAAACGTGACAGTGTGAAATGTATTCCACCAATGTAAAACTCCCCTCCTAACTGTACAGTACATCTTACAGAGAAAAAAGGAGTTTCTTCCAAAATGACAGTCTTGTGTCAGCATTCTAAAACAAGGGCTTCCAAAACACCTGGAGAAATCCAATAATTCCTTCTTACATTCATTTGTATGATGGGGATCTTTGCCTCTCACAAGATCAGCAGGTCCATGTTTTAATAGGTTTATTCCAAAAGTCCAAAAAGCTATGATAGGTCAAATTGATATACGATTTGGTTTCTTAGTAATAACAGAGGACATTTTGAGGAGGAGGAGCCTATTACATATTTACACACTGTAGTGATAAGAAAAATACAGATGAAGGAAAATGGCAGGAAAGAAGAATTTTTCACGGTTTTGACCAGGCTTTGCACATTAAGCTTTACATCAAAGACCATTTTTATCATACATCAAAATCATTTAACTTAATCTGAACTGTCTTTGATTAAAATGGTAAATGCAATTCTGGTCTCTGTCACTTGCTAATCATTGACAGTTTTGTGCACAGGTTTGGAAACAGCATCACATTGATTTAAAGAGATTTCCATA
>CM054134.1:52500-70000 GCA_028751875.1 Rapana venosa | reverse complement strand
GAAAACTCTGAACTCTGAACAGTTTTAATATGTACATTGGCCTTAGCTAGGCCACAATAAACGAACTTTGGGGGAAGGAGAAAAAACAGTATATTACTATTCAAATTGTGATCAAACATGAAAAACAACAGCCAATTCTTGAGGCTCATGATCACAATGGTCATATCTCAAACAAGGTTAGAGTATGATACACATTCATGTTATACTGCATCAGTATTTTAGACAGTAGACATAAAAATCGGTATCAGTCAGAATACAACATTTCACTTCAGGATCTGGACCATACTTGTAAATGCAAAGCTTTAACACACCCACCATTAAACGATATTTTGACACAACAATGTCTTCCTTCTATTAATAGAATGAAAAATATATATCTGGATACACAGTGACTGCGTTCTCTATTTGATGCAGTAAGTAAAACTGACAATGGTATATTGATCTGAATACATTGAACATTCGAGCAAAAATTGGACTTCATTTTCGACTTTTTATTTTACAAAATGGACAGAATTTTTCTTGATCACTTACACTATATCTATGAACATTATTCTTAAAAGGCAAAACAGTTAATCTGGCTTGTGTGATTGCCACTCGAAAACATTAAATATCTTTAAAGTATGTAATGTATTTTTCTTTTCCAAAAAATAGTTTTGAATGATCTATAATTTTCATACCTCTCTTTATTTCTTAGAGAGAGGGAGACAGACATACAGACAGAGACAGAGAGACAGAAAGACAGATACAGAGAGAGAGACAGGGAGAGACAGAGAGAGAAAGAGGTAGAGACAAAGACAGAAACAGACACACAGACAGAGACACGAAGGCAGACAGACAAACGTACAGACAGATAGGAACGGGGAGGGGGGGGGGGGGGGTTAGACATCATTTAGAGAAAAACAACACAGGCAACTTGAACAATGAAGTGTTAATAAATATTTCAGGCCTTGCCTTGCAGGGATGTGGTCGTTTTGGTCTGTGAGGTCAGGGTGACAAGTCCGACAGACAAGCACACAAGCTGATGCTTAGCTCGTGACACTGAGATTATGTGGGGGAGAAAGGAAGAAAGAAAGAAGAAGAGAGAATACAATAGAGTAAAAAGGATAAAGAAAAAACGAAAGAAAGGAAAGGAGGAAGAAAGGGAATGGAAATTATAGTAAATAATCTAGATACAAACTGACAGACAGACAGACAGACAGTAAAAGGAAAGAAAGAGAGAAAGACTATGGTAGACAGATGACAGACAGACAGACAGTCAGTCAGACAGACAGTCAGACAGACAGACAGATAGATAGATAGATAGATAGATAGATAGATAGATAGATAGACAAACAGACAGACAGACAGACTGTTAGGCTGACTGAGAAAGAAGCCGAAAAACTGAAAGGAAGATAGAAAAGCTCCTGTTCTCTCGTTCGCTGTTTACACTGTGGTCAGATGTGTTTGGGAGAACCAGTGGCAAGTCCTTTCTAGCTCCATGATAGAAATAAGGGAGAGAAACAAAAGAGGGAACAGAACGCCCATGATTATTTTAGCATAAATCTGTCACATAGCCTGCAGACAGCCGTCTTGGCCAAGATCAGCAATGTAGACCCCGCTGACAGCTTTAGGGGCCCCGCCCCCTCACAGGCACTTGCTGTGAGACTTTTTGTGGTGCAGCTGGCTCCTGTCTACAGCTGATGATGCTGTGATACATTCAACAGGATGGAACCACACAGGCCAATAGTGGATCGGTGGTCTAGAGCTAACACGCCTGCCTAGAAAGTGAAAAGTCCAGGTCGGAAGTGTGTAGTGATTTGATCCCCGTTTGAGCCCAAACTTTCCCCCCATCCATGAGATTATAAGTGGTGATGTGGGTGCTAGTCTTTCCGATAAGACGATAAACCAAAGTCGCGTGTGTTACATAAAATTATTAAGCGCACGTAAAAGAACCCACGGCAATAAGACAGTTGTCCCTTGCAAAATTCTGTAGAAAAAAACCATTTTGATAGGGAAACAAATACAGTTGCAGACAGAAAATTAAAAAAAAGAGTGGTACTGCTCTTGTGGCGACGCACTCTCCCCGGGGAGAGCAGCCCTGATTTCACGCAGAGAAATCTGCCATGACTGACAGTGGTATAAAAAAAAATCTGGCCTACCTCAGATGAGAAATCAAGAGGGGGGTGGGGGGAGTGGAAAAGGAGGGATGTACTGAAGGTTCTGCTTAACATGTTAGTGCACTATAGTCCAGCGGTTAATGCAAGGATAATGATCAAAACCTGCAAATGAGGGTGACAGCTTGCCTCTCAGCATGCACATACTTTGGACCCTCCTCTACAATACAGGTATGGTATAGGATGTATGCCAAGTGTGAGTTCATTCATGCTGTTTCCTACGTCTTTTGGTCAGGTGAAATGTGTGTTGCGTACTTTAAGTCTGTGTGTGTGTGCAGTTATCTCGAATAGACATTAAATCGGGGCCTACATAGTATACAGTGTTCGTCTGTCATCCCTCAATGAATGGTTGAAATCTCGCTCGTTCTCTGTCTCTGTGCGTGCATGCGCATGTGTACGTGCGTTCACGCGTGCGTGTGTGTATGTGTGTGTGCGTGCATGTGTGCGTGCGTGAGTGTGTAGTAGTTCTTCAGTTTAACGTCCTTCCACTAAATAGTGATATCAGAAAAGTGTGTACGTGTGTGTATGAACAACAAGCCTCATGTAGCACATCCCATGTAATTTTCATGTATGCTTACATGTACTGCATATGCACATACACGTTGAGTCTTGTCCATATCATCCCATTACATGTGCACGCATGCACATCACCCCGACACACACATACGCATACACACATGCAGGAATACACACACTTATAGGCATTCACGCATTATACCACTTTTAAGTCACGAGATTTCTCTGCGTGAAATTCGGGCTGCTCTCCCCCGGAGAGAGCGCGTCGCCACAAGAGCAGCGCCCTCCTTGTTTGGGGTCTGCAACTGTCTTTGTTTCCCTATCAGAGTGGCTTTTTTCTAAGAATTTGCCAGGGACGACTCTCTTGTAGCCGTGGGTTCTTTTACGTGCGCTGAATAATTATGTGTAACACACGGGACCTCGGGTTATCGTCTCATCCGAAAGACTAGCGCCCAGGCCACCACTCATGGTCTAATGGACGGGGGATAAGATTCGGGCCCAAACGGGATTTGAACCACCGCAAACTTCTGACCCGGACTTTAAGCTGTCTAGTCAGGCGCATTACCTCTAGACCTTTGATCCACAGGTAGACAGAAAGACAGACAGACACAATCACACACATGTACACGCACGCATGCATGCACAATGTGAAACTGTATCTTTTGCGAAATATATTTAATGCAGCAGACTGAGAAACGTTACAATGTGAGATGTACACTCCAACAAGTACATCTTACAGAGAAAAAAGGATTTCCTTCAGAGTATAGTAGACTCATAGGAAAAATGACAGTCTTGTTTCAGTGTTCTGAAACAAAAGGCTTCCAAAACACCTGGAGAAATCCAATATTTCCTTCTTAAATTCATCTGTATGATGGGGATCTTTGCCTCTCACTAGATCAGCAGGTCCATGTTTTAACAGATTCCAAAACTTCAAGAAAAACTGTGACTCGTAAAATTGATATATGATTTGGTCTCTTAGTAATAACAGAAGACATTTTGAGGAGGAACATATTACATATTTACAATCTGTAGTCATAAGAAAAAAATACAGATGAGGGAAAGTGACAGGAAACAAGAGTTTTCACGATTTTGTCCAGGCCTAGTACATTAAGCTTTACATCGAAGACGACTTTTATCATACATCAAAATCATATCACTTAATCTGAACTGTTTTTGTTTCAAATGTTCAATGCAATTCTGGTCTCCCACAGGTTTGGAAGCAGCATCATAAGGATTTCAAGAGATTTCCATATATAAGTCGAAATAATGTTGACAACCACTAAAAAGTTCTAAGACAGTCAAGTGGAATCTAGAAACTATTTCAGTCTAGGAGAAGCGCTAATAGTATTTCAATAACAGCTTTTAGAATGTATCAAACTTTTTGAACAAAACTGTTGGAATGTTATTTTTCTGCTTTGAAAAATACGGTGTAAATTACACCGACCCTCAACTACTTTGTTTCTAACAAGAACCCCCTACAGTCATCTCATAGACACTGCCTTTAATCCTTTTTTTGTCCTCCTCCTCTTTCCCAGGCACTTCCATCCTGGCAGTTTGTCCTCTCAGCCTAGACAGCCGGGATGAACTTGGGCAGCTTCTCTGCAGGTGTGCTTGATGACACAGTCAGACGCTGGATGTAGTCCAGTAGCTCGGCCTGGTACTGAAACAACGTGGCCGCCATGAGGTCACTCATATTTGGAGTTCCCGTGGGGCCGAAGAAGGCCGGCAGCGGGATGGAGCAGGTGCACTTGTCCTGCACCACAGTGCGGGAGAAGCCGGCAGGGCAGCAGAGCGTGTCGGGGCTGCTGCTGCTGCTGCTGCTGCTGGTCTGGAGGCCTGGTGCAGCACTGCCTGGCGCACAGGTCACAGTGCAGGGGATCTCTGGGAGAACAGAAGGACAGAAAATATAGCTAAAAGACTGACAGAGGCAGCTTACAGACTGATACAGTATAAACGTTTTGATGGATTAATTGATAGGCTGGTTGGCTGACTGGCTGGCTGGCTGACTACTTGTCTGCCAGTTTGCTGGCTGGTTGGCTCGCTAGCTGAAGAATGAACTAACTGGCTCACTGATAGATCAACATCTCAATGAAATCAGTGTTGTAAAGCAACGTCTGTTAACAAACTTACCCATCTTGCCCCAGACTGTAGCCAAACTCAAGAGGACCAAAACCAAGCAGACGACAGTTTGCTCCATCTTGAAACCTCAGCCAACAAACTTGTGCTGACTGTTGTGTGTTGGTAGGCAAGACTTAAATAGAACGCCAGCCTTACCCTCTCTGTAAACAAAAAAAACAGAGCAAAAAATGTAAGAAGACGGTAATAAAACTGTAAAACTGACAACAGGTGTTTTATCTAAACATCAATCAAGAAGGAAAACGTGGTGCGAGAGAACAAAGGGAGAGGCTCTTTCTCCTACAAACCACTGTTTGTCACACTGGTTAGTTCATTTGTGAGAAAAAGATACATAGCTGTGACAGCAAACAAACATAGTGGTCAGGCCATTTGCATGTTCTTTGTCTTTCACTTATTCCCATTATGGAATAGGAGTACCCTTAGACAAAGACGGTAGGAACTGGACAGATCTATTTTCTTTCTTGTGTAGTTTGTTGCTTCCCTGTTCTATGCATTCCATAGTGGAAAATCTCAGCGTTGGACTGACCTAGGAATCGCTTTATAATGAAGATACTGGCTTCTTAGAATTCAGTGTTGAAATGACTAGATCGCATACATGCACTTGCTTGTTGAAAAGTCGCACACACACACACACACACACACACACACACGAGAGAGAGAGAGAGAGAGAGAGAGAGAGAGAGAGAGAGAGAGAGAGAGAGAGAGAGAGAAGAGAGTCTTTACAAGGTTCCACACAGTAAATAATACAATTACACTACTTTTTGTTATACTTGATTCCCTCTCAATGATTTTCTAAAATAAAACCTTGAAATTTATACGCTAGTCTGTAAGACTACAATTCTTTAAACCAGATGTTCTATTATTCAATCATATATACATAAGATAAGATGAAAGAAACGAAAAGACAGAATGCCCATGATTATTTTGAATCTGTCACATAGCCTGCAGACAGCCCTCTTGGCCAAGAGTCAGCAATGTCGACCTGCTGTCAGCATTAGGGGCCCACCCCCTCACAGGCACTTGCTGTAGGACTTTTCAGGTTGCAGCTGGGCCCAGTCCACAGCTGATGATTCTGTGATATAGTCAACAGACTGGAACAACAAGGCCAATCTCGTCTACTGGAGATGGGAATTTACCTTGGGGAAGAAATCATGAAGAACCTTTTATGGAAGAAGAACTTGGAAAAGAACTCATACAAAAAGAGAAATCACCTGGAAACAACGGCTTTACCAATGAAATGCTGCAAAACTCTGGACCATCTGCAAAAAAGATGCTACTTAACAATCTAAAATGCCAGCTGGTCTAGAGCATCAGTACCTCAGTCATGGAAAGATGCTACAATGATCCCTATTTACAAGAGGGAAAAAGACAAAACCAAAGCAGGCAGCTACAGGCCAATAAGTCTGACCAGCTGTGTTGGGAAGCTTATGGAGATGCTCATAAACAACAGACTGACCTGATACATGAAGAAGGAAGAGAGGATCTTTGACAACCAGATTGGATTCAGACAGCACTTATCCACCAAGGACCAGGTTGCTTATGTTGTCCAAGAAATTGGAGATGCACGCTGAGACAAGAAGCATACCATTGCAGTCTGGATTGACCCAGAAAATTTTGTTGGACAAGGTTTGGAAAAATGGCCTGAAACTCAAGATGCATCAACATGGGATAATGAGGCACATGTACGATGGATCAGCCAGTACCTTACAACACAAAGGTCTGGGTACAGAATAGAAAAGTCCGGAGCAGGAAGAGGACCATAAAGGAAGGTGTTTTACAGGATGGTGTACTCTCCCCGACACTTTTCCACCTCTTCATGAACAACATCTTGGGCGACATCCCAGCATGGATCCATGGTGCAGTATATGCAGACGAGCTGTCATCTGGTGCTCTGAGCAGTACGTGACTACAGCCACAGTGAGAATGCAGAAAGCCTTGAGGAAGATTGAGAAATGGACAAAGAAGTGGCTGGTGACCATCAACGTCAGAAAAACAACACACACTATCTTCAGTCTGGCCACAAAGGAACAGCATGCAAATCTCCAGGTGAAGATTCAAGATTCAAGATTTAATTCCTTTCACCCCTTTTGGGGTATGGAGGATCACAAACAAATTGAACAGGAGAATAAACCTAACAGCAATACACCCAAAAATAATATGAATACGAACTGGAACTGAAAAGCAAGAGTTCATCGCAAAATGATAAGCAAACAATATTAAAGTCTCAATACTATTTTTTCAGTGAACAGACACACCCTACCGCAGGACAAAACACGAACCTACCTTGGGGTTACCTTTGACCCCAGGATGGCCTGGAGGATCCAGATCGAAATGTGCTCAACAAGAGCCAGACTGCAAAAAGATCTGATGAAGAAGTTGTCTGGAACATCCTGGGGAGCAGATTACAACAGTCAGAAGAAACTGTACCTTGGATGAGTAAAACCTGTCCTTGAGTATGGAGTAGCCACATGGGCAACTGCATCAAAATCCAGCTTTGACATAGTTGCCCGAATGCAGAACCAGGCATCAGGAATCATCACTGGTGTCCTCAAGTCTACTCCCATTCAGGCCATGGACACTCTAACTGGTCTTGAGAGCCTTGAAAGCAGGTGTTATACCAAAGTCCTGATATCAGCTGCTAAATTAAAGAGGCTGAAGAGCTACCCAGTGCACAAGAGAATGTCAGAACCCACAAAGTGCAGGCTTAAACACAGCATCTTTGTGCACAATGTGCGAAGACTTGAGAGGCTGGATCCTAAACTGATGCAACAAGGGAACAAAAAATACCGACCCACTCCTCAGTACCAGCATGGAAGATAGAGCAGTTCCCAGAAATCAGAGACACAGTTCCTGGCATCTTAACAAAAGGAACACAGTCAGTGCTGGTGAGAAAAGTACTGACGCTAGAGTACATGGAAGAGACCTATCCAAGAGAAGTCTAGACACACGCATTCACAGATGGATCAGCAGAACATGCTACCAGAAATGGAGGTGGCGGAGTAAACAAGGTTCAATGAACGAAAAAGAATTCATGCTTGAAGACAGTGGTCCCTGGCATTTTTTTGTTTGAGAAAATGCTGTTCTTAAAGCAAAACAGTGACAGGTGCAAACTAGATAAATGGAAATAGAATAAAACAAACAATTGGGTCACACTGCATTAATTTTGTGGTAGCCTGCTCATTTTATTTCATGTTTGCTTGTTAGAATATGTTCTTTTAGGAAGGGGAGGAGGGGTGTCATGTTTTGTACAACGTCACAAAAGTGACAGCCTAAATAAAATGTTCTGGACACAATAGATCTTTTTGAGACACTGAAACTTTACCTCTTTAAGTTAAAGACACAATCAAAGAGGATGGTAATATTAGTTAGCATGGTTAGCCTCTAGTAAGAACACAATTTTTGGTTTTGTTATTTGGGGTTGTGTGTGTGTGTGTGTGTGTGTTAAGGTTTGGACCCATTTTTATGTGCCCTTATGTGCCCTTATGGGGATCTCCTGCAACGCAGTTACCATCCTTGATTGACCTTTATGGTTGGCTAGGGCGTTGATACCAGGAACGACAGAAGAGCTGGTTTTAATTTTGTTATAATAGTATATAACTGCGTGGCTTTTTTTGTGTTCCCCGTTCCTCGGCTAGAGCTCCAAGGTGCACTAAATGAGATATTTTACGTATGGAACCGGTTCACAATCGTTAAGGTATTAGGCACAGTCCAACTTTAAGGGATGCTTTTAATATGATATTTTAATTAGGTGACAGGTCTGATACTATCTTTGTGATCCGCGCGGCTAAATTCTGGCCAAAGTGTGTATTATTTTATTTTTCTGTTTTATTCTTTAATTTTTAGAATAATAGAATAAGCACTCATGTCATTTTTTCATCCAGTCCCCGTGTGTAAGTTGTTTTGTAAATTTTGTCATCTGTGCCAACCGGCACTCAAGGGCCTACTCTTCCGAAAAGCAGAACGGGTTTTAACATGTGCGCAAGATCTTCTGCGTGCGTTCGCACACGGGACGACGGTGTGTGTGTGTGTGTGTGTGTGTGTGTGTGTGTGTGTGTGTGTGTGTGTAAATTTGAATTTATTAAAGCTATTTGTGATTTGTTTGCATGTGTAAGAATAGGCTGACTGCAAGCACTTTGAATTTTTACAAGATATAACACTATATACATTCATTATTATTATTATTAATATTAATATTATTATTGCATTTCTTGTTATTTATAGCCCAGAGACCATATTCAGACTTTCACATCATTTAGTTTCAATAACAAATCAAACTTTCACTTCACGTTTAAGATCAAGACCCCCTAATCCCTTCAAACATCCAACACCGTCAACCTAAAAAAAACCAAACAAACAAACACATAAATTATTTCATACCCTAGGGAAAATAAAACCAGGCCATGTCAAGAATGCCCTGGATTTATTACACCCCCCCCCCGACGACAAATTTGCCTGTGACAGCTCTCTGCAAGGTGTAAGTTATTTTACGTGTGTTAAGTTGTGCTGCGTTGCTCAGCTGTAGTGGTTTTTAAAAAAAACATTCTATGTGTGTGATAAAACTTGTATCCTATTTTTTGGCAATATTACCTCCCCTTCATAGGCTATCATAAACAGTTATATTTCTTTTTACTGTTTGAAATCGCTCAGAAGTCCAGATAAAAGTGTGTATATGATTGTAATAAAACAGCAATTTTATATAAAGTTGTAGGCTCTACTGTTTTACCTGTCTAAAACAAAAACATTGTGAAAATGAATGATTTAGAATAAGCTTTTTTCTCACCTTCTGAACAGAAGTCAGCGGAGGTGTAGTTGGGAGAGGGGGAGGTCAGGTGAGGTGTAGCTTGGGGGGGAGAGGTCAAGGGAGGTGTAGCTAGGGAGAGGAAGAGGTCAAGGGAGGTGTAGCTAGGGGTGGAGGTCAGAGGAGGCGTAGCTGGGGGTGGGAGAGGTCGTGGGAGGTAGAGGGGTGTGGAGGTCAGGGGATGTGTAGCTTGTGAGTGGGGGGAGACTGATAGAGAACGGCTGAAAGATAGACAGAGAATGATGGCTGATAGACAAAAAGTGGCTGACAGATAGACTAAGCGTGGCTGATAGATGGAAAAAAGGTGGCTGATAGACAGACAGAATGGCCGACTAGCAAGTAGACAAGGAACGTAGAGTTTAAAGGGAGCTTGGGGGTGGCCATTGGCACTGTAAACAGACAGGCATCCAGAGGCACAAGTAATTTGCGGCAGAAGACAGCCTAAGAGAGACAATGGGGCTTTTCATTGAACATTTTTTCTCCAAGATTTGAAAGCAAGTGGAGAAAAACAGGGATATGCTGTGGAACGCTTCCGCCACGACGAATGGCGCTCCTGTAATCAAAGGGAAGCTACCGCAGTTTTGCACTCCTAAATAACGGCAGTGCTCTCTCCCTTGTGTATCGGGATCACGGCAGTGAGGAAGTCAGACTCTCTTCTTGTCCACGTGACATTCCAGCTGTCTGCAAAGGGAGTGCTGCGGATACACTCTTTTTCCTCAATTCTGTTTTGCTTTCTGTCAGGTTTTGTTTATTTTTCTATGCCCTTTAACTTGGCTTGCTTTTTGTTGTGTTAAGGTTACATTTTGTTCGTTATTGTTCCGTTTATCTTCCATCTTTGCAGCCACCTTCTTCTTCTTGATCTCCATCTTGTTTTTGTTTTACAGAAAGTAAACAATGGAATGGCGTAAAGCTTTGAAATAAAATGTTGATGTTGTTCTCAGCTAAGGGAAAAAGTCCTCTGTAGTCAGAGTATGGCTGCCTATATAACAAGGCACTTGAAAACAGGCATGCACGCAACTGATTCGATAGTGCATTACAGTCTCACAGCAATAGGCAGTGTGATGAGAGAGGCAGAGTGAATATTGTGGGTGACAGACACCACGGGGTAAGTAGAGAGACACGCAGCAAAAACAGCATTCACACCAGCCAAGCCATTCCCTATCTTATGCCCATTCTCAATGACAAAATTAAAAAACTGCATACATACAGGGACTGGATGCAAAAAAAAATTAAAGAATGAAATAAAATAAAATAAAAATTGCCCAGCCTCTCCCACCCCAACACACATACACATATACATACAGACACACACGCGCGCACGCGCGCACACACACAGACACACACACAGACACACGCAGACACACACTCACCTCCCCCTCCCCCCCCCACACAACCCCACCGGTACGCGCGCACGCACGCACCCCCCCCCCCCCCACACACACACACCACACACAAACACAAACGTATGCATTGTCGTTTTGGTAATACCAAATTTGTTTGCGACATACAGCACAGAGATAGCTGTGGGTACTTGAAGCATCCTGTGGCTTCCCAGCACTACCCATGCACCCTCCTTCATACTGATGACACAGCACGGTGACGTCAGTGTTTGCAACTTGGACGTCATGGCCGAGTGGGTAGGACCATTCGACTTCAATCCCATGGGTCCATGAAGTCCTGAGTTTGAACCCCGGTGGCGTTTGGCGAATTAAGTGTGGGGATTTTTCGAAATCCCAAGTCATCTTCAAGTGCAGACCTCCCAGTGCCTTTAATCCCTTCTTATATATACACATTAAGGACTTCTGGATCTCCAAAAGTCCTTAATGTACCCGCAAGCAAAGACACAGGCAGTCACCCTATCCTCCGAGAAGAAGTGGAAACAGCAGTCAGATCGCTGAAAATGGGAAAGTCAGCAGGGGCTGACAACATTCCAGCTGATTTGGTTCAAGCTGAAGAGGAAGCCATGATCAGCGCCCTACTAAGAATCTGCAACAAGATCTGGCAGACAGGAAAATGGCTAACACCATAGACACAGTCACTCATCATCACCCTCCCCAAGAGAGGAAATCTACAACAATGCCATAATTACCGCACAATCAGCCTCATATGCCACCCAAGCAAGGTCATGCTGCAGATAATATTGAATAGACTGAAGCCACAAGCAGAGACCATCATTGCTGAGGAACAAGCAGGTTTCAGAGCAGGGCGCAGCACAACAGAACAGATATTCAACCTCAGAATACTATGTGAGCGGTACCTTCAACATCAACAAGACCTTTACCACGTATTTTTCGATTTTAAGAAGGCATTTGACAGAGTGTGGCATGCAGCTTTGTGGGCAACCATGAATTTGTACAGCATCAATGCAAACCTGATCAGAGTCATCAAACAGCTGTACAGCGAGGCCACCAGTGCAGTGTACTACAACAACAACATTGGAGAATGGTTTCGAACAACAGTTGGAGTAAGGCAGGGCTGTCTACTCTCACCCACTCTTTTCAACATCTTCCTTGAGAGAATCATGGCTGATGCACTGGAACATCATGAAGGATCAGTCAGCATTGGTGGCAGAACGATCACAAACCTCCGCTTCGCAGATGACATTGATGGAATAGCAGGATCAGAAAAAGAGCTTGCCAGCCTAACAGAACACTTGAATAAGGCCTCCAAAACATACGGCATGGAAATCAGTGCAGAGAAGACCAAACTGATGACTAATAACACCGACGGCATTAGCACTGATATCAGGGTTAATGACCAGAAGCTGGAAACAGTTCAAAGCTTCAAGTACCTGGGAGCCATTGTATCAGACCAGGAATCCAAGCCAGAAGTGGTATGCAGGACTGCACAGACAATAACAGCTTTGTCAAAACTAAACACCATCTGGAGAGATAAAAATATCTCACTTATCTCCAAGATCAAACTAATGCGCCCCCTTGCCATATCCATATTTCTGTATGCCTGTGAATCATGGACCCTGACTGTAGATTTGGAGAGAAGAGTACAGGCGGTGGAGATGAGATGCTTTCAGAGACTCCTTGGCATCTCCTACAAAGACCACATAAGCAACGAAAGCGTGCATAACAGAATCCAGCAAACCATTGGACCCTATGAGAACCTTCTAACGATCGTGAAAAAGCGTAAACTTAAATGGTATGGGCATGTCACAAGATCCAAAGGACTTGCAAAGACAGTTTTACAAGGCACTGTCCAAGGAGGAAGAAGAAGAGGCAGACCAAGGAAGAGCTGGGAGGATAACATCAGCGAATGGACAGGCCTAGAACTCAACAAAACCCTGAGAAAGGCAGAACAGAGAGAGGAATGGAGGGAACTGGTTGTTGAGTCTTTGAGGGTGCCCCCACGGTCGTCAGACTACGGGACAGATAGATAGATAGATATATACACATACAGAAGATCAAATATGCACATTAGAGATTCCGTGGTTCAAGTCAGCGCTCGGTGGGCTATGGAAACACGAACACGCCCAGCATACATCCCCAAAGTCGGAATGCGGGTACCTTCATGGTGGGCAAAAACGGTCGCCATTGGTGAATCTCGGAGTTTCAGCCGGGGAGCAAATAAATAAATAAATAAATAAATAAATGAATTATTTAATTAAAAACAACCAAAAACAAAAAACCCAAATAAAAAAGCAACAACAACAACAAAAAAACAAGACAAAAAGCCAAGTCATTATCAGTCTACCACCACACCACACCACACCACACACACACGTTCGCGCTCGCGTGCGTACGCAAACGTGCACTGAGATAGAAAGACAGAGACAGACAGACAGACTGCCAGACAGAGACACACACAGACAGACAGAGACAGACAGTCAGAAATACACAAACAGAAGGAAAGTGACCAGAAGGCCAGCAGCCACACGTCCATTATTGATGTACTGCGTCATAAGGCACCCCAAGCTTGGGTCAAGCACAACTACCCTCTTATCTAATGCCTTCACTCCACCCAGCCACAATCGCACCCACGCATGCCAACACAATTTTAAGCCCAACCCCACCCCAATCTCTCTCTCTCTCTCTCTCTCTCTCTCTCTCTCTCTCTCTCCACCCTCAGATTAGGCATCCATAAATACGGAAGGTGGTAGTGCATTTTCACCAGAGCATCAGTGCTGACTTTTCGTGGCCAGAAGGGGTCGGTCCACATCAGTGCAGTGTGGAGGAGGCATGCCTTGACTGGCGGCTGACTGAGCGTTCCGGGCCTATCAGACGTCATCTTCTGGTTCTTCACAACAGTAGCACAGGTGAGTGGTGAGTTCACACTATCCTCTTGAAGAAAGAGAGAGAGATAGAGAGAGAGAGAGAGAGAGGGAGAGAGAGAGAGAGAGAGGCTGTGTCTCAAATACTTTTATGGCATGTCCTTCTTCTCTCTGCTGGTCTGACTGCCGGCTTCATTGTCTGTTGCTGTCAGTCTTCATACTCGGCGATACCTCATCAAACACGTTATAGTCCTCTGGTTTTTTTTCCGGGAAAAGTAATGTCACTGGAGTTCTTTCTGCCTTGTCTGCATTGGGTTTTGGAAGCAACAATGGGAAAAAAGCAACGTCAGCCTCTGTGCTGCTCCGTGCAAAGGTTACCTCTGGCATGGCGAATGGCTGACAGGAGAAGCAGATTTCTGTGAGTATCTTGTTTTCACAGGACGTGGGTTGTGAACGTCCCACAGCTTGACATTTCAGGGAAAAAGGTACCCCCTCCCTTCTTGAGGACTACACAAGGACTGGTATCACTTGACTAGTCCTTTTCAGCATCCGTCCTTGAACCTGGGCTCACATTTGCAAACATATGCCCCCCTTGTTTGTGTTATTTATATATTTATTTATTATTTATTCTTCTTTATTTCCAGGACATGGATTAAGCGCTCATGTGCTTTTTCATCCAGTCCCCGTGTTTATGCACTTTTGTAAATTTTGTCATCTGTTCCCAATGGCCTAGTCCTCCGAAAGCGGAACAGGATTTAACGTGTATGCAAGGTGTTCTACGTGCGTTCGCACACGGGACCTCGGTTAATAGTCTCATCCAAAGGACTTGTGTGTGTGTGTGTGTGTGTGTGTGTGTGTGTGTGTGTGTGTGTATGTGTGTGTGTATGTGCGTGCGTGCATGCGTGTGTGTGTGTGTGTGTGTGTCTTGACAGAAGACTGTGTATTGTATTATGTTGTATTGTATAGTGTTGTATTGTATAGTGTTGTATTGTATTGTACACCACTAAGTCGCGTCAGATTTCTCTGCGTGAAATTCGGGCTGCTCCCCCCCGGGGA
This sequence comes from Rapana venosa, assembly GCA_028751875.1. Lineage (NCBI taxonomy): Eukaryota > Metazoa > Mollusca > Gastropoda > Neogastropoda > Muricidae > Rapana > Rapana venosa. The sequence continues at coordinate 55,119 of CM054134.1, read as the reverse complement.
GAGCGTCTCGCCACAAGGCCAGCGCCACACATTATTTGTTCTTTCCCTGTTTGAAACTGTATTAATATATTTGTTTCCCTATCAAAGTGACTTTTTCTACAGAATTTTGCCAAGGATAACTTCCTTTTTGCCGTGGATTCTTTTACGTGCGTTAAATAATTGTGTAACACACGGGACCTTGGTTTACTGTCTCATCCAAAAGACTAACACTGGGAACAGCGCGCCAATCTCTTTTCTTTTACCTAGTCCGTGTGTGGTCAGTTCCTGCTATAATACTGAGCACCAGCTGGTGCAGGCTGGGCTGGGCTGGGTTGGAATAGACTATGACAATGACAATGACAATATTTTATTGTAATAAGCTGTTAAAGCCCATTTACAAGGGGACAGTGGGAAGGGGGCTGGCACGTATTTTCAGAAATACAGATGTATCATTTCTACAGCCCAAATGGTCGACATGACATGGATTCCACGACATGGTGAAGTGTTTTACATTACGATTCAGATGAATTGGTGCCTAACACTTTCGCCCATTGCAAATGGGGAAAGTGGGGGGGGAGGATAACAACAACCACAAACATCATTTTAAACACCGAGTCTGTGACAGGGCTTCCGTGTCCCTACATTCCGTCTGATCCGGTAACTCGTGCTCTTTCCAACACGTGAAAAACCTAACTCACAATATGCCTAACCGTCCTGTTTTGCTCTCTCTCTCTCTCTCTCTCTCACACACACACACATATGCACACACATAGGCATGCACACACACGCGCACGCACACACACGCACGAACACACACACACGCACGCACAAACACACGCACGCACACACACACACACACGCACGCACATACACAACACACACATACACACACGCGCGCACGCACGCACAAGAGGGTGCGCATGCACACACACACACACACTCACACACGCACATATACAGGCAACCACAGTCACTTCTAACCCAGAAAAAATCTGATAGCATCCATCATAACATGTAAAACATCCAGTCCAGCACTAATTCTGTCTTTGATTCTGTCACGATCGGCAGGTGTCCACAGCTGCAGCTTGGAATAAATGTCCTTTTCCTCCTGATTCAGTTGCCTGGTGTTCTTTTTTGCAAACCAAAAGTAATCAGCAGGGTTGTAAGTGTCATCTGTCCAGATAAACTGAAACATCATATCTTCACTTTCACAAATGATAGTGTCAGGTATTTCATCAGAGGTATACACATGAAGAAAGTCGTTGTTTCTAGAAACGTCCCTGAGATTTCTCTGCAGGGATCTGTTGTTGGAATAGACTAGCAGCTGAGAGAAGCTGAAAGTGGGTTAAACTGACGGCTGAGCTAGACCACAGCCAGTGGTCTAGTGGATGGGGAAAAAGTTTCGGACCCAAACGAGGATCAAACCACCAGACACTTGCAACCCGGACTTTTCGCTTTCTAGGTAGGTGCGTTACCTCTAGACTACCGATGTGCGGCTGTTAAATATAAAACAGCGACCATCCAGGTCTGCCTTCTTAACTGAAGAGACTAGAACTGACGATGCAGATACATACAATTATATGTTTATATATATATTTACTTTTAAAACATCTCCGAAGTCGGAATGCGGCGGCAAGAATGGCCGGACGCATACACAAAAATCTCATCATTAGTGAACCTAAGAGATCTAGCTGAGGAACTTCTAAAACGTTTGATCGCGATAGGTTAAAGCTGCCATGACTATTTTACATTTTTATATGTTTTTTTAAAACCCAATCCATAACAGTTGAACCTGTTCATCGCCAGCTGTCTGCTAGCTGTCAGCAGTGGAAAGCCAAATGCCAGCACCGCCACTGAAGGGTCCACCATTTCCAAGCTGCCACTTTTGAATCATCCGACAAACTACTATCGTTGACATGATAAACCATTTTTGGCTTTCTGAAGTGTGTAAAGAAAAACGTCCACAGACAAATGCAATGAAAGGAAGCCCAGAAGAGAACTACAGGCGCCACCAATGCTGTGACGTGGTGACTGCACTGTACCGAGTGGCTTCTTTGCTGACAAAACTGTCCATTTTGCTGACAAAACTGTCCATTTTGCTGACAAAACTCCCAGCAGTCCTTGTTAACAGCAATCCACTGAACGCCTGTAGTCTTTTTCATTTGTTTTGAAATCTATCGCTGCTGTAAGACTGTGTATGGGGTTTCAAGATAGAAACAGCATTGTTAGTGAACCATAATCAAGAGAAGAACAACCATTGCTTGCTGCGACTGCTTGAATGTAGATGTAAGACATGCTTCTCCATGGGCTTTATGACAGAAATGTCAAGGTTAAGTTGAAATAAAACTTATGTGTAATGTAAACATGAGCAAGTTTCTTATGTTATATTGCCTAGTTGTTTATGTACCAGATAAGGTGAGTAGCGGTACTAACAAGTTTGAACCTGAAAAAACCCCAATTTTCCCTGCTCCAAAAAAAAGCATAATTTTGGTAGATATAAAACATCATACCGTGTCCGTTTTCTGTTGTATAGTTTGCATTACAAGGTTGAAGTGTTTAACCATTGAAATCATAGATCCGTAAATAAGACATAGTTTTGACACTGTTCCTTTTTACAACATATATTTTGCCCCCAGCAGT
>CM054134.1:25000-47500 GCA_028751875.1 Rapana venosa | reverse complement strand
CACTCAGCGACCACAAGAGACTGGGACCATGATGCACAGACAGTTTGTCCAATCCCTGAAGTACAGTGTTAACCCCTTCTTGACTGGATACCGTTATCACTTCATCTGGTGCAGCAGACCAATCCATTGGCGGCTAACATCGATCCAGTGATGGACGCTGTTGCCGAGTGGTTAAGACCGTTCGACTTCAGTCCCATGGGTCGATGAAGTTGTGGGTTCAAATATCTGCTGATTCCAGTGAATTGAGGGTGGGGATTTTTACAATCTCCCAGGGCAACTTCAACTGCAGACATGTCAGTGCCTTCATTATCTTCGTGTATATACACGCGCATAAGACCAAATATGCAACGTTAAAGATCCCGTAATTCATGTCAGAGTTATGTGGGTTACGGAAACACGAACATGCCCAGAATACATCCCTGAAGTCGGAATGCAGCTACCTTCATGGTGGGCAAAAACGGTCGCATACTCAAAATCTCTCCTTTGCTGAACCTCGGAACTCAAGCCGACGAACAGGGGAACAATTATCAATCCACCAAATGGTCATCTTAATTTGAATTCAACTCCATGCTCGCAAGGTGTTTATGACTGTTTTTGTGTAAACAGACTGTTTCATAAATTAATGTTTACGCTTGATCGAATTAGTTTCTGTTCTGCATGTTTCCTTCCTAGCCCAAGACTTGATGAAACAATACTATTACACTGTGGTTTGTATGTAAAAATACCATATTATTTTTCTGTTATATTTCGAAATTTTGATTCCCATGGCTGAATTCTTAGTGCGTTTATCATGTATGACTACACTGCAGTTCACTCTAATTTGTATTGAAGGAGCGTGGTTGGTGGACTGTGAACTGTTGTCCCATGCTACTGCAGGTCAGTCCAATGAGTTGTATAGTTACTACATGAATGAAATGATGTTTATGCAGCAGCGATGCACGCATGTAGGATTCTCAGTCAAAATAAACTTATAGCAGTTCTTATAATGATAACCATGCTGTGTGTGTGTGTGTGTGTGTGTGTGTGTGTGTGTGTGTGTGTGTGAAAATTAAACATAATTTCTGGTATTTTACTTTGAGCTCTGACTTTTGAATCCCCCTACCCCCCCCCCCCCCCCTTCATCCCCAACAACAAAAAGTAAACTTAAATCCAACGTGCAATAGAGATATTGTAAACACAATTTCCAATGTTTCCTTTTCAGTCTTGATTTCTGAAACCACACCTCCACCCATGAAAAGTTACATTTAATGTAGACGTATATACCAAACTCAATAGAGCAATAATCCTGTAGTATAGACAGATGGCTGTTACTGCGGATTTTTTGGTATCTGTTTTCTTCTGTAGAGGTTGTAGAGGGTGACAATAACCCGCTGAATAAAGCCACTGGTCGCACAAGTGCAGTTCCCAAGGGATGGTTTGACTGTCTCAGTCCCGGCAATGCTTGGCGAATGAAAGATGACCCTTTCTTTCTGCAGTCTGTTAAGTCGCATGTATACACTCTTGGCTCTGCATAACTCTGCTTTCCGTAGATATGGGAGGCAGCCACACTATGTCCAGGTCAGGTTGAGGCACAGGCTTCAGGCTGTGATGGGAGGCAGCCACACTATGTCCAGGTCAGGTTGAGGCACAGGCTTCAGGCTGTGCGGGGAGGCAGCTGTTCAATCCACGCCGCTAGGCCTACAACACCTGTACATGGCTGCCTGCTTTTTGTCACAACATAAACTCTCTGTCTCTTTCTCTCTCTGTCTCTCTCTCTCACGGGGACTGGATGTAAAAAAGCACATAAGTGCTTATTCCATTATCCTCGATATAAAAGAATAAACAAATAAATATAAATAAATAAATAAATCTCACTGTCTGTCTGTCTCTCTCTCTCTGTTTCTGTCTCTTTCTGTTTCTCTTCCCCCCCCCCACCTCTCTCTCTGTCTTTCTCTGTCTCTCTGTCTCTATCTGTGTCTCTCTGTCTGTCTCTGTCTCTATCTGTGTCTCTCTGTCTCTGTTTCTGTCTGTCTCTCTTCCCTCTCTCTCTTCTCTCTCTTTCTTTCTCTCTCTTTGTCTGTCTGTCTGTCTTTCTCTGTCTCTGTATTTCTGTCTCTGTCTCTGTCTCTCTCTGCCCCCCCCCCCCCCCCCCTCTCTCTCTCTCTCTGCATTTTCTCCCTGTATCTGTCACTCTCTATGTCTCCCTGTTGTGTCTTTCATTGTCTCTGTTTTTCTGTCATTGTTTCTCTCTTTGTCTGTCTATCTGTCTCTCTCCGTGTATGTGTGTGTACGTATGTGTGTACGTGTGTGTGTACGTGTGTGTGCACAAATAATAAGGGAGAGAGAGAGAGAGAGAGAGAGAGAGAGAGAGAGAGAGAGGAGAGAGAGAGAGAGAGAGAGTCCTACAGACAGACACAGAGAAAGGCAGAAGGAGAGAAACAGCGAAACAGAGTGTTTGTATTTGAGACTGTGTATGTTTGTAGATCTGTGTGCTTGTGTTCCTGTGTACGTGGGTTTCTCAGCCCGCATGAAACCAGGTGTTTGTCTACGTGGCCAGGCCTAGGTGCTCCAGCACTGTTGACGTTGGAAGTTGTTCTTCTTGTTTTTGTGGTCATTTTCCAAAATCGTTAAACATCCGCATTTTTTTCACCCAGACTAAACTTAAGCTTACAAATCCTGGTAGTTCCCCGTCACCCATACTGAGCACCCCTAACGTTCTCTGGTATTTAGACACCACGGTGAGAATCTAAAAATGTCTTTTCACCAAAACTTTGTACAACGCCTCGGTCTCAAAGCAGATCTGCACAAAGGAGGGCAGAGAATAGAGATAAAACGAAACAGATTTGCTTCTCCAACCAGCAGGCTTTCCAAAGCCATGTTCATGTTTGCAGAGACTTAAAAGCACTGTCCACATGTTCGTGCTTTCAGTTAACAACTACTCGCGGCAAGTCGCTTACAACTGTGCATGTGCCACTGTTTAATTAGGAGTGTGTTAGGTCCGCAGGCTTTTGTGTCTAGACTAAAATGGTCTGGCCAAAACAATTGTGGACGAAAAGTTCACCACCACCCCCGTTCTTTAGAAAAAAAGCAAGAAGACTGAAACAGGTTGAAAGTCCACATTTTATGACACAATCTTATCGTGGGCTTGTAGGTGGGGCCAGGTGTGGGAATTGTGTCGATAGTTCGAGTTCAGAGTGCTTCAGTACAAACTAGGTACAGGCAGACATCAACACCTTGTTTGGTTGTTTTGTCGATTTGAAATTCCTTCTGTCGTCTTCTTCCCTAAATATTTGCTGTTGAGCTCATCAACTATGGGAGAGAGAGAGAGAGAGAGAGAGAGAGAGAGAGAGAGAGAGAGAGAGAGAGAGAGAGGGGATGGGGGAGGGGGGGGGGGGGTCGGGGGGCGAGCGCACCCACCCACCTAGAAAGTCACTGTCTGACTGTCGGAAGTTCAAAAGATCTGGAGGACAAGAACTATTTCCGGTCAAGATGGAGCCAGATCAGTTAAAGATTCCTCGCTATCTTTGATGGCTGCAGATGAAAGAGACACCAAGGTCCTCAGCGAGTCCCTAATGGATCGACAGTCCTGCTAATGCCTGTTCTGAACAATGATGCCAGTTTGTTATCATGGCAATGGGTTTGTTTCAACTGTTACCATGTTCAGCTTCCCTACAGTTACCTTCTCACTCTTAATGCACGTGTACGTCTGCAGTTCTGCCACATCCACCCCAAATCCTCTTTACAACGCTGCTATATATGTACATCTGCCAGAAATCCTATTTACATAAAAATCCTCTTTACATAGAAATCCTCTTTACATAGAAATCCTCTTTACATAGCAATCTTCTTTACATAGAACTCTTCTTTATATTAAGAAATCTACTTTACATAGAAATCGGTTTTTCTTTAGAAGACTTCTTTATGTAGAAAACTTCATTCCATAGATATCTTCTTTACATAGTAATCCTCTTTACATAGATGCTTATTTACATCTGCCAGAAATCTTCTTTATATAGACATCGTCCTCATGATATAGAAATCTGATTTCCATAGATAGTTTCCATACATAATAATTTTCTGAACATAGCTGTTATCTTCTGATATCTGCAGGCCTGCCAAGGTCAGACACCGTCGTTGTGTACCGACGCTCCTCTTTCAATCAGTTGTCGTTGTCAGTGGTGGCATTGGTGACGATGGTGTGGTTGCTGAGGTAGCTACGATGTCTCCTCGTTAGTGTGAGACCACTTGTGTAGCCTATGTGTGGAGCACTGGGCGATGTAGGACCTTTCTTCGAGTTGGGGCCTGTGTGGTGTGAAGGAAGCTGTGTGGTGTGAAGGAAGCTGTGTGGTGTGAAGGAAGGAAGCTGTGTGGTGTGAAGGAAGGAAGCTGTGTGGTGTGAAGGAAGGAAGCTGTGTGGTGTGAAGGAAGGAAGCTGTGTGGTGTGAAGGAAGGAAGCTGTGTGGTGTGAAGGAAGGAAGCTGTGTGGTGTGAAGGAAGGAAGCTGTGTGGTGTGAAGGAAGCTGTGTGGTGTGAAGGAAGCTGTGTGGTGTGAGGGAAGCTGTGTGGTGTGAAGGAAGCTGTGGTGTGAAGGAAGCTGTGTGGTGTGAAGGAAGCTGTGTGTGGTGTGAAGGAAGCTGTGTGGTGTGAAGGAAGCTGTGTGGTGTGAAGGAAGCTGTGTGGTGTGAAGGAAGGAAGCTGTGTGGTGTGAAGGAAGGAAGCTGTGTGATGTGGAGGAAGCTGTGTGGTGTGAAGGAAGAAAGCTGTGTGGTGTGAAGGAAGGAAGCTGTGTGGTGTGAAGGAAGCTGTGTGGTGTGAAGGAAGGAAGCTGTGCGGTGTGAAGGAAGAAAGCTGTGCGGTGTGAAGGAAGGAAGCTGTGTGGTGTGAAGGAAGGAAGCTGTGTGGTGTGAAGGAAGGAATCTGTGTGGTGTGAAGGAAGGAAGCTGTGTGGTGTGAAGGAAGCTGTGTGGTGTGAAGGAAGCTGTGTGGTGTGAAGGAAGGAAGCTGTGTGGTGTGAAGGAAGCTGTGTGGTGTGAAGGAAGAAAGCTGTGCGGTGTGAAGGAAGAAAGCTGTGCGGTGTGAAGGAAGGAAGCTGTGTGGTGTGAAGGAAGGAAGCTGTGTGGTGTGAAGGAAGGAAGCTGTGTGGTGTGAAGGAAGGAAGCTGTGTGGTGTGAAGGAAGGAAGCTGTGTGGTGTGAAGGAAGGAAGCTGTGTGGTGTGAAGGAAGGAAGCTGTGTGGTGTGTGAAGGAAGCTGTGTGGTGTGAAGGAAGCAAGCTGTGTGGTGTGAAGGAAGCAAGCTGTGTGGTGTGGAGGAAGCAAGCTGTGTGGTGTGAAGGAAGCAAGCTGTGTGGTGTGAAGGAAGGAAGCTGTGTGGTGTGAAGGAAGGAAGCTGTGTGGTGTGAAGGAAGGAAGCTGTGTGGTGTGAAGGAAGCTGTGTGGTGTGAAGGAAGGAAGCTGTGTGGTGTGAAGGAAGATGTGTGGTGTGAAGGAAGATGTGTGGTGTTTCGTTCTTCAAGACTGAGGTTCTGCAGCAGCCGTGACGGCATGCAGTAACTGTGCTTACTGGACTTCCCTACATGACTGTCGTCTTCTCCCGTAGCTTTATCGTTGTCATTATGTTGTGCTGCGGTAAGCAGCACAAAATGTGTTGTTTATGTATGTATGTATGTATGTATGTATGTATGTATGTATGTATGTATGTATGTATGGATGGATGTGTGTGTGTGTGTGCTTGAATTGTTTAGACATTATGTTTTCCATTCTTTAATAGTGTACTTCGTTTACATTGCGTTTGAAATTCGAGTTTTTTCAATTGAGAGAGAGGAGAATGAAAGCGAGCGTGTTTTTGTTTGTGGCGTTATGTGTGCCTGCATGATCCAGTTCAGTCTGCGGCATCTTTTGGCTGCTCTATCAGCATCGTCCATCCACTCCCTTCAGCGCGTACAAAACTCTGCAGCTTGACTAGCTCTGAGAAAGAAAAAAAATCGGAACACATCACTCCTCTCTTGCGATCTCTTCACTGGCTGCCTGTCTCACAAAGAGTGAATTATAAGGCTAGTACCCTCTGCTTCAAATGTCTCCACGAACGCGCACCTTCTTCTATCTGTAACTGTCTCCACCTGTACACTCCATCCCGTTCTATCCGTTCAGCAGCGGATATTCTGCGCTTTCGAACATCAAGATTCAAACAAACCACTGTTGGTCGCCCCTCCTTCTCTATTTGTGGTCCAGCAACCTGGAATAACCTCCCTCTATCCCTTCGCCAAAAAGCCTACATTTAATACTTTCAATTCCAGCCTCAAAACAAATTTATTTTCTACATATCTACCCCCTCATAATCTATCCATACTCTTCAACCACCATCACCTAAACGTGCTGCGCGCGCACGTCGAATTGATATACGTTCATCTTATTTATGGGCGGTTACATGCATGTAGATAATACTTTGACACTTTGATTCCTGGATTTACAAGATTCAGCGCTATATAAATTGCATAAAGATAATGATGATGATGAATAATAATAATAATAATAATAATAATAATAGTAATAACAATTTGCCAGAAATCCTTTGGATTTTGGCTTTTTGTTAATACATTGACAGAATGTATTGTGTTTGTTATCAAATTTTCATCCAGATCTAAACCTGGAGACAGAAAGCAGGCCGAACACCGGATGGGAATGACTTGAGAAGCCAGTTTAGAGCAAGTCATTTTAAATTCTGATATCAATGTATATCTTAACACGTGTAAGAGTGTCTGCTATCCGAGAGGGTAAAACGTAGATGCTATTCAAACAGTTGCTAAAATCGTGATGAAAAATAATCAATGCCAAGCCTTCAAGCTGATTCAGTGACCTGTAGGTTGGGTCACACATACTTCCTAGTACATTGCTTATCTATCATAAGCCAGATGTGTCTTTCCTATTGATCGTACCGATATAGCTTTTAGAACGAACTAAACAACGACAAATAACTACAAGCAAGGAGGAAAGAATGTTTTATTTTATTGTTTTTTTTAATAATTCTTTTAATTCGAGGATAACGGAATAAGCACTCATGTGCTTTTTCAACCAGTCTCCGAGTGTATGCAGTTTTGTACATTTTGTCATTCGTTCCCAAGTGACAACTTGTAGTTTGTTTCGGAAGAAAAGCACATCGTGAAATGAATCAAACTGATAAACTGGTGTTGGAAAAAATAACATGTAATAATCAGTCTTAAAGAGTGAGCTACAAATAAACAAACATGTGTAGCATGTAGGATGATACTATAAACCGAACCACACGGTTAAATTTTTCTCAACCAACACACGCACGCACGCACGCTCGCACGCACGCACACACGCACGTACAGAGGAGAGAGAGAGAGAGAGAGAGAGAGAGAGAGAGAGAGAGAGAGAGAGAGAGAAGAGAGACAGAGAGACAGAGAGACAGAGAGAGAAGAGCAGATAGTAGGATCTGATGTTTCTGAACACTTCATGCAAATGGGAATAGACTCCTGTTTGGAAGACATTTGTTCGTAACACTCCAGAATAGATAGGGAGCAAGGAAGGGTGTGGGAGTTAGGGTGAGTGAAGCATCAAGTGTTGGAAAGGATTACATACAGGGTAAAGTGTGAATGAAAAAATCGATTGTCGGTGTGGCCTGTGATTCTGATAACAGCAGCAAATTGTCAAAGACAGCTGGTGCATTGAAAAATGTTCACGCCGCCCAGGTAACTGAAGCACATAAACATGCACCTGACGCTCTGTCTCTGTCCCTCTGTCTGTCTGTCTGTCTGTCTGTCTGTCTGTCTGTCTGTCTGTCTCTCTCTCTCTCTCTCTCTCTCTCTCTCTCTCTCTCTCTCTCTCACACAGAATGAATTTCATTTTCTAGTCCAAAACGGCAAGGGTTGGATGAAAAAAAGTACGAAATACTTCTCTGTAACCCTTGAAACAAACGAAGCTCTCTCTCTCTCTCTCTCTCTCTCTCTCTCTCTCTCTCTCTCTCTCTCTCTCTCTCTCTCTCTCTCTCTCTCTCTCTCTCTCTCTCTTCTGTCTGTCTGTCTGTCTGTCTGTCTGTCTGTCTGTCTGTCTCTCTCTCTCTCTCTCTCTCTCTCCTCTCTCTCTCTCTCTCTCTCTCTCTCTCTCTCTCTCTCTCTCTCTCTCTCCCTCCCTCCCTCCCTCTCTGTGTAATTCTTAGGGAAACATTGAACGTGCTAAACGAGAGAAGCTTCTTAGCCATTACACGTTACGAAGACAAATAGCTTTACCGTGACAAATTCATAGACTGTAAAATAAACTAAAATCTTTAAGTATGTGTAGGCGTACACCTTTATGCGTGTGTATGTTGTGTGTGTGTGTGTGTGGTGTGTGTGTGTGTGTGTGTGTGTGTGTGTGTGTGTGTGTTTGTGGTGTGTTATCTCTTTTGCGGATCTTTTGTGTGTCTATCATCTCCCGTCTTTCCATTATCCTTGAAATAAATAAATAGATAAATACATACGTGTCTTCCTCTGTTTCTTTGTCTCTCTTTGTGCTTGTCTGTCTGTACGTCTTGTCTCCTTGTCCTCCTGTCTGCCTGTCTGTGTGTCTCCCCGGCCTTCTGTTCTCCTATCTGTCTTTACATAGAGGCTCTCTTTACATAGCTGCTTTACATCTGCACTTTCAATCTCACAGTGATGCTCAGGGGAGATGAGTGAGACAGAGTGCATGATTATTCTGGGGACCCTAGGGTAAAACTCTGGCGCACATGCTACAACAACAGCAGCAGCAGCAACAACAACAACAACAACAACAACAAACATTAAGTACACATCAGTGAACAGAATGTAATTGAACATACTTAGAATAACTCAGTACATAGAAAAGGTCCCAGGCATCACTTATTTCCTAAGTAAACACACACACACACACTCACAATCAAACACACATATACACACATACACACACGCGCGCGCGCATATATATATATATATAATATAATATAATATAATATAATATATATATATCCCTGAGGTTCCAGGAATCGACAATAAAAGATTCTTATCTCAGCTGCCAAGATTTCACGAGCTATCTTCAGTTAACACTGCGACTCGACCGACTTTGTACTACAGACAGACTATTTCTAGAGTCTGCATTTCGGACTGTGTCACGAACTTTGAGAAAACTGTAATCAGCCAGAACTTTGGCAAGATAAGGACACTCTGATCTCAGCCACCGAGTCCTACTGCAAGAAAAGTGACCTTAGTTTTAAGGTGTGACCCTGGATTGAAAGCCTCTCTTGGTATTCCACATTTTATTCCAGTGTTGCTGTTGTTAACGTGGCAGATATACAGGGAATATCCTCAAAGTATTTGCATAATCCTTGAAGTGAATTGGCGACAACAGCCACACTGGTGGCTGTTTGTGTTGGATTACTGTGCTTGAGTACCACACGCTGTCTTTTATTACAAAATGATGTACAAATAGAACACGCGTGAGACTGCTGCAAAAGACACCAACCACAACAGTACAGGTTAATGTAAACTTTTCCCAGTCAGCACAAAGTAAACAAAATATCCTCCTTATTTTCATTATCGATCTGGTTGCAGTTAACAGTTGGAATACTAAACCCAAACCTGATCTGTGGGTCTTTCTTTCTTTCTGAGAGGAAATAGCTAGAAGGCACAAGTGTCTGTGCAGGCTATGAACTGTAAACAAGTTGTCTTCAAACGGAAAAGTTCTCCACAGGCGATGATCGTGCAGACTTGATCGTGTGAAAAATCTCGTTGAGAAAAAAAGATAACGACAGGTAAGATTGTGTTCTTTAAAATGTCCTTGTCCTTTTGTACAGTTTTCAGCTTGAGCCTGTTCACACAGCAAGCCAAGAGACAGGCAGACGAGACTCGCTGAACCAGACCAAGAGCAGATCTCCTCATCCTTGGGGTGCATCATTGTCAGGGAAGCTCTTTGCATCCCGGCATCCTTCTTCCATTGCTGTCGGTGTCTAGCCTAGGCTGCTGGCCTTTGTTGAATGGTCCTTGTCCTGAGATACAGACGAAAGAGGTGAACGAGGGGTGGGGTAAAGGAGTGGTTAAAGCGTTGAGCTCCTGATCTGAAAGCATGGGTTCGAGCCTCTACTGAGATGCCCGTCCAGGGGGAGTTTTCCCGGGAGTTAACATCACTCCGAATCCACTCACCTAAAGTCCTCTGGATGAGACTATAAATCGAGGTACCGTGTGCGAACGCACACAGAACATCTTGCACACATATTGAAACCATATTCGCCTTTCGGAAGAGTAGGCCATTCATGTGGTGTGTCGGGGGTCAAGATTTACAGAAGATCTTTGGAGGGGCGTTGAGGTGGTCATCATCCCACGAACGTGGGAGTCTCCCTCAGTTTGGCTCTGCAGCTAAGCTGTTGGTGTAGTCGGGTAGGGTGGTGTCCTGTATAATTATGCTAGCTCAGCACAGACACAACCAAGCCACACAGAAGTGACCCAGCAGGAAAGTAAGGCCTCACTGGCTGGTGACCTTACAGCGGCCTACTAACATGGAAAGGCCTTTGCCCTTGAGGGTGCGACATAACCAGCCTGGGGTGGAGGAGACGGCTGGAGGGAGACGGACGCCCTGGAAACAGCAATTAGCAATTCAGCAACGTCACAGAGGATGAGGTAGCAAAAACAACAACCTTTAAAAGAAAAAAAAGAAATATCGTAAATCTTGAACCCTTTACGACTTTAAAAACAATTAAAATCCCCAAAGGAAAAGGTTTTAATAATAATAATAATAATAATAATAATAATAATAATAATGTATGGAATTTATATAGTGCTGAATCTTGTAAAGCAACAAATCAAAGCACTTTTTTAGTGAATGAACCATGTGCAGCATAAATTTCTTTTGCATAACTGTTTACATTTGTTATTAATGAAACTACTGCAAGACATAAAATGCACCCAGTCATCACCCGTGTGCAACTCGTGTAAAGGAAAAAATAGAACAAACACGATACTGTAACGTGGAGACTTAGGACAAGGCCCCAGTCAAAACCTGCCTAAAACGTGAAGTAGTAACTACTAGAAGACCACAGGAAAACTTCTTTGTTATCTGTTAAGAATACATTTAAAGGAGGGCAGAAACTTGCATTGAGCATGTTTGTTTGTGTGTAGGCCAAGAAAGAGAATGATGCCAGAAAGGATGGGGAAGATGTAGGTGGTGATCAGTTGTGCAGTGTTTGTTGGCTCTCTGATCAGCACGCCCACAAAGGAAAAGTTATAAGAACATGTAATGTTTTGATGAAACGCCACAAACCTTTCACACACATATTTTTCACCAGAACTTTTTTCAGCTTTGGTTCAGGAACTAGAATTTTCTATCTGTTTCTATTTTCTTACAAAAGATATATAATTTTTTTCCGCAGCAGAAGCAATAGTCTTTACATTACATATCATTAGGGGGAATGGGGATGGCCTAGTGGTTATAGCATGGCGCTCGCAATCTGACGGCCCGGGATCAAACTTAGGATGGAGTTAATTAACATCCGTGCTGACTCCACACGCAGGAAAGTCCTTCGAATGAGACTATAAATCGAGGTTCCGTGTGCGAACGTGCGCAGAACATCTTGAGCACACGATAAAATGGTTCTGCCTTCGGAAGACTTGGCCATTCGTGCTGGTAGGAGAGGATGATACAACACCCTTATATAACCCTCATACACACTGGTAGGAAAAAGTGATCGCATATACAACAATCTCACTCACCACTCGGAGTAGCCAAGGAACAAAAAACAAACAGTGTTAGGCCTACCTGTCTTCCCTAAACTGTAGAAACTATCCTGTTAGAGTAGTCGTGTGGAAACATTACAGCTGTGACAATATGACTAAACTGTAGAAACTATCCTGTTATAGTAGTCGTATGGAAACATTACAGCTGTAACAATAACATATGTGACTCGTTTTTACAAATGAGTCTTAACTGGCAGCAGTGAAAAGGAGAGAGGTCCCAAAAAGGGAAGGTGGGTCCACTTTGCCAATTTTGACTTTTCATAAAAAATGGATTCTGTAGCCATTGAAAAGGTTAGATATGATTTAAAAATGTGTTTTTAAACCATTTTTATCGACATACCCTCGATTTCATCTCTTATCCTTACCCCTGACAGGGCCCCACACATGTTGCATACCATTGGCTGTGACCTATATTTTCCATTTCACACAGTCTTTACATGAAATCTAACCAATCAGAAATACTGTTTCGAGTTATTTAGGTATAAACAAAAACATGAAAGCTCGAGAAGATCGACCAATGAGACTTGAGGACGCATATTGCCTGTAGTAACGAACAGGCAGCTGTCTATGATTGGTTGGGAGGGGGATCACCAGTAATATCTCTTTTCTATATAATGGGCATTTTTGCTCATTTCTAGCTGATCTTCCACTCTGCGAAAAGCAGATCAGTAAAAACCAGGTGTCTATCTATCTATCTATCTGTCCCGTAGTCTGACGACCGTGGGGGCACCCTCAAAGACTCAGCAACCAGTTCCCTCCATTCTTCTCTCTGTTCTGCCTTTCTCAGGGTTTTGTTGAGTTCTAGGCCTGTCCATTCACTTATGTTATCCTCCCAGCTCTTCCTTGGTCTGCCTCTTCTTCTTCCTCCTTGGACAGTGCCTTGCAAAACTGTCTTTGTAATTCCTTGGGATCTTGTGACATGCCCATACCACTTAAGTTTACGCTTTTTCACGATCGTTAGAAGGTTCTCATAGGGTCCAATGGTTTGCTGGATTCTGTTATGCACGCTTTCGTTGCTTATGTGGTCTTTGTAGGAGATGCCAAGGAGTCTCCGAAAGCATCTCATCTCCATTGCCTGTACTCTTCTCTCCAAATCTGCAGTCAGGGTCCATGATTCACAGGCATACAGAAATATGGATATGACAAGGGAGCGCATTAGTCTGATCTTGGAGATAAGTGAGATATTCTTATCTCTCCAGATGGCGTTTAGTTTTGACAAAGCTGTTATTGTCTGTGCAGTCCTGCATACTTCTGGCTTGGATCCCTGGTCGGATACAATGGCTCCCAGGTACTTGAAGCTTTGAACTGTTTCCAGCTTCTGGTCATTAACCCTGATATCAGTGCTAATGCCGTTGGTGTTATTAGTCATCAGTTTGGTCTTCTCTGCACTGATTTCCATGCCGTATGTTTTGGAGGCCTTATTCAGGTGTTCTGTTAGGCTGGCAAGCTCTTTTTCTGATCCTGCTATTCCATCAATGTCATCTGCGAAGCGGAGGTTTGTGATCGTTCTGCCACCAATGCTGACTGATCCTTCATGATGTTCCAGTGCATCAGCCATGATTCTCTCAAGGAAGATGTTGAGAAGAGTGGGTGAGAGTAGACAGCCCTGCCTTACTCCAACTGTTGTTCGAAACCATTCTCCAATGTTGTTGTTGTAGTACACTGCACTGGTCGCCTCGCTGTACAGCTGTTTGATGACTCTGATCAGGTTTGCATTGATGCTGTACAAGTTCATGGTTGCCCACAAAGCTGCATGCCACACCCTGTCAAATGCCTTCTTAAAATCGATAAATACGTGGTATAGGTCTTGTTGATGTTGAAGGTACCGCTCACATAGTATTCTGAGGTTGAATATCTGTTCTGTTGTGCTGCGCCCTGCTCTGAAACCTGCTTGTTCCTCAGCAATGATGGTCTCTGCTTGTGGCTTCAGTCTATTCAATATTATCTGCAGCATGACCTTGCTTGGGTGACATATGAGGCTGATTGTGCGGTAATTATGGCATTGTTGTAGATTTCCTTTCTTGGGGAGGGTGATGATGAGCGACTGCGTCCATGGTGTTGGCCATTTTCCTGTCTGCCAGATCTTGTTGCAGATTCTTAGTAGGGCGCTGATCATGGCTTCCCCTCCAGCTTGGACCAACTCAGCTGGAATGTTGTCAGCCCCTGCTGACTTCCCCTTTTTCAGCGATCTGACTGCTGTTTCCACTTCTTCTCGGAGGATAGGGTGACTGTCTGTGTCTTTGCTTTCGGGTACATTAAGGACTTCTGGATCTCCTGCGGTTCTATAGTTATACAGGTCGGAGCAGTATTCTGTCCATCTGTTCAGAATATCCTGGTCGTCAGTGAGACACTTCCCATTTTTGTCTTGGATTGTTAAACCTTTTCTCTGTTTCGTGCTAGTCAGGTCTTTCACCAGCTGATATGCTTTCTTGCTATTGTTTTTCTTGATGTTCTCTTCAATGTCTTGGCACTGTTCACCGATCCATTTCTCTTTTGCCTCCGTCATGGACTTCCTGATTCTTTTGTTGACTGCCCTATATTGTTCAGGTGTATTGTTTACCAAATACTCTGCTGCATCTTATTGTGAAGACAAAAAATTCAAACATCATGATCATGACGAAGGCCCCAAGAAACTTTGCAAGAGACTTGAATGAAATGAATCCTGATCTGTGTTTAGGGTTCAAGGTTAGATACAGGAAGCCCTGGTACCTGTATGCAATGTTAATAAACATGGGTATGCATATAGATCAAAGCTGCAGATCTAGACTGTTCAGATGATACTACTGGGGAGACTTAAAGCATTTCACCTGTCAGTGCATGACATGAGAAAATGTGGGAGCTGTTTTAAACTTACTTGACTGTCATGTGTGTGTGTGTGTGTGTGTGTGTGTGTGTGTGTGTGTGTGTGTGCGCTGTTGTTGTTAAACTGAATAAATTAGTGTGTGTGTGTGTGTGTGTGTGTGTGTGTGTGTGTGAAAACGATCAAGTCAAAATGATTTTTATTGTCGGTAAAAGATTAAGTTTACACAGTTTTCTTTTCATCCTGCCCGCACGTGCACATGTGTGTGTGTGTGTGTGTGTGTGTGTGTGTGTGTGTGTGTGTGTGTGTGTGTGTGTGTGTGTGTGTGTGTGCTGTTGTTGTTAAACTGAATAAATTAGTTATTCTTCTTCTTATGATTATTATTTATTCTTTTATATCGAGGATAATGGAATAAGCACTCATGTGCTTTTTTACATCTAGTCCCCGTGTGATTGCGTGTGTATGCGGTTTTGTCAATTTTGTCATCTGTTCCCACCGGCATACAATGGCCTACTCTTTCGAAAAGCGGAACAGGATTTAACGCGTGCGCAAGATGTTTAGCATGCGTTCGCACACGGGGCTTCGGTTTATAGTCTCATCCAAAGGACTTTGACATTCAGCTCGATTTTTTGTCAAACTGGGAAGAAAGGGCGAGGCTGGGAATCGAACCCACAACCGCACGGTCGACTTGTTGCCAGGCAAACGTCTTAACCATCCTGCCACCTTCCTTCCTTTAGTGTGTGTGTGTGTGTGTGTGTGTGTGTGTGTGTGTGTGTGTGTGTGTGTGTGTGAAAACGATCAAGCCAAAATGATTTTATTGACGGTAAAAGATTAAGTTTACACAGCTTTCTTTTCATCCTGCCCACCGTGCACATGTGTGTGTGTGTGTGTGTGTGTGTGTGTGTGGTGTGTGTGTGTGTGTGTGTGTGTGTGTGTGTGTGTGTGTGTGTGCGTGTGTGTTTCTTTGATTGTTTTGATCCAAGGAAAATGAATGAGTACTCTATTGGTTTTTTCTACATGCAGTCTCTGTGTGCATGCAGTATTTTGTCATCTGTTCCCTCTCGATGGTGTCATACTGATAATCTGTTTTCTTTTGTTCTGAGCAATCAAATGCTATTGAGTGTGATTGCGTCTGATTTCACTTGCATGCATTTGTGCATGGGTGTGCGTGTATATGTGCGCGCGTGTGTGTATGAGAGAGAGGAGAGAGAGAGAGAGAGAGAGAGAGAGAGAGAGAGAGAGAGAGAGAGAGAGGAGAGAGAGAGAGAGAGAGAGAGAGAGAGAGAGAGAGAGAGAGAGCAAAAATTAAAGTCAACATTTATTTCCAGACAACAACATTGAATAAGCTATGCATAGCACTATTGTTGCCTTTTATAAAGCCATCCATCTAAAAGGGAGAGGAGATGGGCGCCGCCCTTAATATGCTGGCCCCTAGAGAAGTGAGGTCTCTGACGTCTCGCTCCCCTACGACCTTATAGGTTATGGAACACCTTTACCCTTACCATCTAAAAATTAATAAAGCAACGACAAAATCAAATGGAAAATGTGTGTGTGTGTGTGTGTGTGTGTGTGTGTGTGTGTGTGTGTGTGTGTGTGTGTGTGTGTGTGTGTGTGTGTGTGTGTGTGTGAAATGAATAACAGACAACCGGTTATGTAGTTATTATTATTGTAAATTAATCTATTATAATATTTTAATTCATATGTAATCAAGTATTATTTATTAGATTCTACATGTTTTCAGCTGAATGAGTGCATTCTATTGGAAATATGCTAGTCAGATACTAACAAGTCTCCTCATTAGCCTCTGTCCAAGCTTCTTCCACTTCATGCCCTTTTTCCTGGGGAGGGGTGGGTGGGTGTTATAAGCTAAATATCAAAGCAATGACAGTCAATATATACGGTATCTTTTGTCTGATGCCGTGAAATGGTATGTTTTAACACCATGTCAAATTTGGCCATCATCAGTTGAATAGAAGTACCCATTGCTAAGGTGTTAGTTAGCTAGAGTGGTGAAAAACTTTAAAGCCCATTTTCTCAGATGTGAAATCGCTGTGTCACCCATTTCAAACACCCATAACTTTGTTAATTTTATAGGTAGAATAATGTATCATACATCAAAATAAAGATCATGATCTGTAGATTTCAGAAAATGTAACAACTCAACTTGAGCCAATTATACCTTAAGACTCCTTTTGTAAAAACTGGTCACATATGACTAAACTGTAGAAACTATCCTGTTATAGTAGTCGTATGGAAACATTACAGCTGTAACAATAACATGTGACTAAACTGTAGTAACTATCATGCTAAAGTAGTCGTATGGAAACATTACAGCTAATAATGACATATAAACATAATTATACTCTGGTAGGTCGCTTTGAGGGGCAGACATGGACTAGAGCCCCAATAGCCGGCTTTCAGTCCCATTGCTAGGCTTTGCTACGTGAATGACCACACAGCCTCCCGGCCACAAAGCACCCGCTGAACACCAAGGGTTGTTTCTGTTTGACGTGGGGTGACAGGTGCCGTCAAAACATGGGCCTTTTGTTTGACAACACTTTCTGGTCACGTGCTACGCTTGCCGCAGCCAATGGCGTGCAGTTCTACGTCTAGGACCCGGCATTTGAACAGGTCATTGCTGACATCTTGTTCATTCTCTTCTTTTCCTCACTTCCAAAACAGTGCAGAGCATTTTTTGTGTGCAGTTGTGTCTACAGTTGTGCTAAGAATTTTTAACAAAGCCTATTCCTTTTTTTTCAATTGTCATTACATCAATCTTTAGGCAAAGCTAAAATATACTTAGACATGACTTACCCAGCATTTGTCTCCTTATTGTAACAGAGTAAAAACCCTGTTTGGAAATTCATGAGATGACTCTATTCACAACTGCATTACAAAATTGCTTTAAAAGCAATAGGAAAAGTAAACCATTTTGAAATAATGATACCAGCAAAAGGATTTGTCACAGTATAGTAAGCTATAGCTGGTAGACAGTAGACAGGGCTGGCTATAAGTGGAAGTGCATGAGATGACTCTATTCACAACTGCATTACAAAATTGCTTTAAAAGCAATAGGAAAAGTAAACCATTTTGAAATAATGATACCAGCAAAAGGATTTGTCACAGTGTAGTAAGCTATAGCTGGTAGACAGTAGACAGGGCTGGCTATAAGTGGAAGTGCATGAGATGACTCTATTCACAACTGCATTACAAAATTGCTTTAAAAGCAATAGGAAAAGTAAACCATTTTGAAATAATGATACCAGCAAAAGGATTTGTCACAGTGTAGTAAGCTATAGCTGGTAGACAGTAGACAGGGCTGGCTATAAGTGGAAGTGCATGAGATGACTCTATTCACAACTGCATTACAAAATTGCTTTAAAAGCAATAGGAAAAGTAAACCATTTTGAAATAATGATACCAGCAAAAGGATTTGTCACAGTGTAGTAAGCTATAGCTGGTAGACAGTAGACAGGGCTGGCTAAAAGTGGAAGTTGGTTATGGAGCCTAGAGATGTGCTGTTTGCCTGTAAAGCCTTGGCAATGCTCCACTGGTCCCGGTGCTCAGACCATGAAGTGTGAGGTTCATCAGTTTCGTCTGAGAACATCCCGGCTGCAACAAGAAGACCCTGGCAAAGCCCAGTGAACAGTGAACAGTGTACCTTCCCCACGTCAGTGTTCTACCCGGCTGGTCAGGCTGCCGTCCACCCCTGCAGGTATTGGCCGTAGTCTGAGGAGATGCACCGTCTTGTGTTTTCACCTATGCTTCCTTTTCGCCCTTCCGCATATTTAAGCCACTACACGTGCATGCTTGCTTCTGTACTTAACCTTGTGTTTGTGAGTGTGTGTGTGTGTGTTGTGCGTGCATGCGTGAGAGCGTGTGCGCGTGCGTGCTTGTACGCTTTTGCGCCTGAGTGTGTACCAAGTAAATACTTTTGATTTGTTGCTTGGTCCTCTGTGCTGTTCCTGTCCTGTTGTCACCTCGCGGCTCATTTCAGTCTCTCTGCCTGCACCACGCCCAGGCTGGTTTTGTTGTACCCCAGGGTCCATAGACAGCTTAGTAGTGATAGGCCGTCCTGAGGGCACGAACCAGAATGACCCTGCTCTGCTGCCGGGTCTCTGTGGTGGTGTTCAGGGGTGTCCGTTCTGAACTAACATCCGCAGGACACCTCCATCGGGTGAAACTATAAACCGAGGCCCTGTTTGCGAATACACGCAGAACAGCTTGCGGACAAGTAAACCTGTTCCATCTTTCGGAAAAGTAGGCCATTTGTGCCGGTGGGAACGCACGACAAAATCTACAAAACTACATGTGCACAGGCACTGGGTGTAAAAAGAGAACACTAGTACTCATTCCAGTATCCTCGAAATAAAAGATTAAGTAAACGCATAAATAGATAGCTATACAAAGCTCCCTGATGACGAAACAATACCGTAGTGGCAGAGCCAGCCTGAGACAGCCATGAGGAGTGGTGACCACCATACCTTCCCTATCCTTAGCAGCATCTTCTCATGAACCTCCGATCCCGTGTGTGTGTGTGTGTGTGTGTGTGTGTGTGTGTGTGTGTGTGTGTGTGTGTGTGTGTGTGTGTGTGAGTGTGTGTGTCTGCCTGTATATCTGTTTATTTCTGATTGTGGGCGCATGTTTGCCATGTAGTAAGTGTGTACTGCTGTGCGTGAAGTTGCCGAGTCACTCGTATGACTGTGTCCCTGCCTGCAGCAGGCCATCCATGCAGAGTCCTGTCTGCCCGTGTCCCTGTGTCCCTATGGCAGTAGCGCTTTTCTGTAGAACGTTTCCAGAGCCATCTAGCTATCTCCTTGTCCTAGGCTATGTTTCTGTTTGAGTGTGCCAACAGTGTGTTACACGCAAGATTTCATTTTAACGTTTTATCCAAACTTCTTCTTTCTTCTTTCATCTGCCGCTGGTGCCTTTCGGCGTCCAAACAAACAACCTCACATAATGTAGCGGTCAGGAGAAAAACCCGACTTCAGAAGAAAAATCGTACAGGTGACCTCTGGCTGTCTTTCTGATGAAGCAACATGCACTGTATGAAGGGTCAGTTGTGGCTGGAAGCGTAAACATTTCAAGAGGCTGATGCCTCTGAGGGCGCAGGATGTCCTGACCTTCATCCAGGAATGCAGGCACGTCGCTCCGTGCTAGCTGCAGTCAGATAGGGAGGGGACAGGGAGGACATTGTTCTGTTCATAGCTAGCTGCCCCCACTATGGGCCAGGCCCCCCACTTCCCGCTCCGCGCTAGGCTAGGCTTACTGTCAGCCAGTGTCAAAACACTGCACTCTTAGTCAGGACGTGGAGTAGGGCCTGTGGTATGCTGCTGTTGTGTGTCGGTGACCGTCACATTACATACAGTTCAGTACATTACATGACATTACATTCCCGTCGTAGCAGGGCTTGTTTCCATTCAGTGACTGACTGACTGACTGACTGACTGACCGAGCTGTGAAGGACTCGGTACAGGGGTATGGCAAGAGACAGGTGATGTGAAAACAGAGGGTCATGGTGGTTACCGCATGTCAGTCATCACTCTACTGCCATTTTTGTGAATGGGATGATGAGCGGGGTGGTTGATTGGACGGGGACGGAGTGGGGGGGGGGGGGGGGGGGGAAACACAGGATTTTTCTAGTTTGTCTTAAGTCGGTCTGTTTCCTTTATGCCTGTGTATCTGTCTCTGTCGTTGTATCTCTGTTGGTCGGTCTTTCTGTCTCTCTCTATCAAGAATCAATCCACAAAATAGATTTGCAAACAGACGTTGAATCAAGAACTAATAAAAGTGTCCCGCAATTTAAATGCTTTATAGAGAAAAAGCGTTAACTGTTTAGTATCAATTTAATTTCCACACAAAATGAGTATAATGAGTAAATGTTAACCTATGGAGGCATGGTTTAAGTAAGAACTTTTATAGAAGAGATGTGTTCTCAATTCTGATAAGCTAACCATTTTATGTAAGATACAAAGGGATGCAATGGTCTGGATTAATCAGATTGCACATATTAGATCTTTACTGTTTTCAATGTGTGAATGCCAGTCCTGCCATTGACACACCAATCAATCTGTAACGAAAAGTCAAGAGAGCAAAGAGTGACTTGTAGCACCCTGGTAAAACCACACACATCCAAAACCGTTGTTATGTAAATTTCTTTTAACTTTTAAAGACCCAGTTCGATTTTATCCTTTCATCTAGTTGATACAACATTTTACAAACATTTTGAGGAAGTGTGTATTGCTCCATTGGGTTCAATTTGAATCAAAAGCAAACGGCACCTAACGGCTGAAACAGTTTGTTATTGGTATTGGCTTGTTTCTCCATCACTCACTCACTCACTCATCCCTTGGTCGGGACGACCGTTGGGGTACCCGCACGGACGCTGCAAGTGGACCGCCAAATGGTTCTGTCCTGGGCTGTTTTCAGGAGGTTTGGTACAGTGAGGCCGGTCCACTCCTTGATGTTGGATATCCAGCTTTTGCGTGGTCGTCCCTGCCTCCTTGCTCCTTCCACCATTCCCTGCAGGACTGTCTTTGACAGGCTGGTTTGCCTTGTTGTGTGGCCAAACCACTTCAGTTTCCTCCGTTTGACTGTATCTAGCAATGGTTCTTGTTTGCCAGCCAGTGCCTCGATCTGCTGCCAGACGTAGTCATTGGTTTTGCGGTCTCTGTAGGTGATGTTCAGGATCCGCCTGAGGCACTTCATCTCAAAGGCTTGAATGCGACGTTCTAAATCGGCAGTAAGTGTCATGCTTCACAGCTGTACAAGGCAATGGATGTGACGAGTGCCTTGTAGAGTCTGACCTTAGTGTGGGTTCTGATGTTGTGGTTTCTCCACACTTTCGCCAGCTTAGTCATGGAGGAGAGTGCCACAGCAAGTCTGATCTTCACCTCTTGTGTGCTCGTGCCTTCTTTGGTGATGACTGCTCCAAGGTACTTGAAAGTTTCCACCTCCTCTAGTGTTTTGCCACTCATCTTGATGCTGGTGGGAGTGGTCGGTGTGGTACTGTTCACTAGGATCTTGCTCTTTTCCGTGCTGATCTCCATACCGTGGGCATTGGCTGATGTTTCCAGTCTGGTGGTGAGATCCTGGAGTTCTTCTTCACTGCGGCCCATGAGATCAATATCGTCTGCGAATCGAAGATTGCAGACTGGCCTTCCTCCTATTGTGATTGTGGTCTTGAAGTCAAGGAGGGCCTCTTGCATGATGTTCTCCAGGAACACGTTGAAAAGAACGGGGGATAGCGGGCAGCCTTGTCGAACTCCAACTGAAGTCCGGAAGAACTCCCCGATTTCTCCACCCATGAGGACTGCACTGTGGGAGCTGTCATACAGCGCCTGGATGACTTGAATCAGGTCCTCGTCGAAGCTATAGTCTCTCATGACTTGCCACAGAGCTTCTTGCCACACTCGGTCGAAGGCCTTCTTGAAGTCAATGAAGTTGTTGTAGAGCTGTAGCTGATGTTGGAGATGCTTCTCTATGAGCATTCTGATGTTGAAGATCTGCTAGACAGTGCTTCGACCTGGTCTGAATCCTGCCTGTTCTTCTGATAGGATTTCTTCTGCTTGTGGTTTCAGTCTGTTCAAGGCAATGCGTAGCATAACTTTGCTTGGATGGCTTATCAGACTGATTGTTCTGTAATTTTGGCACTTCTTCAGGTCTCCCTTCTTTGGGAGTGGAACTATGATGGATTGGGTCCACTGTTCAGGCCACTCTTTGCTGGTCCAGATGCGTTGGCAGATGATTGTTAATGCCTTGATCATCTCTGGGCCTCCGTTCTTGATGAGCTCAGCCGGGATGTTGTCAATCCTTGGTGACTTGCCTCCTTTCAGGGATCTTACTGCTTCTTCTACCTCTTCCTCCAGCACCTGTGTGCTTTCAGGATCTGATGGTCTGGGATCTTGCTCGTGAAGTTTGTTCGGATCAGCCTTCAGCTTGTAGTTGTACAGGTCTCTGCAATATTCTGTCCATCTCTTCATG
>CM054134.1:0-20000 GCA_028751875.1 Rapana venosa | reverse complement strand
CCCATATAGTGAGGAGTTAAAAAAGTCTGCCCCACATGTGACCTCCTCCAGTGTGTGACTTTGATCCTGCATGGATTCCCGATTGGGTGGGTGGGTGGGGGTGGGGGGGTGGGGGGAGGTGGAGTCAGACAGGGTGTGTAATGTGGACCACACTAGACTTGTTAAATCGTAAAACATTCACCAGGAAGGTCTGATCCTTATGCTGTGTGTTGTGTTTTCCTTTGTATGTTGGTCTGTTTGTCAGCCTGTTTCTCTGACATTTTGTCAACTTGTCTATCTGCCGGTCTGTCTGTCTGCATCTCTCTCTCTGCGTCTCTCTCTCTCTCTCTCTCTCTCTCTCTCTCTCTCTCTCTCTCTCTCTCTCTCTCTCTCTCTCTCTCTCTCTCTCTCTTTTCCTCTCTCTGTGTCTCATACGATTGCATTTTTCTTTACCCTTTAGAAAATTAACAGCTCTTAAAGGATCGATCGACAGATTATATTCTCTCTTCTATCTAGCTATTCGTGGTTCTCAAGCCACTGCAATCTGATCTTTTGAACATTCAAGCGTAAAACTGCAATCCTTTCTAAAGTGTCCTGCTTTTAGTTACAATCTGGGACTGGTTGGTTGGTTGGTTGATTGGTTGGTTGGTTGGTTGGTTGGTTGGTTGGTTGGTTGATTGGTTGGTTTGCTGATTGGTTGGTAATTGATTGGTCGGTTGCTTTGTCACTTGCTTGCTTACTTGCTGGCTTCCGGCTTGCTCTTGCCTTGGTTTGCTCACTACCTTAGTTCCGTTCGCTTTGTAGGTCTTTTTGTCGGTAGGTCTGTCTGTCTGTCTGTCTGTCTTCTCTCTCTCTCTCATCTCTCTCTCTATATATATATATGTGTGTGTTGTGTGTGTGTGTGTGTGTGTGTGTGTGTGTGTGTGTGTGTGTGTGTGTGTGTTATTTGTGATTTTAGATATACAGCAATTCAAAGTTGTAAGAAAATGCTATGGTTTTCAGGTGCACCCAGAGGATTTTTCATACAAGGGGACATTTTAGTGCAACGGGTAAATCTCTCTCTCTCTCTCTCTCTCTCTCTCTCTCTCTTTCTTTCTTTCTTTCTTTCTCTATCTATCTATCTATCTATCTATCTATCTATCTATCTATCTATCTATCTATCTATCTATCTATCTATCTATCTATCTATCTATCTATCTATCTATCTATCTATCTATCTATCTATCTATCTATCTATCTATCTATCTATCTACCTGTCTGTCTGTCTGTCTATCTGTCAGTCTGGCTGTTTGTCTGTCTGCCTGCCTGGCTATCTATCTGTCTGTCTGTCTATCTATTTATCTATCTATCTATGTGTGTGATTGCGTGCGTAGTGCATGTGTGTTTATGTGTGTGTGTGCGTGTTAAAATAAGTAGGTCGATGAATATGTTGACCTGCATACTATTATAATTATATCCATCCATCGATCTATTCACACACACACACACACACTCACACACGCACACACTCACATTTTCCTCTGGAGTTAACATCAGTGCCAATTCCACTCTCCCCAAAAGTCCTTTGGATGAGACTAGAAACCGTGGTCCCGTGTGCGAATGCACACAGAACATCTTGCGCACACGTTAAAACCCGTTCCGGTTTTCGGAAGAGTAGGTCACTGTGTGCCGGTGGGAACGGATGGGAACAAAACTGCATACACGGGGGGATTGGATGGAAAAAGCACATGAATGCTTATTTCCATTATCCTCGAAATAAAAGAATAAAATAAAGATTAAAATAAAATAAAAGACATACATACATACTATCTTTGTACATACACACACACACACACACACACGCACGCACGCACGCACGCACGCACGCACACACACACACACACACACAGAACATTTCTTGCTGAAACAATGCTGGCCCTGACTGCACCATGTGTGTCACTGCCTGCCTGCCTGCCTGCCTGCCTGCCTGCCTGTGGCGCGTGCTGACCACAGAGGAGAAACGCGGTCAGTAACTTCCACCTGACCTGGGTCAACAGGACTGTCCCCTTCCTCATGGACACTCTCGGTGCGTTGCCGCCCCTCTGCCCCTCTGCTGTCTGTCTGTCTGTCTGTCTGTGACACTCTCTGCCTCTCTGTCTGTCTGTCTGTCTGTGACACTCTCTGTCCGTCTGTCTGTCTGTGACACTCTCTGCCCCTCTGTCTGCCTGTCTGTCTGTGACACTCTCTGTCCGTCTGTCTGTCTGTGACACTCTCTGTCTGTCTGTGACACTCTCTGTCCGTCTGTCTGTCTGTGACACTCTCTGTCCGTCCGTCTGTCTGTGACACTCTCTGTCCGTCCGTCTGTCTGTGACACTCTCTGTCCGTCTGTCTGTCTGTGACACTCTCTGTCCCTCTGTCTGTCTGTGACACTCTCTGTCCCTCTGTCTGTCTGTCTGTGACACTGTCTGCCTGTGACACTGTCTGTCTGTGACACTGTCTGTCCGTCTCTCTGTCTGTCTGTGACACTCTCTGTCTGTCTGTGACACTCTCTGTCCCTCTGTCTGTCTGTCTGTGACACTCTCTGCCCCTCTGTCTGTCTGTCTGTCTGTCTGTCTGTGACACTCTCTGTCCGTCTGTCTGTGCCACTGTCTGCCTGCATGTGCCACTGTCTGTCCATCTGTCTGTGTTACTGTCGTCTGTCTGTGTCAGTGTCTGCCCGTCAGTCTGCTTCAGTGTCCGTCTGTTTGTTTCACTGTCTGTCTGTTTCACTGTCTGTCCCTTTGTCTGTGTCATTGTCTGTCCGTTTCTCTGTCCGCCTGTCTGTTTCACTGTCCGTCTGTCTGATTCACTGCCCGTCTGTCTGGGTCACTGTTCACCTGTCTGGGTCACTGCCTGTCTGTTATCTATGTGACTGTTACCTGTCTGTCTGTTACATGCCTGTTAATTGTTTGTCTTTCTGGCTGTGTGTTATTTATTTGTCTGTTTGCTATCTTTCTGTTATTTGTCTTTTATCTGTCTGTTTTCTGTCGGTTTGTTATCTGTCTGTCTGCTATCTGTGTGCTACTTGTTTGTTTAACACAGCCTCGTCACTGGTTGCCTCCATTTCTGCTCTGCCTGTCTGTTTATCTGTCTGTTTCCTTCTTTGTTTCTTCCTGTCTTTCTCTCTGTCTTTGAGGGGGGGGGGGTTGCTTGTCTGTCTTTTCTCTGTGCCTGCTTTTGCTTTTCTTTTGTTTGTATGTGCGGTATAGGTGTGTGTGTGTGTGTGTGTGTGTGTATAACTATCCTGTAGCAAAGTATGATAGTCGTTTTGAAGGAGGTGAGTTAAGCTGCTATGTGTGTAAGACAGGAGTTGACATGTTAACAGTATCATTTCTCCTTTGTCACTGCTTTCAAGCAGTCAAGTCAAGACAAGTCAAAGTATAAAAAACAAAAAACAAAAACTTTACTCATCCAATGAAAGGCAGTTACAATACAGACAGGCACATGAAAAAACCCAGCTTGCCTCTCAGTAGAGATTGTCGCCACATGAGCAGCGCCACCTATACTGCACGCACAGTAGTGTACAGTATTAACTCTCTCCTGCCCCACTCCGTTCACCCACACTCCCCTGCAATTATTTACAATCTCCTGAAAACAATCTGCAATCACATATAGGTGGTTGCAATCACCAAAATCACCTACAGTCACCTACAATCTTCTGCAATCACCTACAATTACCTACAATCGCCTACCTTTACCTACAACCACCTACCTTTACCTACAACCACCTACCTTTACCTACAATCACCTACCTTTACCTACAATCACCTACCATTACCTACAATCACCTACCTTTACCTACAATCACCTACCTGTACCTACAATCACCTACCTTTACCTACAATCACCTACCTTTACCTACAATCACCTACCATCACCTACAATCACCTACCTTTACCTACAATCACCTACCTGTACCTACAATCACCTACCTTTACCTACAATCACCTACCTTTACCTACAATCACCTACCATTACCTACAATCACCTACCATTACCTACAATCACCTACCATTACCTATAATCACCTACCTTTACCTACAATCACCTACCATTACAATCGCCTACCATTACCTAAATCACCTATAATCACCTACAATCACCTACAATCACCTACAATTACCTACCAATACCTACAATCACCTACCATAGCCTACAATCACCTACAATTACCTACAATCACCTACCATAACATGTTACTGTTACTGGTCCCGTAACCCGCCAGGGTCCTAAGGGCGCTGCATGGTGGACGAACGGTGGACCAGCTGGCTCCACTTAGCGCGGTCATGGGCGAGTGCCTGGGTGACATTGAAGTCTCTCCTGTCCAATCACGGATGTCGTCGGCCCACTTTCTCCTCTGTCTGCCCCGTCTTCTCTTCCCCTGGACTGTTCCTTGCAGGATGGTCTTTGAAAGGCCTCCTGAGCGTGTTACGTGCCCATACCATTTGAGTTTCCTCTTTTTCACCGTGGTCAGTAGGTCTTCATAGTCCCGCACTTGTTGAGTGATCTTTCTGCGGACTTCATTGCTGGTGACATGGTCCTTGTATGAGATGCCAAGGAGCCTTCTGAGGCATCTCATTTCTACTGCTTGGATCCTCCTTTGTAGGTCTGCGTTCCGTGTCCATGCCTCACATGCGTAAAGCATGATTGAGATGACTAGTCTGTTTAGTAACTTTACCTTGGTTCCGAGAGGGATGTTTCTGTCTCTCCATATGGTCTTCAGTCTTGCTATTGCTGCTGCTGTTTGTGCCGCTCTTGCTAGGATTTCGGTCTTCGATCCTTCCTCACTTATGATGGCTCCAAGGTACTTGAAATGGTCAACTGTCTACAGTTCCTTTCCGCTGAGAGTGATCTTGGTGGTGATTGGCTGGGCACTGTTTGACATGAGCTTGGTTTTCTCGGCGCTGATTTCCAAGCCGTATCGTGAGGATATTTCGTCCAGTTGCTTCACTAGGTTGGCCAGTTCCTCTTCATTTCCTGCCAGACCGTCAATGTCATCGGCAAACTGAGGTTGGTGATTGTTCGCCCTCCAATGTGCCTGTGCCTGTGTGGTCTTCCAAGGCGTCAATCATGATGCGTTCAAGGAAAATGTTAAACAGTGTGGGCGACAGCAGACATCCCTGTCTGACCCCAACTGAAGTACGGAACCATTCCCCTACCGTGCCCTGTACGAGTACTGCACTGGTGGCCTTTGAGTAGAGTTCCTTGATGGTGTGAATCAGCTTCTGGCCCATGTTGAATTTGTTCATGGTGGCCCACAGAGCGTCATGCCATACTCTATCGAAGGCTTTCTTAAAATCAATGAAGACGTGGAAGATGTCTTGTTGATGCTGGCTGTATTTCTCACACAGAACCCTCAGGTTGAATATCTGTTCTGTGGTGCTTCTATTTGGGTGGAAACCGGCCTGCTCTTCGGCGATGATCTCTTCTGCCTGTGGTTTCAGCCTGTTCAGGGTCACTTTCAGCATGACTTTACTGGCATGACTTATGAGGCTGATTGTCCTGTAGTTTTGGCACTGCTGGAGATTTCCTTTCTTGGGGAGAGTGATGATTAGTGATTGAGTCTGCTACCGGTAACCATGGAATCCGGTACCACCTGTGACATGTGGGGAGTCAACCCAACCCAAAAATCACGCCTGGAGAAGGATGGGCGCCGCCAGGCTACTTTTGCCCAAGACACGCTACATGAAATGGATAAAACAATAAAGAATATACCGGATCGGTCGCCGCCCGGGTCAACAAGGACCGCGCCTTCCGTCTGCCACCAGGGCGGAGGCGACAAGTGTGATACTGGTGGAACTCCTACAAAAAAGATCAGAGGAAGGGACTACATCACCATCGCAACGTGGAATGTAAGAAGTCTGGCCCAAACAGGCAAACTCCAAGAACTGCTATACGAGCTGGACAGGTACACCTGGCATCTGGTAGGTCTCTGTGAAGTCAGATGGAAGGAACACGGTGAACACCATACTGACGAGGGACATATGCTCTACTATAGCGGAGAGCAGGACAAACATATCAATGGCGTAGGCATGCTTGTCAACAAGAACATCAAGAATTCGGTAATAGGGCACTACCCAGTAAACAGCCGGCTTATGGCCATCCGCCTCAAGGCAGCCCTATTCAACATCACAGTGATTCAAGCCTACGCACCAACAACGGATCACGATGATGAAGACGTAGAGTAATTCTACAACCAACTACAGGGCATCATCGATAAGGTGAACAAGAAAGACATCTTGATCATCCAGGGAGACTGGAACGCCAAGGTGGGGCGGAGACGCACTGAAAGACTGGAGCAAATTCTACGGTCCCTCCTGTAATGCGATTACCAATGAGCGAGGACTCCGACTACTGGAATTTGCCAGCTACAACGACACGGTGCTCGCCAATACCCTTGGAGAACACAAGGCATTCCAACGCTGGACATGGCATGCACCCAATGGGATCCATCACAACCAGATTGACTACATTCTGGTGCAGAACCGGTTTCGATCTGGAATCAACAGAGCCAAGACGAGGACATTCCCAGGTGCAGACATGGGCAGCAATCATGACCTCGTGCTCCTGAACTTAAGAGTCCGATTGAAGAAGATCAATAAGATAAAGAACATTAGACTCAAGTTTAACCTGGACAGACTGAAGGACCCCACCATCGCCGAGTCCTTCCAAGCAACAATAGGAGGGAAATTCGCACCACTGCTGGCACTTGAAGAAGATGCCGAAACGATGACCATCAGTTTTAACGCAGTGATGACTGAGACAGCAAGCATACTCCTTGGCAAACATCGCCGAAAAACACAACCATGGGTCACAGATGAAATATTGAATATGTGTGACAAAAGACGAGACCTGAAGAAGAGCAAGAACACTACAGGAGCAGATGAGTACAGAGAAGTAAACAAGAAGATCAGGAGAGATATGAGGAAGACCAAGGAGGAATGGATAGAGAAACAATGTACAGAAATCGAAAAGAGTCTGGCAAATAACAATAGCAGAAGAGCATACCAGATTGTGAAAGAGCTCACCAAACAGAAACAGGCAAGAGTCAGTAACATCCAGGACAAAGAAGGGAATTGCCTAACAGAAAAGAAGGAAATCGTTGGCAGATGGACGGAATACTGTTCCGAACTCTACAATCATCAGACACTAGGCGACCCCAGCGTACTTGCAAGCCAAGCCTCATCGAATAAAGACAACTTCCCAATTCTAAGCGAGGAAGAAGAAGTAGCAATTAGATCGCTGAAGAAAGGAAAATCAGCAGGAATCGACAACATCCCAGCAGAGCTGATCCAACACGGAAAGAAGCAGTGACAGACATCCTTACAAGTATCTGCAACAAGATCTGGCAGACCGGAGAGTGGCCTACACCATAACATACAATCACCTAAAATCACCTACCATTACCTACAATCACCTAACATTACCTACAGTCACCTACCATGACCTACAATCACCTACCATGACCTACAATCACCTACCATTACCAACAATCACCTACCATTACCTACAGTCACCTTCCATTACCTACAATTACCTACCGCTATCTAAAGTCACCTACAATTACCTACAATCACTTACCATTACCTACAGTCACCTACCATTACCAACAATCACGTACAATCACCTACCATTACCTACAATCACCTATTATTACATAAATTACTACAGTCGACGACAATCATAGTCAACTACCATTACCTCGTATCACATATAGTCAAACTACCATAGCCTACCATTATCTACAATAACCTCCCATTACCTACAATCACATACCATTACCTACAATCACCTACAATCACCCACCATTACCTACAATCACCTACAATCACCTACCATTACCTACAATTACCTACAATCGCATACAATTACCTACCATTACTAACAATCAGCTGCAATCACCTCATATTACCTACCATTACATAGAGTCACCTACAATCACCTACCATTGCCTATAATCACCTACCATTGCCTACGATCTCTACCATTACCTATACTCACCTACAATCACCTACCATTACCTACACTCACCTACAATCACCTACCATTACCTACAAGCACCTAACATTACCTACAGTCACCTACAATCACCTAGAGTCAACTACCATTACCTAGAATCACCTATAGTAACCTACAATAGCCTACCATCACCTACAGTCAACTACGATTACCTACAATTACCTGCCATTACCTACAATCACCTACAATCACCTACCTTTACCAACCATCGCCTACTACCACCTAAAACCACCTACCATTACCCACAATCACCTACCATCATCTACAATCACCTACAAATACCTACAGTCACCTACAATCACCTACCATTACCTTCAATGATCTACCAATACATACAATCACCTACCATCACCTACACTTTCCTACAATCACCTACCATTACCTACAATCACCTACCTTTACCTACAAGCACCAACCATTCCCTACAGTCACCTACAATCACCTAGCATCAACTATCATTACCTAGAATCACCTATTGTCAACTATGATAGCCTACCATTACCTACAATCACCCACTATTATCTAAAATCATCTACAAGCACCTACCATTCATTACCTATAATAAAATTACAACCACCTACAAACACCTGCCATTATCTACAATTACCTATAATCATATACAATCACCGACCATTACCTACAATCATATACCATTACCTACAATCACCTACAATCACCTACCATTACCTACAAACCCCTACAATCACCTACCATTAACTTAAATCACATACCATTACCTACCATTACCTACAATCACCTACAGTCAGCTACTATTACCTACAATCACCTACAATCAGCTACTATTATCTACATTCGGCTACCATTACCTTTAATGAGCTATCATTACCAACATTCACCTATCATTACCTACCATTACGTACAATCACCTGTAATCACCTACCATTACCTACAATCACCTACGTTCACCTACCATTATATAGTCACCTATATTCATCTACCATTACCTAATTCACCTACCTGTACCTACACTCACCTACAATCGCCTACCATTAACCACAATCATCTACCTTTACCTACAATCATCTACCTTTACCTGCAATCGCCTACCTTTACATACAATCACTTACCTTTACCTATAATCGCCTACCTTTACCTACAATCACCTACCATTACCTACAATCACCGACCTTTACCTACAATCACCTACCTATACCTACAATCACCTACCATTATCTACAATCACCTACCATTACCTACAATCACCTATCTTTACACACAATCACCTACCAATACCTACAATCAGCTACCATTACCTACCATCACCTACCATTACCTAAATCACCTACAATCACCTATCATTACCTACAATCACCTACAATCACCTACCAATACCTATAATCACCTACCATTACCTACAATCATCTACCATTACCTACAATCACCTACCATTACATACAATCACCTACCATGATCTACAATCACCTACCATTACCTACAGTCACCTATCATTACCTACAATCACCTACCATTACCAACAGTCACCTACCATTACTTACAATCACCTACCGCTATCTAAAGTTACCTACAATTACCTACAATCACATACCATGACCTACAGTCACCTACCATTACCAACAATCACGTACAATCACCTACCATTACCTACAATCACCTACCATTACATAAATTACTTACAATCACCTACAATCACCTACCATTACCAACAGTCACCTACCATTACCTAGAATCACCTATAGTCAACTACAATAGCCTACTATTACCTACAATCACCCACTATTATCTAAAATCACCTACAATCACCTACTATTACCTACAATCACCCACCATTACCTATAATCAACTACAACCACTTACAATCAACTTCCATTATTTACAATTACCTACAATCATCTACAATCACCGACCATTACCTACAATCATATACCATTACCTACAATCACCTATAATCACCTACCATTACCTACAAACCCCTACAATCACCTACCATTAACTTAAATCACATACCATTACCTACCATTACCTACAATCACCTACAATCAACTACTATTACCTACAATCAGCTACCGTTACCTTTAATGAGCTATCATTAACAACAATCACCTATCATTACCTACCATTACGTACAATCACCTGTAATCACCTACCATTACCTACAATTACCTACCGTAACCTATAAACACCTGCCATTACCTACAGTCACCTACATTCACCTACCATTACCTAGAGTCACCTACATTCGACTACCATTACATAGTCACCTCCATTCATCTACCATTACCTACATTCACCTACCTGTACCTAAACTCACCTACAATCGCCTACCATTACCTACAAGCACCTACAATCACCTACCATTACCTACAAGCACCTACCATTACCTACAGTCACCTACAATCTCTAGAGTCAACTACAATTACCTATAATCACATATAGTCACCTACAATAGCCTACCATTGCCTACAATCACCTTCAATCACCTACCTTTACCAACCATCACCTACAATCACCTGCCATAACCTAAAATCACCTACCATTACAATCACTTACTATTCCTTCAATAATATACCAAAACAATCACTTACCATCACCTACACTCACCTACACTCACCTACCATTACCTACAGTCACCTACAATCACCTACCATTACCTACAATCACCTTCAATCACCTACCTTTACCAGCCTTCACCTACAATCACCTGCCATAACCTAGAATCACCTACCATTACAATCACTTACTATTCCTTCAATAATATACCAAAACAATCACCTACCATCACCTACACTCACCTACACTCACCTACCATTACCTACAGTCACCTACAATCACCTACCATTACCTACAAGCACATACCATCACCTACAGTCACCGACAATCACTTAGAGTCAACTACCATTACCTCGTATCACATATAGTCAACTACCATAGCCTACCATTACCTACAGTCACCTACCATTACCTCAGCGCCTGGGATTTATCACAGTTCTTGATTAAACCATTGACGCTGGGGGCAACAGCAAAGTGAGAGGCTGTATGACCAGTGGCTTTCTTTCCCACTCATGGAATTCCACTTTACAGCTTAGTCTTTTAGTGATCGACTAGGACTCTCTGACTAGGAGGATTGACTTGCACAGTCCTTATGTGCTGCAGCCCTAGGGACTGGTTGGCCTTTGGAGAACATCTCCAACACTGACTGTCCTTATGCCCACTTGGCCGAGAGAGTGGGGATGTACTGTGGGCAAGGCATCTCCACTATAATTAAATTTCCGCCCAATTTCCGAAACAGCAGCTGCCTCCTCTGCTGTTTTGGAGGCCATCGTCGAAAACGACGGACTAACATACATACATTACCTACAATCACATACCATTACCTACAATCACCAACAATCACCTACCATTACCTACAATCATCTACAATCACCTACCATTACCTACAATCAGCTACCATTACCTTCAATCAGCTATCATTACTTACAATCACCTTTCATTACCTGGCATTACGTACAATCACCTACCATTAACTACAATCACCTACCTTAACCTTGAAAACCTACCATTACCTTTACCTATCATTACCTACAATCACCTACCATTACCTACAATCACCTACCATTGCCTTCAATCACCTACAATCACCTACCATTACCTACAATCACCTACCATTACCTACAAGCATCTTCAATCACCTACCACTACCTACAAGCACCTACCATTACATACAGTCATGTACAACAAGCTAGAGTCAACTACCATTACCTATAATCACCTATAGTCACCTACAATATCCTACCATTACCTACAGTCACCTACCATTACCTACAACAACCTACCTTTACCAACCGTTGCCTACAATTACCGAAAATGACCTACCATTACCTACAATCACCTACCATCAGCTACAATCTCATACTATTACTTACTACCACATACCATTACCTACAATTACCTACAATCCCCTACCATTGTCTACAATCACCTACTATTACCTAGAGATACCTACCTTCACCTATACCCACCTACAAACACCTATCATTACCTATACCCACCTACAAACACCTATCATTACCTACAATCACCTACCATTACCTACCAATACCTACAGTTACCTACAATCACAAACAATCACTTGCCATTACCTACAATCACCTACCATTACCTACCATTACCTACAATGACCTTCCATTACCTACAATCACTTATAGTCACTTGCCATTACCTACAATCGCCTACCATTACCTACAACCACCTATCATTACAGCCACCTACAGAAACCTTCAGTCACCTACTATCACCTACCGTTACCTACAATCACATACAGTCACCTACCATCATCAAATATTACCTTTAATCACCTACCATTACCTACAATTACCTACAATCACCTACAGTCACCTACAATAACCTACCAATACCTACAATCAAATACCATTACCTACAGTCACCTACAATCAACTACGATCACCTACACTCACCTTCCATTACCTACAATCACTTCCCATTACCTACAGTCACATACAGTTACCTACCATTACCTACATTCACCTACAATTACCTACCATAACCTACAATCACCTACCATAACCTACAATCACCTACCATATCTTACAATCACCTACCATATCCCACGATCACCTACCATATCCTACAATCACCTATCATTACCTACAATCACCTATCATTACCTACCATTTCCTGCTGTTGTCTACATTCAACCATAATCACCTACCATTACCTACAATCACCTACCATACCTACAATCACCATCCATTATCTCCTACTGTTACCTACAACCACATACAATTACCTACAATCACCTACCATTATCTCCTACTGTTACCTACAACCACATACAATTACCTACAATCACCTACCATTGTCTACAATCACCTACTATTACCTAAGTCACCTACTATTACCTACAGTCACCTACCATTATCCACAATTACCTAGCATTACCTACAATCACCTACCATTACCTAGCATTACCTACAATTACCATTACCTAAAAGCACCTGCTATTACCTACAACCACCTACCATAAACTACAATCACCTACCAACACCTACAATTACCTACAATTACCTACAGTCACCTACCATTACCTGCAATCACCTACCATTACATAGCATTACCTACAATTACCTACCATCACCTACACTCACCTACAATCACCTACCATTAACTACAATCACCTACAATCGCCTATCATTACCTACTATCACCTACCATTACCTACAGTCACCTACCATTGCCTGCAATCTTCTACCAATACCTAGCATTACCTACAATCTTATGCAAACGCCTACCAATACCTACAATCACCTACAATCACATACAATAACCTACTATCAACTACAAAAATGTACAATCACCTACCGTTACCTACATCCCCCCATCATTACCTACAGTCACCTACAATCGCCTATCATTACCTACTATCACCTTCCATTACCTACAATGATCTATCATTACCTACGATCACCTACCATTACCTAGCATTACCTATAATTACCTACCATTACCTTCAATCGCCTACTATTACCTATCATTACCTACAATCTCCTACCATTACCTACAATCACC
This sequence comes from Rapana venosa, assembly GCA_028751875.1. Lineage (NCBI taxonomy): Eukaryota > Metazoa > Mollusca > Gastropoda > Neogastropoda > Muricidae > Rapana > Rapana venosa. Next base: position 6,419 of record CM054134.1, on the reverse strand, counting down.
TGCTATTACCTACAATCACCTACCATTACGTACAATCACCTACCGTTACCTACCACTACCTACAATCACCTACCATTAACTACAATCACCTACAATCACTTACCATCACCTACAATCACCTACTACTACCTACAATCACCTACCATTACGTACAATCAACTACTGTTACCTACCATTACGTACAATCACCTAACGTTACCTACAATCACCTACAATCACGTACAATTCCCTATCTTTACCTACAATCGCCTACCATTACCTATAATCACCTACAATCGCATACAATAACCTACTATTAACTACAAAAACGTACAATCACCTACCATTGCCTACATCCCTCTATCATTACCTACAGTCACCTACAATCACCACCATTACCTACTATTACCTACGATCACCTACCATTAACTACTATTACCTACCATTACCTAAAATCACCTACCATTACCTACAATCACCTACCATTACCTACAATCACCTAAAATCACTTACCATTACCTACAATGATCTACTATCACTTAACTACCATTACCTATAACGACCTACCATTACCTACAATCACCTACTATTACCATTATGAACAACACCTGCATACACCTAAATTACCTACAATCACCTAAATTACCTACAATCACCTAAATTACCTACAAACCCGTACAGTTACCTACAATCACCTACCTTTACCGACAATCACCTGCCATTACCTACAAATACCTACAATTGCCTACCATTACCTATAATCACCTACGATTATCTACAATCACCTACCATTACCTACAATCACCTACAACCACCTAGTCTTTTGCAATCATCCACTTTCATCTTCACTTGTTTCGTAGTCTGATCGACCGTTGGAACCCCACTGAAGATCTTGCAACTAGCTTTCTCCGCTCCTCGCGGTCTTCACATTTCCACAGTATCGTTGCACTCAAGGCCAGTCCTCTCTCTATTGTTGTCTTCCGATACTTTTCTGTGTCTGCCTTTTCGTCCCCCTTCCTTGCACTCTTTCCTGTAGAACAGTTTTGGCCATTCCAGATGTTTGTGTGACATGCCCGTACCACTTCAGTTTGCACTGAAGTCAGAGGCTCTTCATACGGACCTATGGCGATTTCAGCTTTGGTTCTTACTTTCCCTCTGGTTAAGTGATCTCTGCATGAGGTACCAACAAGTTTAAGGAAACATCTCATCTCCATTGCCTGTGTCCTTCTTTAAATCTTTTACTCTGCAAAGGATACTTGACTATTTGGGTACCAGTCAAAAGCTGGACGGAGCCTGAAAGTTTTTACAAATGCATGTCTTTGCAGGGGAGTGAACCTCCTACAAACGTAGTCAACTGCCCGTTCTAACCACAGCGCACAATACTCCTGAAAGGATTTTTAATGTCTCTAAATCTGTCAGTGAAAAAGGTCTGTGGTTGATTCGTACCAACAAGTCTCCTGACAAAAAGTGTACAGATTTTCAAAACAAAGGGAAAATGTGATAATTATTAGTGTATTCATGTTTGAGAGTACAAAATGCATCCTCATCTATCACAAAAGACGTACCTAAAACAGTTGTAAGAAATCAGGCACAAAAGTGTATGCGTAAAAAATCTTGATCTGTAACTATTGCAAAGCAAAACAAACACTTAATCAAGAGCAATTTCAATCATTCTACAATCAATCAACTTTATATTACCAAAAGTTGTATTTAATGCAAAGGTAGGAACAACTATTGTCAATCTGTGATGTGCCATTACAGCACGTAATACAGAATGTCATCAGCTGTGTCGATGACATTGTTTCTGTTTTTGACATTTTGAATGAAGTAAATCCTCTCCCTTTCCTCTCCCTCATGTTGAAAATGGTTGTCTGTCTGTCTGTCTGTGGCAGATCATGATAGCCAATACAAAGTATTACGAGCCATGGAGGAGATCATGAACAAATCCTGTGTACGTTTCGTCCCAAGAACCAGGGAGAGGGATTATGTCAAAGTAATGAAGTCTGACGGGTGTGTATAGCCATCAACAACAGGGCAGAGTTGCTGCACTGTTCAGCCATTAGTCCTTCCTGTGTACTCAGGGCCATGTTTTGCACATGCGGCTCTTGCTGCCTTGGTGTTAATTAATGCTGTGGTTCCACTGCTGTTGCTGTCTTTTGGCTTGGTGTTGCTTCTGTTGTTATTATTGTGTTTTGTGATGACGTGATTTGTTACACCTAACTGTTGCTGCTGGTTTGGTGCTTTTTGCTGCTGTTTTGTGCTGCTTTCCTGCTGACTTGCTGCTGTTTTGCCGCTAATTTGCTGCTTTTTGCTTCTGGTTTTGCTTCTGTTTTTGCTGCTTTTTACTGCTGTTTTTCTGCTGTTTGCTGCTGTTTGCTGCTGACTTACTGCTGTTTGATCTCTTGTTGCTGTGATTTGCTGATGTTTGCTGCCGTTTTGCTGATGTTTACTGCTGTTTGCTGATGATTTGCTGCTGTTTGCTTCTGTTTGCTGCTGTTTGCTGTTGAGTTGCGGCTGTTTGCTGCTAATTTGCGACTGTTTGCTGCTGATTTGCTTCTTTTTGTTGCTGTTTTATATCGACTTGCTGCTGTTTATTGCTGTTGTTTAGCTGTAGTAGGATTTTACAAAATGTACAGAGTGTAGGAGTGTGGCAAACTTTCAGAACGTTTTACCTCGAGGAAGGAGTGATGCAGATCATTCAAACATCATACAACACTGCCAGACGATCAGTTTTAATGAACAGCAGGTCGGATACCCCTTTTCATTAACAGTAGGAATCAGACAGGGCTGTATACTCTTGCTTATTTTAGTCAACCTCTCTCTTGAAAAAAGGCTATGCTCCTTGACTGCCGTAGTTGTATCTGCCAGTTCACAACATCTGTCGGTGGAAGATCCGTTTGCAAATAACAGAGAGCGGGGCAGACTTTCTGGAGGAGGAGGAAGAGGAGGAGGAGGAGGAGGAGGAGGAGGAGAAGAAGAAGTAGAATAAGAAGAAGAAGAAGAAGAAGAAGAAGAAGAAGAACAAGAAGAACAAGAAGAAGAACAAGAAGAACAAGAAGAACAAGAAAAACAAGAAATATTGCCATACAAACTGCACAACTCATCGCTGAAAATTTTTTGGTTCTTAGATGCTATTGTACTTCTGGAAATGGCTAAAGTAGCGTAATTCCAGAAGAAAGGTTTCCCGTTTAATTCCCTCTCACCCTTATCTACCTGTATACTGAGCCATGGCTGATGTGAACTGCCTTAAACCTTACGTCTTTCTGTAAAAACCAAAGCTGTTGATTACTGTTGGGTAGTTATTTCCAGGGATATTTTATTGCACGCACTTACAAACCTAACAGCATGTTTCCAAGAGCTGCCTTTGGCCTTCAGTCTTCCTGTATGTTTGCAAGAGATAAACCCAGACAGCAGATCTAGACAGAGGAATCTAGTCTATGGAAATGACATGTCATCGCCACAACATCAGATGCACTGAGCAGATGCGCTGAGAAGATGCACTGATGCACTAAGCAGATGCACTGAGCAGATGCACTGAGCAAATGCACTGAGCAGATGCATTGAGCAGATGCACCGAGCAGATAAACTGAGCAGATGCACTGAGTAATTACACTGATCAGACGCACTGAGTAAATACACGGAACAGATCCACTGAGCAGATGCAATGAGCAGATGCACTGAGCAGATACACTGAGGAAAATTTATACACTGAAGCAGATGCTCTTGCAGATACACTGAACAGATGCTCTGAACAGATATGCTGGGCAGATATAGTGAGCAGATGCTCTGAGCAGATATACTGAGTAGATGCTCTGAGCCCTATCACAGATGAAGAAGTGTTCCACGCTGTTCATCAGTGAATTATGACCAGCACGTCGTCTCAGTGTGGGCCTGAAACGAGATCCAACGGCCCTGCCCGAACCATGTGCGGGGAGCTGCTGAGAGAAAGGGAGGAGTAGGGAGAAAACATGAAGCGACAACTGTGTAGAGCTGACAGGAAACGCATCGCAGAGATCCAAGATTAGCACACAACTGAAAGAGAGGAATCTGGCAAAAGCTCTTCACAGCAGTGCAGTAGGCATTCTTCAGGGAAGTTAAGGCAAGTGTGGAAGGAGGACTAGCTATGGGGATGCTTGAATAATTATATTTAGCTTAAAGTTGTGTGGTCAGTAAAGCGAAGTCTATTTAGTTTAAAGTTGTGTGTTCAGTAAAGTGAAGTCTATTTAGCTTAAAGTTGTGTGTTCAGTAAAGCGAAGTCTATTTAGCTTGAAGTTGTATGGTCAGTAAAGCGAAGTCTATTTCGCTTAAAGTTGTGTGGTCAGTAAAGCGAAGTCTATTTCGCTTAAAGTTGCGTGGTCAGTAAAAAGAAGTACGTTGTTGGCTATTATCTGCATGCTGGGCCCTCCAACCCCATGCGGTTGATAATGACCTGAGCCTCTCTGTGTTCTCCGTGTGGTCAGCTGTTTCAGCCCAGTGGGACGGACCGGGGGTCAGCAGCTGCTGTATCTGGCCTCCAACTGCTACTACCATGGGGTCATAGTCCACGAACTGATGCACGCCCTGGGTTTCTGGCACGAGCACAGCCGTCCAGATCGTGACGACTATATTTCCATCATGTGGGACAACATCGCTGTGGGTGCGTTGCCTGGCCTTGTGTGGGGCGAGCCTAAGTTGTTCTGACTTTGCTTTTGCTTTTGTGCTTCTTGACTTAGAGCAAAGATATAGGCTGACATCTCTCTCTCTCTCTCTCTCTCTCTCTCTCTCTCCTCTCCTCTCTCTCTCTCTCTCACCCCTCCCTTCCTCTCTCTCGCGTGTCATGCTATTATCACATCCATAGGCCATAGATCTGTACGTTTGCTGTTGGAGATAGTTTTTATTTCTAGAATGGATTGTCATTATGATAATCTTTCTAAAAAATGCAAACGGCCAAACAGCTTGAAATCTCCGCAATACCAAGATAATCAGCTGGAGTATGCACAAGTTGGCAGATAGGCGATCTAGCGGTAATGGACCCATTCACAAGACTGGAGGTTAGGGGTTCCATCCCCTTGGAATCCTGACTTTCCTCCATCCAACAGGCCATGAGCAGTAGTATGAATGTTCAGCTTTTAGGTGCACCATACATGTAGCGCAAGTAAAAGAACCCATGGCTACTAGGCAGCTGTTGAGCGTTCCTCGGTAACAGCCCCCTTGGGGTCGCCACACTATGCACTCTACCTCACACATCACACCTTGGAATCTCTGTGAGAATACACACTGAATGAGAAAATTGCATGCATGACGATTTTCAAATAATCGTCATATAGGCAGCCATGCTCTTACCAGAGGATTTCCCCTTCCCAATATTGGGAGATACAAGTGGTTATGCTAGGAACCTGACACGGATGAAGATGATGATTAAATATCAGCATTTCAAAGAATAATAGCATCTTGCTACAGGCCCTGGCACTTTACTCAGCAGGTTGTGGCCTGCGCTAAAAAAGACAGTTAACCCTGGCAACACTGCAGACAACATGTACTGCCATAGGGAACCAAGTGTACAGGAAGGCGGAAGATAGGCAATTAGATGGCGTTGCACCAGTATGGCTTCGTAGTTTTCCCGCCACTACTAGCCCCAGATTTGATTCAGGGAAATTTGCAGTGGACGATAAGTAATGCACGGTACAATACAATGTAAAATAACACAATACAAACCAATACAGTACGATACAACATGGCACAAACCAGTACAACTCAATATTATACAATACAATGCAATACGATTTATTATGCAACTCAAAACAACCCAGCACAACACAGCAAATTACAACATAACACAGCAAAGCACAACCCAACACTATGCAAAACAGCACAGTGCAACACAACACAACACAGCACACCACACCACAGCATACCACACCACACCACACCTCATCCCACCACACCACACCACAACCACACCACACCACAACACAATACAACAAAGCACAGCACACCACACTACACCAAACACACCACACCACACCACAACCACAACACAACACACCACACCACACCACACCACACCACATCACACAACACAACACCACAGCACACCACAGCACACCACACCACATCACACCACACCACAACACACCACACCGCACCGCAGCACAGCACACCACACACACCACAACACAGCACAGCACAGCACACCACACCACACACACACATCACATCACACACCACACCACACCACACCAAACCACAACACAATACAATCCAACCCAGCACACCACACCACACCACACCACAACACACTACACTACACCACACCACACCACATCACACAACACCACACCACAGCATATCACACCACACCACACAACACCACAGCACACCACAGCACACCACACCACACCACACCACACAACACCACACAACACCACACCACACCACACCACACCACACAACACCACACC